>JAWNNP010002066.1:1200000-1693735 GCA_035044805.1 Leucophenga maculata
CAGTCCTAGTCGAATGCAAAAAACACGAAGTCTCTATCTATTACCGTTTCCGAGATCCTTTCGTTCATACAGACGGACAGACGGACATGGCTATATCGACCCCTCTATCACTCCTGATCATAATGGGGGTAACTTTGGGGGTTCTCCGACCATTATTTCTATCTGTTACATACATTTGCACAAAACCAATAGGCTCTTGTACCTTCGGTAAAGGGCCTAAAAAACCGATAAAACGGCTACATGTGATGACATGGATCTGCACACCAAGTAGTTGTAACGAGGCTCAAAGCGCAAAATCTTACAAATTGGGCGTTACTTTGGAGTTGTTCCTAGAAAAGTTGCCATAATGCTTTATTTCCAGAAGAGACTATGTGCAATAATTACTAAGATCGTGCGACTTTTACACTTAGACTTTTTCTTCTGACGATACGTGAAATCTCTGCTCTATTGTGGCAGTAAACAAACAACAATTTATCAACTGGAGAATAACTATTTCATATCATCCACAAGTGAGATCCAGCGCGACTTATGCAATATAATAATACAGAATATCATTTTCATTTCAAAATGATATTAAATGCACTTAAGGCCACCATATGACACCATCACCTCTCACAAATAGTACTTTCTATTAACTTTTAAAGCTCATAGATGCATTAAGCATAAACCTTTCATAATAATTTCTATATAAGAATGTTTAATAAATTGAACTAAATACTAAAATATTTAAAAGCATTTTTATATACAAATTTTAAATCATTTAATCACAAAAAACACAAGAGATTACCGTCTCAGCTAAGTCCTAAATAAAACTTAAATCATTTAAGTTTTCTATTTTAATTGGTATTTTGTTTAGTTTAAATATTCAAACAAACGATTTGCCTATTTGTTAAATTATGCAAATAAAATTAAATATTTAAAATGCCATTGAGTCACGCAATGTAAAATAAATAGTTTCGCAAAAAACTTTGCCACTTTTTTTCTTTGCTTTTGCAAAAGGCAAATAAAATATTAAATATTGCAATATAATTTCTGTTATTTAGCAATACAAACTGACAGCGACTGACAGTCATCATACATGAATGTAAACATACAATTTCATAGTTACGCAATAATCAAATCAATAAGAATGTTTTATACATATCGTTTGTATGATAGAATGCCAATTTGTATGTCATAATATTCTACTTCGACGAAGCGAACAGAGAATCTGGGAAAAATAACTTAAATAAAATAATATGCTATAGCCAAAGCGCTAAATGGTATATTTGGTTTAAGCATTTGTTTGTAACAGGCGGAAATTGGCGGGACAGACTCTATATATGTATGCTTGCTCAGCATTGAAAGTTGAGTCAATATAGTTGTGTCCGTCTGTCTCACTGCCCGTATGAACAACTAGTACTTAGAGACTTTAAGTTGCGATATATAAATGCTCCTATTTCTTTCTCAGTTAACTTGTATAATATGTACTTATCAATGCTTCTTCTCTAAATGGAGATTACGTATTACCTCATTGAAGAAATGTTCATTAATGTATTAAATTTAGCTAGAAACTCCAAAATTGGTTGCATTTTACATTAATGCTTATAAAATATTTTATTTAGCTCCAACGCGTATCTAGAAATGGTAGCCTACATACATATCTGTGCCATAATTCTATGCTTTTGTATAAAAAAGATTTTATTGCTGTTGTTAATTCAACTTGCAATGCCAAATTCGGCAGATTTTATGCCAAAAGTAATAAAATATTTCATAAAGAATCAAATTAGACTCCTAAAAGTGTTAACCACCTACAAAAAGTCGAATCGATACAGACATGTCCGTCTGTCCGTATATAAGACATAAGACTATAAAAGATATAGGCTTCAAATTTGTATATTTAATCTATTTTCGCTACAGATTATTTATTTAATGAACTCTTCTTTATAAACTCTTCTTCATAAAAATCCCTCTTTTCTGAGTTTTTATAGGAGAAGATGTTTTTTTTTTCTAAAAATATTTTGTATCTTACACAAATCCCAATTAAATAATCCGCATGGCTCCAAGTATTACACACAAATTTAAGTTTCAATATTATTACAGCGTATCTCGAAGTCAAGCAGTCTAAAATACTGCGTCCTTCCCTTTTTGCTATCTATACATATTAACTCTATAAGACTATTTGCTATTTAATATAATTTATAGTATATTATTTTACGATTTTCTCTGCACGCTGAAATATTGTATAATAATATTCATGGCAAATTATTTACTTCTCTTCTGGTTTATTTCGGTTCAGTGAAATGCCATTTTCATGTATCATAAATGCCAACGACAGACGTACGTCCACAGCAAAAACTTTTCTTATGGCGCGTCTAAAAATGGCAACATTTTGAACTATTTAAATCGCTGAAGGCAGGGAATGCCAATCATAAATGAGCCAAAAAAAAGGGGAGAGTTTCATCGTTCGATCGGTCAAATACTAAATCGTGCCAATTTTTCATGGCCCTCCAGTTTAGTTTCGCGGTTTTTTGCTCTTTGTTCTCCAAAGTAAAGCCTTTCAAATGACTCAAATGCGTTTGCGGTGTGAAAGGCAAATTATTTTGTAGATACAAAGTTGCAAATAAGCCAAAGTCTGTTGCTCACTCTCTCTCTCTCTCTCTCTCCCTCTTGCTGTCTACATAGTCTAGTCAGTCAGTTATTATCTGCTGCTATATACAAATATATATATCTTTTAGTTACAGACAAATAAATTAGTGTTATTCAGGTGACCGCTGACATTTGGCCGGACGTAGACGTCTGTCTGATGTTCTATTGCTATCATCCTACTTAATGTTGTTTTCGACTAATTAAACTAATTTGCATGCGCAGACAGACAGACGGACAGACTCAATGACTATCAAATGAAAGTAAAAGACAAAACAGTGGCGGCGGCATTCTTTGGAGCAAAAATCTGAAATAATTGTTTACGTCAATTTGTGTCGTTTCTATGTCTGACTTGTCTAAATTTCATAGTTTTATTTTTCTATTTCAGACTTTTCAGTTTATTGTCATAAAAAAAATTACACAGAATGTTAATGACAGATAATAATGTATGCAACAACAAAAACAACTAAAACAGCGACAAAAAAACAAAAAATAATAGTAATAATGGCGTCGGAAAATGCATAAAAAAGGGCGAGACTCTATACAACGCAACACAAAAGTATCTATGCGCTACATTTCTTTGTTGCCTATGTAGTACTTGTGCAACAAAGAATTGCTGCGCCATTTTTATTTAATTTTTGTGTTTTTTTGAAAGGAGCAAAAGGCGACTGGCTGCAAAACTACGCAGCTTTAAAAGGCGCTATTTGAATTGCAAAAAAAAAAAAGAAAATTGCATAAAATGCTGCAGTTCGTTCGTTCGTTTGGACAATGCAGTTTCTCTTTAAAAGGTATCTTTAGCCTCGGCATGTTCTACTCTGAAATTTTAATTGAAATATTGTAAACGAAGCATTCGAGTGTAGTGCTGCGCCGCGTTCTTACAGTCCGCGTAGTCCAAGTAAAACGCCACTTGGAGTTTCGGCCTCTGAACTTCGAGGAAGCTTATTGAAGAGAGACAAAGAACTGCCGGAAGTTTGTTATTGTTCTATAACGAAAGGTTGCATTGCATCTGTTAGTGATGTGCAGATGCAGATGCTTTTTGTATAATTTGAAATGAGATATTCACTGTTGTTATTATTAAAATTCTTTCATCGATAAACATGTAGACTGCATGTATTGCGCAGATACAAGCAGTAAGCACAAGTTCAAGGGTAAAATAGTACGTTTTAAACTTAGGGATAGCGCCGAATATTTTAGATAAGCGCTGTAGCTATTCATCTTAGTTCAAATGATCACTTAAAAACGAATGAGGCGTACTACAAATACTAAAATATTACGGACTTGGTTTTTTTCTACAAGGTTAATTTTTCCAGATTATATCAGTCAGAAACTTTCTGTTAGTCGATAGCAAGACAGTTTTCTTAACGATTGCTCGATTAGTTGTCCCAGGATACATAAAAATTGGGTAACTATTTCCAAATGTTGCTGAAATAATTCGAACTTGGTTTCTGCCTAATATGAGCGAGCGAGACACCATCTACTTTTCTAGATTATATAAGCTAGAAACTTTCTTCTAGTCGATTGTAAGACACGCTTATTAATAATCGGTCGTTTAGTTTTCACGACGTATTGTAATAAATTAAATTTTTTTCTTGGAATGGGGCATCTCATATATGAATATTTTTAAAATGTTATATATGTATGGCCTATGTGGTTCTCTGTAAACATCTGAAAATATCTGTACATCGCGTTTGAAACGTTCAAAGTTAAAAGTAAATTGTGCATACATGTTTGCATCAAAAATAGAGCCTACGAAAGCAAAGAAATGGATCTTCTACTTAAGCGAAGAAGTAGGCACACCACATGATGAGTGCAAAGGTAGAGATAGAGAGAAAGGGAGAAGGCGTAAAGCACATAAACCTTACTTATTCTTTTTAATGTTTGACATTTTCGGCAAAGTTAAGCCACTAAAACTGAAACTATTCTCAGATTCTTTTTCTGGAGTCTGTTGGAAATTTCTGATCTTTAGGCCCTGTACCGAAGGTAAAAGAGCCTATTGGTTTTGTGCAAATGTATGTAACAGGAAGAACTAATTGTCGGAGACCCCCCAAAGTTACCCCCATTATGGTCAGGAGTGATAGAGGAGTCGATATGGCCATGTCCGTCTGTCCGTCCGTCCGTCCGTCTGTATGAACGAAAGGATCTCGGAAACGGTAATAGATAGAGACTTCGTGTTTTTTGCATTCGACTAGGACTGCTCCGGAATTTCACAAGTTTATTTTAAAAATTTGCCCCTCCCCCCCTTCCCCATAAAATCACCCCTTAGGGTAAAAATTTCTTCGGCACAAAAAAAAGTAAGTATGCCAGTATAGAGATATCGTCCTTCTTAGCAAAAATCCGAAAAGTTCATCAAAACCGGATAATAAATGACGATTTTATAAGCAATTGAATTTGAGCGACCCCCCTTTTCGTTTCATATTTAAAAAAATGGTTTAAAAGGCACTTAGTCGTGCAGTGAGAAGTGGTCATGTGTTTGGTCATAAGCTTGGGGAACATTTAATGTGTTTGTTAGGCGACCTGCACTGGTACAGGGCCTCTTACAGTCGGTTACGCCCGACTGTGATTTTCTTACTTGTTTCTTATTGCTGAGATGTACTTTAAATCTTCTGATTAAGTTGCTCTTTATAGCTAGGTTGACGGGGGCGTCTGTGAACATATTTTTTGCACGATCGTTTGTTGTAAGCCGCACTAACACTATTAATTTTTCCTATCCTAAAGATGTCTATGTTCGCTTGATGTAGGGGCATTAGATTAAGAAATATGTCTAACGCCGCATTACTACTGTTAAAGTTATACAAGCTAACCTCTGACTGTTATTAATTTATTTGCTTGTATAACTATAACGACATCCGCCCATACCATGTTATCACAGGCTTGACTATTGTGACATACATCCATTTAATAATTTTAGGTGTACACACTAAATTATTTCCAGCAAAATTGATCAAAGATTACTTCTTGGTATTTGACCTCCTTGGAGATTTATATAAATTTACAATTCACTTTTCGTTGGTGTGATTAATTTAGCTTATAATGCCTAGAAAAAGGAATAATATTTGCAGCATCAAAATCGTGTGATATTGATGGTCAATTTAATTTATGTCTTCAAATTTCACTTTACTGATTATTCCTTGGCATTCGATGACGTTTTTGGTTAGGAAGTCTAATTTTTCAACTACTTCAAGGCTTTATAGGAGAGCGATGTATTATAACGTTACTCTGTGGACAACCTTTTGTGGTTTGATCCTTTTCTCAAGAATATAAATCACGACCAGTCTTGAGTCTAGTAGTTACAAAAGGATAGATTTGGAGGATCCATTTCTTATCATGCCACATACTTCGATCAGATGGACGGACGAATTATCCGTAAATCAGTCGATCTTGCCGTTTTTCTCTTCACCATATATAATCTTCAAAGTTTGTAGTTCAGAAACCAAGTTTTTATGTTTTGAAATTTTACAAAGTTAAAAACTGCATACAAATATGCATCAAATTGTGCCTGAAATATACTTTTTATATTTAAGAAGATTTGAGGCAGTATATAATATTTTTTTTTTTTAAATAAATGAGCTGCAAACTGTATTAAAACTTTTTATTTATACCTTGCAATAGTATATAAATCCAACTAATTTCAATGGACTGAACTGTCTTCATTTCATATCTGCAACTTAAATATGAAGTCGGTCTACAGTAAAATATTTCATTGATTTAATTTTCACTTAAAAATCCATAATTCATAGCATTACATTAAAAATGCCGAGTTCAAAATGTCAGTGACAGTTGTTGTTGCTGTTGCAGTTGGTGCGCGTTCTGTAAGTCTTTACGATGCATGACTGCTTGTAATTTTATCGTAATTAATTGCATCGAAATAAATATTAAAAAAAAAAAAAAAAACCAATTTCCAGCAATAAATTTACACGTGTCACAAGCAAAGTCTACTGCGTACTTTTGAAATTTTTTGACTTTATATGATAACATCATTTAAAGTTCAGATACGACAAAAAAATATATAACTTGATTAAAATGATTTAACTCACTGCATCAATAATTGCTCAAGTTAAACACTTTAAATGCACTTTACGCAATTTAAAAATTTTTTTTCAAATAATTAAGCGACAGCAAATGTCTGCGATGATGTAGATGGAGATACATACCTGTAAAGAAACGAAAAAGTAAAACATCAATTAGTAAAATTTAAGTTTTAATTTTTAAGTATTTTGACTTTTAAACAAGTATTTTGTGCTCAATTTGTTTGTCTTGTATAACAACTGACAACGGAAATCTTAATTTAGAACAATCAGCAGCAATTTGGGATAAACGAAAATACGAGTAAATTTTCTGCACTCACACCCACATTCGAATTGAAAGTTTTTCATCATCGAAAGATAAAACAAAGCTGGAAAATTAGTAAATTAGGCATAAGCGAAACTTTTATACACTTTATGTATGTCAATTTTTGCAGTGAGGCGTGGAGAATATGGAAAAAAAATTCGAAATTAAGTTTTTAATATTGAGAGACAATAAAGGAACATTTTTTGTACACTGAGAACGTGGTCTTAATATTAAAAGTTCTATAATAAAATATTGAAAATTATCTTGAGAAAACAGACAGTATTTGGGAGCCAATACACTCCTACCCAAGTTTGTCTGTCAGCCTGTCTGAAAGCTTAATACCAAAGATTTTTGAGTCTGCAAAGGCTGCCATTTTTATTTCTAGCCTAATAGTGAATGAATGAAAATGCATCATTGAAATTATTTTTCAAAATATTCTCCATGAAGATCAATACACTTTTGTCACTTTTTGAGCTTTTTGAATGCTTAAAAAGCTTCTTCTTATGCTGGAAAATTTGTACATCGCCATTTATTTCTGATTGTCGGGAACCAAAAGAAGACTTTAAGTGCAAGCCAAAGGTTATAAGACAGATGACCCATTAATTCAATGTTCTAAGCGTCCAAAAAAAACTGTTATCATCGTGATGAAAGACAATTCATCTTCGGTGAATGTTTTTCTCTGATAACTACTGGAAAACAAATGTTTATATACCAACTGGAATTCAACATCCATCGTTGTTTCAACTGTTGCGCAACTGTTTAATTTTCCGAAAAAAACAGACGATCATTGGCTTTGAAGTGTTGCGTGCGTGAACAACTTTTGTTGGTTTTAGCTCTTTTTAAACCAGTCATACTGTTGATTGTTGCTATGTTTCGGGCTCATATCCATATAGTCAGGATGCATCACCTGTTACGATGTTTACTAATTGTTGGAGTCACCATAGCAATATTTCTTCACCATTACTTGGCACCAGTTTGCATGGAAACAAATCTTCTTGACACTGAAATCAATTACAGAGCATTAATTGCTATTCGCACAACAACCGATTATGTCGGAAAATACCAATCAAATGGAAATTGGAACTTAAAAAGGCTTAAAGTGACGTACGCTCGATTTATAAAAGGCAGCCCTGGTAAAATAGTTCGAGACACAGAAAATTTGTCAAAAAGATTGTGTTTATAGATATGCAACCAGGCGCCCATGTAAACTCAATTATATCTTCATATATTAAAAACTTCTTTAATAAAGTCAATATCAGCTTAAAAGTTCATTTGGTGGCCTTTTATACATATTCTAGAGCTCTCCGCTCAAGTTTGGGTTATACTCCAAAATAAATCAGCAGCCTCCTTACAGCTTTTTGTACATAAAACTTCTATATTTAGGTTAATATGAGCTTAAATGGTGACGGTATGGTGACCTCTTATTTTCGCTCGCTTCACATAAATGTAATGGATGATCTTCATACAAATCCAACGCCAATTTTTTGCGGTTTTTATGAAATCTTCTACATATTAAATCTTCTTCTTCATTAAAAGTCGAAATAGTGACTTCTTGTTATTTTGAGACAAGCCCAACTGGGCAGTTCTTGAAAAAAAAAAAATGTTTTTTATTTGATTTTATAGGTGAAGACTCGTGTGATTGGTGACAGTTTTACAGTTGTCTGGTTAAAAATTTACAGACAAGCTTCTTTTGGTTCAATTCTCATAAACTAACAATCACCAATAATCAACAGGCAAAACCCTCAACGACACCTTCTGGGGTTTTTTTTTACAGTTAAACTTTAAGTTGAATAAATAGACTTCATAACAACGACCAATTGAAGGCTTCTCAAGAGTAAATGCTTTCCATTTATATCACTAGATGTGTCTCTTCTCTATCCTTCCATCCATCCATCCATCCAATTCACCTAAGCATGAAGTAATATTCTTAAAGTTTTTTTTTTTTTTGAATTTTCCAATGTTTTATTTTTAAGCGTGACAAACTTTTCAATAATTTAGACATACTCTCACTCATACAATGTATGTAGTGTATAAAAAATTGTAATCAACAGCTAGAAAATTCAAGCGAAAAATGTAAAAATAAAGAAGCAAATGTAGCTGAGTAACAACAAGCACAACCGAGCGTGTTCGAGCACTGAAAATAAGGTCAAAATAATAAAAACAACATAAGCTGGAGAACTGTCTAAAAAATAATGCCAACACAACACAGAAATGAAACGGATCCCTTCATGGTAATAATGATGACAATAATAATACTAATGGGATGTATGGCAGCGCAATGTTGCACCCGCAGCAGCTGCACCCGAACTTCACTTGAAGTTTCGGCATAATCTATTACAACCGCACGCTTCAAAGTGATCTATGAACGAAGCATTTAAGTTCGCTGATCTGCCGATATCTAGCATATCTATACGCCTGCATAATATATAACTTCAAGTTAAAGCATTTCATGCGCTTGGCTGGCATGTAATATAAAACAGTTTTCAACAGTTTAAACATCAACACTGCATATTGCGTCTTCGTTGTAATTATTATTAATGATCCTAAGCCCCTGCACGATGCATTGCCCCGAGCAGCTCCAGAATTGACCCTCTCATATATTAAGTTAGCTTGTATGCAATTTGTGCTTACAAAACAAAAATCGTCTCACTATATACGAAGAAGAAGAAGAAGAATTAGTCGTACAAATAAAAAGGGGGAATAAAATTGTTTACAAATGTTCTTCGGTTTGGATACGACGACGTCAGCAATTGTGGTTCTGTTTCATTGTGCACTGTAAAGCGTTGTGATCGATCATTAATGTGTCGCTTCTTTATATCTATATATATATGTATATATATATATATATATATAAATATATGTACAAGTCTGACCAAGCATTGTATTTACGAGTATTTATGTTGTGCGTCTACAAATAATAATAATGTTATTAAAAATTCTTTTTGTATTTCAGAGATCTTCATGCGTGATCTGTTCTATGGTGACGTACATTTCTACTATGTCCGCTCTGCATGATCTCATATGCCAGGCATTCAGTTCTGTAATATTTAAAAATGATCATTGCTATTAGTTATTTGCTTCATTTTTATACGAGATACTTCTATAGATACTTCTATAGATACTTTTGTAGCGCGTAGTTTGCTTAAAGTTCGTTGCTCGCATACGCTGCAACTAAGTTCAGTTCAGTTCTCTTTTTTTTCATATTTTTTTTGAGAGGCGTTTACAATACTCACAGATATAGCTGAATTGCTTTTTACTGTAGGCTGTTGCTGCTGGTTATTGAACTTAAAATGTAGCAAAATTTTTGCAGTGAAAGATACAAAATAATATGAAAGTGATGTACATATCTGACAGCTGTTCACTTCATATAGACTTGTATTGTATTGACAAACAGTTTAGTCAATAGTTTCGTTGTTAAACAAATTCATTGCCATTTCTTTTGTATATCAATTTAAATATTGTGTACTTAATTTGCATTCAGAACATCATCAAATCGTTAAGTAACAAACAAGTTGATTGTTGGCATAAAGTAGCATAGTAAATTAAATATTATTACGAAATGCTTACAAGACGGCAGTGATTCGAAGACCATAATTTTTTGTTCAAAAATTGAGTTTCTTTGAAGAATTAATTTCAACGCAAATAGATCTTCTTTTATTTCGCCATAATAGGTTATTATTTCAATTTGTTCACTGGTTGCATGGCTAGCATAATCTCTAGATTTTGTGAATCTGGAGTACCAGACTAGTCATATGGATATGAATTTTTGGTTTGGTAAATTTGCAAACCTAAGCAAAACCTCCTGCAATATGCGACTGTTTTGAGTGCTTCATATAGCCTTATTATCAAGTGGACATTGAAAATTTTGAGTATTGGACGTTGGAGATACATTTTTAGAAATTTCGAATAAATAAATTGGAAATGCGTACCGAAAATTTTAAGGTAGATGTAGCTAAATATGCAGAGACACATGGTGACATACGACGTCGCAATTTGGGCAGAATCAGGCAGCAACAAATTAAACAAGATTTAGAGACACCCGTACAAATGTAGCTTTGGATACTCTCCGTTGCAACAATATGTATTTGCAAAAACTGAATCATGATGACAATTGGTAAAAGAAGCAGCGACTACTCTATTTATAGAAAAAGGAACATATTTGTAGCAATAGGGTACACCACTCTAATGACAAAATCGGTTTGAAGTAAATTTAACAAAAGGTTCACCATAGAGCTCAGCGAAAAAGCACGTTCTTTGGGCTGTACATTAGCTACTTTGAACCACTAGGAGAATTTAACAGAATCTTTAAGACTAAAATCCTTAAACCAAAAAGATGTGTACTGTTTAATATTAGCGGAGAATATAGGAATAAAAATATTGACAGACATCCGTCTATCTCTATTTTAGTAAAATTGATTTGAGTTACCATATATAGGGGACCCGGTCATGCAGATATACCAGGCAATGAGGAGGCAATAGCTAGAAAAGGCAATTCTTCTCTACTGATGAGACTGGAACTGTTCAGCGGTTTGGGAGTAAATATGTTTATAATCCTTGGTAAAAAGCTGGTTGCTTGCATGCGATTTTGGAAAAACTTCTTGAGAATGTTGTCAGGGTTTTGAATGGAACATTGTAGGCTATAAAAAAAAAAAATATTTTCTCCCTCACTTTAATAAACATATTTTCCAAGTGAAACTTCTAAGAAATATGTTCGAAATATAACAAAACAATTGAATCGTATCAAGACATACAATAAATACATACATAAATAAAAATCAATGATAGTTCACTTAGAAATTTTGTTGAACCACGGTTGTTATATAAAATTGAAGATAAACTAGTAACTGAGCAGCACAATATGTAATAATATATTATTTCACCATATTGCAGCACTTAGAGAGCCTTTATATTCAGTGAATAATATTTAGCAAAGTTTACTCTACACAGATAAATTTTCGCTTAGATAGAAATACAAACGAACAGATACATTCAAATAAATGTTCCTATTTACTAATAGATAAATTCGCACTTTTGTTTAACCCACTAAATCAAATCTGTCCAAAAGGAGAGCAAGTAGACCTCGAATATAAATAAACAATGTGCTATGAAAGCCTTTTAATAGCAAAAGTAACATTGCGCTTAGCAACGACTGAGTCATTATTTGTACAGTGGGCTAAGCTACAATAAGAAAGCTACATATTTTCAATTTTTAGCTAACATCAAACAGCTTATATCGAAAAACGTTCGTTCGTCTATTATTGTTGCTATTTTACGCTTCTTATAGTCGCTATAAAAATTTTACTTGAAAAAATACTGCTCAGCCTTGATTTGCTCCGTTAAGGTTTTAATATTTGAAACATTACCAATTGCCAGGAATGAGTTTGTTAATACATAATCCGAAACATATTTTTTTCTTTAGAGCTATAGGGTTTGGTGAAGTGTTTTTGGTTTTATACTGTGGTAAGGGCGTAATGGAGAGTATATTTACCTTCCTACATTAAAATTAAACTTCTAAATGGTAGGATTATTGGATATAGTTTGAATCTTCTGGTAGATGATATTAGGACGATCTGAAAGTCTCCTTAACTTAAACCTTTCTTGTCACCAAGTACGAATGCAGATGCTGGTAAAAACATCTCAAAAAACAAGTAAGGAAATTTCAGTCGGGTGTAACCGACTGTAAGAGGCCCTGTACCAGTTCAGTTCGCCTAACAAACACATTAAATGTTTCCCTAGCTTATGACCAAACTCATGACCACTTCTCACTGCGCGAATATGAATGAAAAGAAAAGGGGGGTCGTTCAAATTCAATTGCTTATAAAATCGTCATTTATTATCCGATTTTGATGAACTTTTCGGATTTTGGCTAAGAAGGACGATATCTCTATACTGGCATACTTACTTTTTTTTGTGCCGAAGAAATTTTTACCCTTGGGGGTGATTTTATGGGGAAGGGGGGGAGGGGCAAGTTTTTAAAATAAACTTGTGAAATTCCGGAGCAGTCCTAGTCGAATGCAAAAAACACGAAGTCTCTATCTATTACCGTTTCCGAGATCCTTTCGTTCATACAGACGGGCAGACGGACGGACGGACAGACGGACAGACGGACATGTCTATATCGACTCCTCTATCACTCCTGACCATAATGGGGGTAACTTTGGGGGGTCTCCGACCATTATTTCTACCTGTTACATACATTTGCACAAACCCAATAGGCTCTTGTACCTTCGGTACAGGGCCTAATAAGTGAAAACTGGAACATACCTGTTCCACAGTGGAAATTTCTTATTAATTTACTAAATATTTAGCTGTGAACTTATTTTGTAGACTGACTTTAAAAATTTTTCTAAGTACGTTAAAAATTTCTGACCATTACAAGTTTGTATTACGTATATCTAAATTAATCTGAGCGCTCAAAGTTCATATGAACTGATATTTTTATTTAGAAATTGTCTCAGATGTGATCATCACAATGTTCATTACATAATGTTCACTTTTATTAAGACATCTTGCTGCCCTACTGTTTGCAAATACTAATTTGTCTCTATAAGCAGCATTGAAGGCAAACTGCCCACAGTGCTTAGATTCCAATTAACGACAAATTAGCAATTCAGCGTTAAGTTATGTGAAACTAAGCAAACAAATGAAATACTTGTACAAACTCTTATCAAATGCTACAAAATAAATAATAAAATATGTATTTTATTATGCTGTATGTGGCATACATAAACACTGAGTCATCCATCTCCACATCATCATCATCATCAGCATCATCATGAACATCAATTTAGCATTACCCATCGGCCTACATTCAATTGTTTTTATTTTTGCGAAATAAACTTTCTGCTAAAATTAAAACGCCGCATAAGAGAAAAACAACAACAAAACAATTTAAAAGTAAATGTATTTTTATTTATTTATATTGTTTATATATACGCGATTAGTGTACGAGTCCAACTAGCCGAGTTTTTTGGTAAATGTTAAGGTTCTACGGCCGCTTGTACTTTCGATTTTGGTTGCGTAAATTTTTCGATTTGTTTGTTTTTTTTTCGTTAGCCATTCGAAATTAATTCATTCGCAAGCAAAGTTAATTGACCAACTTGGCGGCAGCGTTGAATTGTTGAACGAGTTGGCAGCACTGCGCAATTTGTCTAAAGTCAAATTTCTTAGTTTTTTTTTTTTTTTTAGATTTATTTTATTTTTTTTACACTTTATCAAATTGACCATTGACTTTGTCGGTCTGAACGTTCTCTTCGGCATCTTGCCCAGTAATTGGCTGCCAACATTAGCGTACGCCGTGCCGGGTGGAATACTGCGTAACACCGACACTAAAAGTAATCTTTTGCCACTCGTCAATCGACCCCCAAGTAGCGTGGCTCAGTACAATTGCTCAAAGTGCAGGAAGCAGCAGCGCACACTTGCCTCAATTCTTTTAATTAAATTGAATTGAATTTTGTTTTGTTATACATACCCTACACACAAATATTGTAATAAGGTATATTAGCTTTTTGTTGTTTGAATTGAAATCGCGAAGTGGAGATGAAATTGATCACTATTTATGAGAATGATGCTAATACTTGGTCGACAAAGGATTACTAATGTCCACGCCTACTTTAATGTACTCAACAAGTTCTTAAATTAATTGTGTTTCTTACTATAGTTCAGTAGAATGTTTCGGCGGGGTATTCGGGGTCATTTGGAAAAATGTGCAGTTTCACGCAATAAAATAAATATTTTATATGGGCATAGCTTTTTAGTATGAATTATAAAAATAAAAAAATATCCATCGACATTGGATAATAGAGATCTTGCAAGCATGTTCTTTAAGTTTCCAAGTAAATATGTTATAGTCGTCACAAAGAATGGCTTTTGCTTTACAAAATATTATACATATCATGAAAACCACAAACGATTGGTTGGTCTAGAGAAAAACAACACGATCTTGACAATTAAAGGGAAGCAAGACTGGAAACCACTATACAAGCCCGTTCATCTGAAGCAGACAACTGACAACAAACAGGTCGAGAAAAGTTTATTAAGGCTCGAATCTATTCTCCACATTACCGGGGCACAATATATTTATGCAAAGAATGTGTTGTTCGTCTTGATTTATTAGCTAAGCTGATATGATATCATCAAACTGTGTTGGAAGCATTTTTTCATCAACAAAAACAAGATAGACATGTGAGGTGCACTCCATATCATCTCATCATTTATTTTACTCAGTATGCAGTGTATTGAAAGTTCGATTCTACCGAAGTTAAATCTTTTTTTCATTTCTTGTTTCAATATTTTTTCTTTTTAATTTTAATCAATTTGCGAAAGTGCTTTTGTTCTATTTTTATGATTAGCTAACAGATATTGTACTGCATTTTAAAAATACATATTGCAAAATCTATGGAAAGAAAATTAAACCAATGATAGTTTTTTTTTGTTTGCCAATCTCATACACAAATCGACTTTGAACAATTGACTGATAGCAAATATATATGTACATTATAATATATGTTTCTAGGCAATCCAATGTAAAATAACCTTCGCATGCACTAATTCTACATGACAAGGCACGTGAGTTGCGTACTATTCTATTTATTTTGCTTTATCATCGAAACAATTTTTATACAACAACATTTTTGATAGCGTCACAAGCTAAGGCTTTTGCTTTTGCTTGACAAAATATTCTTTTTGTAGACCCAATAAAGTTGACTTACCCACACTCAACTCGCTTCAAGTAAATTTAATCAGTCAATCCAAATGCAATTTAGTAATTTATGCATTTTTTTTTGTGCAATTTAAATTCATTTGACTTAAGTTGTTATAGTGTATTGCATGTAGTAAACAGCCCACTTGTATTAAGTTATGTGTGGGTTATACTTAGATATGTACTTGTATGATCTGCATGAGCTGTAAAGTTGTTTAAGTTCAATGTATCTTAAATAGTGCAAAAAAGCAACAAAGAATCAATACCTACATGATCGTGGAAGTATTAAGTGTGATAAAATTTGTCGGAAAATATTTGGTGTTTTGTAACAATTTTGACAGAGTTGCTCATCGATAATTGCATGCATATAGTATATATAAGTGTTGCAGTACAAAGAAAAAGAGATTGAAAAATGTTAAGGAAAATAATAACATAACATTTCTCTGTTAAGAAAAATAACATAAGCATAACATAAATGCAAACGGTAAATGGTAAGCGCAAAATGTAATGAGAATAAGAAATGCAATGCTGTTACTTCAGTTTATTGTTCTCTCCATTTTGTTGTTATTATTGTGATTTTGTGGAGTTGTGACTAATTCTCCATGTAAGAACAAATAGTCTACGAAGTTTGAAATCAATCAACTGATACGGAATTATTTCCAAATTTTAAAAATATATTGTAAAGAAATGAATTATTAAAAAATAATGAAGGCTGATTCAAGCCTGGTTAAAGAAACACGCTGTTTACTAAGGAATTTAGTTTCACGAAACAATTGTATTTTATATCTTTAGTTTGGTTGGTAACGAGAGACCCTCTACTGACTAGTAATTTAATCAACCACTCTCGGCAGTTCCATTGCTGGCTGAGCAAACAGCGACCCACATTTGTTTTATAATCTGAACCGATAAAACAAAATGGTTCTATTTCTTCGGTTACCCTTAGTAATAAGCGAATGCACTCTGAGGTGAGAGCGATATTTTCCTGATATTTTCTAGTGAAGTAGCCGACTTTTGGAACTGATACTGGTGAAAGGGACTGCAATATTACACCATCAATGTCATCGATAAATAGGCGGGAGACTGGAACCCAACTCTGATACCAGATCCCGCCTTTACTATTAAATTTGCACGTATTTAAAAGCGCGTTATTATCAACTAATCTTTTTAGAGATATAAAATCAGAACGAAATAAGTTTTTAACCGAAATAGACTTTCTAACGAGATATAGGAAAGCAAATGTTGAAGATTTTGAATCAAACTAGTTCTAAACCTTATATTTAAATCATATAAAACTTAACAAAAGTGGATTTATTTGTGACCGATTGTCTTTGCGTTTTGTTCAGTTTCTGATCTGATCTGAAGTCAAAAATGTTTCGGGTGAAAAATGTACATATGTATATAGTTGGTGTCAAACAAGAACTTTTATCATAGAGCGTCTACATATAAGCGATTGATTGCTTATATAGATGCCTGCTCAGCTATATATGTAGTTCAATAATTTATACGGGAACAATATAATCTGACATGGTACACCAATTAATTTGTTACGAAAAACATCCCATAGAACAGGAAATTTTATTACTAGTAACCGTTTTTTTTTTTGATACTAGTAACCGTTTCCACCATCAACATCTTTTCTTCTTCGTTTGTATCTAACTACAAAGAGGACTACTATTGAAAATTATCTGAAAATCTATAAAAGTTTGGATTTATATGGGCACAATCTAATTTGCGGTGTCATAGAAGTGGTTGTTTTTTTTCCGAAGAGAAACCAATAACATCTACTTTTGTCATCAGATATCGATAGAGCATGAAATTTTACTAATCTTCATCTTTTGTATCTAGCTTCAAAGAGGAACACTATTGAAAATTTTCTCAAAATTTATATCTGCTTGGAATGGATACTAAATGAAAAATTTATATGGGCACAATTTAATCTGGGTTGCAATAGAAGTGCTTATTTGTCTCCAAAAAGAACGCCCTAACTCCTAAATTTTTCATCGGAAATCGATAGACCAGGAAATTTTACTAATGAATCATGTTTTTGAACACCAACATTTTTTTTTAACTTCTTTGTATTTGGCTTGAAAGAGGACCACTATTGAAAATAATCTGAAAATCCATAAATGCTTGGAATGGATACTATATGAAAGATTTATATGGGCACAATTTAATCTGGGTTGCAATAGAAGTGCTTATTTGTCTCCAAAAAGAACGCCCTAACTCCTAAATTTTTCATCGGAAATCGATAGACCAGGAAATTTTACTAATGAATCATGTTTTTGAACACCAACATTTTTTTTTAACTTCTTTGTATTTGGCTTGAAAGAGGACCACTATTGAAAATAATCTGAAAATCCATAAATGCTTGGAATGGATACTAAATGAAAAATTTATATGGGCACAATTTAATCTGGGTTGCAATAGAAGTGCTTATTTGTCTCCAAAAAGAACGCCCTAACTCCTAAATTTTTCATCGGAAATCGATAGACCAGGAAATTTTACTAATGAATCATGTTTTTGAACACCAAAATTTTTTTTTAACTTCTTTGTATTTGGCTTGAAAGAGGACCACTATTGAAAATAATCTGAAAATCCATAAATGCTTGGAATGGATACTATATGAAAGATTTATATGGGCACAATTTAATCTGGGTTGCAA
Source organism: Leucophenga maculata (assembly GCA_035044805.1). Lineage (NCBI taxonomy): Eukaryota > Metazoa > Arthropoda > Insecta > Diptera > Drosophilidae > Leucophenga > Leucophenga maculata. The sequence continues at coordinate 1,218,318 of JAWNNP010002066.1, forward strand.
TAGAAGTGCATATTTGTCTCCAAAAAGAACGCCCTAACTCCTAAATTTTTCATCGGAAATCGATAGACCAGGAAATTTTACTAATGAATCATGTTTTTGAACACCAAAATTTTTTTTTAACTTCTTTGTATTTGGCTTGAAAGAGGACCACTATTGAAAATAATCTGAAAATCCATAAATGCTTGGAATGGATACTATATGAAAGATTTATATGGGCACAATTTAATCTGGGTTGCAATAGAAGTGCTTATTTGTCTCCAAAAAGAACGCCCTAACTCCTAAATTTTTCATCGGAAATCGATAGACCAGGAAGTTTTACTAATGAATCATGTTTTTGAACACCAAAATTTTTTTTCATCTTCTTTGTATTTGGCTTGAAAGAGGACCACTATTGAAAATAATCTGAAAATCCATAAATGCTTGGAATGTATAGCAATTTAATATGGGATGTCGTAGTAGTGGTTATAGTGGCTCCTTTGACATGATGCTGGCGTTGATATATCGCGATAAACCGTCCACTGAAGACTAATTTTTTAGGCCCTGTACCGAAGGTACAAGAGCCTATTGGGTTTGTGCAAATGTATGTAACAGGTAGAAATAATGGTCGGAGACCCCCCAAAGTTACCCCCATTATGGTCAGGAGTGATAGAGGAGTCGATATAGACATGTCCGTCTGTCCGTCTGTATGAACGAAAGGATCTCGGAAACGGTAATAGATAGAGACTTCGTGTTTTTTGCATTCGACTAGGACTGCTCCGGAATTTCACAAGTTTATTTTAAAAAATTTGCTCTCCCCCCCCCTTCCCCATAAAATCACCCCCAAGGGTAAAAATTTCTTCGGCACAAAAAAAAGTAAGTATGCCAGTATAGAGATATTGTCCTTCTTAGCCAAAATCCGAAAAGTTCATCAAAATCGGATAATAAATGACGATTTTATAAGCAATTGTATTTGAACGACCCCCCCCTTTTCGGTTCATACATAAAAACATGTTTTAAAACGCACTTAGTCGTGCAGTGAGAAGTGGTCATGTGTTTGGTCATACGCTCGGGAAACATTTAATGTGTTTATTAGGCGAACTGAACTGGTACAGGGCCTCTTACAGTCGGTTACGCCCGACTGAAATTTCCTTACTTGTTTCTTATTGGCAATGGATAAAGCAGGAAATTTTACTATTTTTTTCATCTCTTTTGTATCTAACTATAAAAAGGTCGAGTATTATAAAATTGTTTTAAATTCCAGTTCTTTCAATGTTCTTTAAATTTAAAAGCAGTAAAGATGTTAAATTTTTTTTTCTTATAGACTTCCTATGTTTAGCGTTATTTCAATTATATCTTTTGAATATTAACTAAAGTAAAAACAAGTTTCATTACTGATGCAAACACAGTATTTAGACTCAGTTCAAAACATTCGTCTCTCACAATAAATATTATTTTTCCACTGACGCAATCCCACAGCAAATTTATATTCCAAATCGCATTTAAAACAAATGCTTAAATGTAAACAAATCGATTTGCCATTGAAATATTGTTTAAAAACCGGTAAATCAAATCTAGAGACTTGAATTGTGTATAAATGCGAAAGATCATTATTATCTAACACAAATCGTGTATATATCATATGGATGCGTTGTATAGGCAGATAGAAATATATTATTTGCTACAAAAAAAAAAAAAATCGATAAAAGAGAAATATTTAGCAAACAATTGTTTCTATACACAAAAAAAAAAAGAAATCTATTATATATAAATTTCATAAATCTTGATTGAATTAGTCGCAGACTGTTGCCAACGATCAATCATAAATTTGGTTTTACTTCGCTGGGATGTTGGATGTCTGTGTCAGTCAGTTCATATCAAATTGTTGCAAAGGGGCATACGGCAAATCAAATTTAGTTTGGCATTAATTTGTTGATTTGACAGTGACCTTGTGCAGTTGCTCTCCTATATGTACCTCTATCTAAAAGTCATTTGATACAGTTCCCTTTGGGGACTTTATTTCACTGCTGTGGATTGCTAGACAAATAGAACTTTGCCATAAAAAAAAAGTATATAATAAAAGAGAAAAAAATTTGATTTCACGCTTTGTGCTTTCACTAATTTGTGAGCATGTTCAAAATGATTTTGTGTCCCAGGGCACAAAAAAAAAAAAAAATAATAAATAAAAAATTAAATAAAATGTGCACAAAAATAAAAATGAAATCATGTATCTATCAACTCATATATGATTTATTATCATCGTAGTATGAGACTGGGTCGCGTGTTTCGTGATTTAGAACGGAAGTTAAAGTTCTTTTTCTGATATTATTTGAACCAAATTTTTTCGGATTTATTTTAACTTGTTTTTTTTTTTTAAATTTAATCATGCGATATGATGAATGGATTATTTTTATGTTTTATAGTTTTTTTAATTAGAATTATGACAGATATTTGGTAAATCTTGAAAAGAACTGTTATATTAAAAGTTCTCTGAAATTCAATAATTGTTCAAGTTTTTCAATTCGTCTTTGTATCGCATTCTTAAACGTTTATACTTAAAGATGTTTTCCAATTTAATTTAAAAATGAACAACTTTTCTATTTATTTTTCGGACGATTTATGCGTGTGTCTGACTGAATTTTACTTAGTTTTTCGGCAGCACCAATGCTGCTCTAATGATTTTTCCAAGCAATTGAGTAACGCATTTAACATTGGCATGTTATTACCGTGTATCAAGCGGTACGTGGTCGAAATTCGACCTCCAACATTCTGTTGGCAACAGAGATTTGCGCTGTTATTTAGATTAACATGAGCCGAAGTGGTCGACGTATGCAGCCGGATCATTCATCATCTTCAAATTATCTGCCAGATAAGTAAATTTTACGTGAAAGCCATTCCCATACGTTCTCAATAATATTGTGGTCAGCGTTAGTACGGAGCCCATTCCATGAAGGTAATATTTTGGCTCTTAAACCAATTCTCTTCTAATGTTTAAATGTCAGATAACGACCCAAAAATGTTAGAAAAGTGTGAAAATGCTTTTTGGAGTAGCTCTCTGTAGCGTGTAGTATTCATCTTAGATGAAATAAATTGGAGTTCAAATGTTCCACAAAAGATGGCATCCCACAACATCATGCCTCTCTCACGACTATGGTGACGGGTCCTATAGTGTTCTTGCTAAATTCATGGAGGTAGTGGTTATATCCAGCTGGTTAATCCAAATTAAAACGTTTTTCATAAGAAAAAACAAACGAGTGGTAGGTCTTCTAAGATATATGTTTTCGAACGTGAGTATGGTTTCGGACTTCAGTGTATTTTTTCTAATTTTAAACTCTTTAGATATTTTGCTCTTCTTATCACTCAACGTACGGTAGCTATGCTTGCATTTATTCCCAAGTCCGAACGAATTTTGACTGCAAAGCATATTGAGTTGAAGCTTCTCGCAGAATCCTTCGCGTTTCGTAAGTGCTTTGTTATTGAATATTTTCGTATTTTTTCCATACTTTGTTGATTTTTTTTAGAAAATGACAGACTGGCTTCTAAAAATTGTATCTGTTAACTGCCTGGTCGAAAGTTTGTTGTCGCATAGGTCAAAATTTTGCCACTTTATAGCATTACATGCTTTAATTCATGTTAGTTTTATTAACAGCACAAATCTCTGTTGTTAACAGTGTTGAAGACTCACGCTAAACATTTTTTGGACAAGTGCTTATATGGTGTTGTTGTATCTATATAATCACATAACTGTCGCTGCTAGACAAGTATTGGTGCTGTAGTGCTGTAAGCTCTTCACTAACTTCACTATGAAATTTCAGTAGCTTACTTATTCCAGCAAACTGGGTATTTGATTATACAAGAAAGTGTTGACTCTTAAAAAATCCAGTACGAGCAAGATGAGAGATATACATAGTAGTACGGTTTTTGTATAGTAAAGAGGAGCAATTGTAGAACGGTATAATTTTGCTAGTTAATCTTTAGTTTTATTACAGTTTAAATCGCGGTTCTTTCAAGCCAAATACTCAGGAAAACGTTTGGCAAATATAGGAATAACTTCAGATGGTCTCTGTGCAATGGAGAAAACGAACAGCGATATGTCGACACACCTGGGCGTTACACTAGAAAAATTAAAATGGGTGCTTTTAACAAGGCAGTCTATGGTCAAAATATTTTGTTCTTTTGAGTACATTAAAAGCGCATTTAAATCGAATATACAAAATTTCATGTCGGGTATGTTGATAGCCATATCTCAGTTCAGATGTTCAGATGTGTGCCCACTTCACAAATTGGTTTTTCTCTATGATCTTTTATGCTTTCTGCCTATATATCGGCAGTCGTTTATTGGCTTTTTTTATGAGGAAAGAAAATTTACCCATTGGTATATAAAAAAGATAAACAAATAATTGTTTGTCTTGACAACACTGAACTTATATAAGACTAAAAAGCACAGAAGCGCTCTTGCAAATCGTAAAGTACATTCGCGAGCCAAATGCTTTTAAAATTTATTCACTTGGCTCTCGGCGTGTGCACATGCAGTCCGAAATTGCTTGAAAATTAACATAAATGACTAATAAGTTCACCTAGCGCTGTTTACATATTTGTGTGGTAGGCAAGGACTGCAGTAATTAATAATTCTTCTTTCTTTTATTTTTGTTTCGTCCTTTGCAAAATGTTCTCTGAATGCAATGCATAGGTACACTATAAAAAAAAAAGATGATTAAAATTTGGTTGGCAAAAAGTAATTTTTAGGGTAATAAAAAATTACCAACTGTTTATAGCTTCAAAAATTAGCATTGCAGCTTTTCTTGTTAAGAAATGCTTTGCCGAAATCGGAGAAATAAGGAAGTGTGGGAGAAAGTTCCTAAATAAATAATCAATTAATAAAGAATTATTGTTATCTTAAGAGTACAATACTCTGATAATCTTTCTAGGCAAATCTAGACACTAGTTACTGCTTTTTAAATAAAATTTTTATTTTATGATCAATTTAAAAAATAATTAAATTTTTCTATGACTTGTTTACTCTTAAATTTTTTTTTTTTTTAATAATTGGATAAGCCATCTAAAAATTGTACTAAAGACTGTCATAAAAATTTAAAATACCATCTCTCCAAATTTTCCGCCTCCATCATGAGCAACTAAATGCAAACCGTCAATCAGCAAATCAATCGGGCGCATCTAATTGCTTTCAAAGTTACTTGCCATAACTTTATTACCCAACTAACAAAGGCAACATCAACCTCGAATGCCATCATCAAATACAAAATTATTGAAGGCGGCTGAGTACCCTCATCGGACACCTGCCCGAACGCTGGCTGAGTGCCACAATTGACTGAGTTCAAGCTTCACATTTGAACCGTTAAGCAAACATATGGAAACAACAGTTGTCTGTGGTCAGTTAGTTGGCAACACTGGTCGTACAGTGAGCAGCTCAACAAAATTATACGAGCCAAAAAAAAAAAAAAGGTAAGAGAAATTTATGTAGAGCGCCGTTTGGTTGTTAGCCATAAAGGGTCATTGGCCATAATGTCTGCGCAACGTTGCTCAAAGAACTTCTTTGTTTGGTACTTTCATGTGAAATGACAAACTAATGAAGTTTTTTTTCTCTGTTTGCTCTTTTTTCCGAAACGAACTGACAGAATGGCGAATTGTTTGGCAATAAGATTGAGAGAGATAACGAGAATGTTATATATTAAATGACAGAAAGAGAGCGTTGACTTAGCGCAATGTTCATGACTGTATGAATATGTGAGACGCTGCATTGTGAAAAAAAAAAAAATAAATAAATCAACAAAAAGTTTTGGATTGAATGTGTATCAAATAGCTTAAAGAATGAACATATGCTTTTCCAAATACATATGTGTGTAGGGTACTCGGTATTAAATAGAAAAGCGCAAACAACAATGCTTCATGTGCTATTGATTTAGTTGTTGTTTAGTCTTCTTTCTTTTGCAGTTGTTGCATATTGCAACAGTTAAACAAACCCCTTTGCGAAGGGGCTTAGTACAAATAAGGGTAAGTAGCTGCGGTTTATTGCACTCGCGCATGTATTGTTGTTGTTGTTCTTTATTTTATTTTTGTATTTTGTTGCATGCTTGCAGTAATTTATGCTGAACTTAACCCTCAAACTAAAATAAAATTCCAAACGTAAAAAATATTTTTTTTTGAGCGACGCTGAACTTCAACGGAAACGGAAATACTTCTTTTACTTTGTATATAAAAAAAAAAAACAAAAAAAACAATACAAAAGAACAGTGTTGGTTAATGCATTTTACTACTAAGCTATTCTTGCATTCATCTTCAACTGTTTTTCGCTCTCTTTGCAAATTTTCTCATTTCCCGTTTATAACAATTAACAAACATGTCATGTAATTATGTCGAAGATTGCATAAAAACCCAAGACAAATAATTCAAAACAAAATAAAGAATACTCTTTCTATTTAATGTTGCCATATTCAGCAAAGTTCTATTGTTTAGTTTACGACGCATGTCGTAAAAACTAGTCGTACCTAACTGACAAACTCTGTAATAGGAAAAGTTATTCGTGGTTGTGTGTCTGAAGTTGACATGGGCTTTGGGCATGTCTGTTGGCAATCAGTGTACGCAAATTAATGGTGACCAAATGAACGAGCATGAAGTAAATAGAACAAGCAGTGTTGTGAGGTTGCGCTTTAATGTTTATTGCAGTTCCTAATTTGGTACATAGTAGGTAGTTATTTTGAGACTTTACTTTTTCTAAAGAAGTCACAATAATAATAAGTTGCCATAGTGTGACATACGGGAAACATTTAACTGTTTAATGTAGATGCGCAAAAATACTTTTAAAGCTGATTATGGTAAGTTTCTGTTTTAAGAAACCATAAATACTAGAATATTTAATAACAGGGCAGTATAGTTTGTTTGTAGCTACCCCTAGTGTTCAGTTTTTTACGCTGAGAAACAATATCATCGAGATTAATAATCAAAATGACATTTTTTTAATTAAAAAAAATCTTTATCTTACTGATATCAATCTGGAAAGTTTGAGAAGATAAAAGTCATCTTTTGAATCTATCAAAGTGATATTTTTTAATATTAATGTGACACTTTTTATATAATTTTAATAAAAAATATTTTTTTTTTTGTGTCTATAGTCCAACATCAACTTGCTGAATAATAATTTGACTCATCCCCTTGACTGTTGCCGCAGTGACAAATATATTTTTTTCTGTTCTATTTTTAAACTCGACCTCTTTTATCTATTTGAAGCAAAAAAATATCTGTCTTTTTTTCTACCTTCGAAACGGCAGATGATATAAATTCAGTTCAATATTATATTTTCCATATATATTTAAAAGTTTTTATCACGAAAGTGTTTAGAAAAAAAAATATCATATTATAAAATACTAAAATATCAAAAACTATCTTAACCGATATATATTGAAAAATTCTATCTTTAAGAATTAATGAATTGATTGATCAAACTGATGTGTATATTTTTAGGCCCTGTACCGAAGGTACAAGAGCCTATTGGTTTTGTGTAAATGTATGTAACAGGTAGAAATAATAATCGGAGACCCCCCAAAGTTATGGTCAGGAGCGATAGAGGAGTCGATATAGACATGTCCGTCTGTCCGTCCGTCCGTATGAACGAAAGGATCTCGGAAACGGTAATAGATAGAGACTTCGTGTTTTTTGCATTCGACTAGGACTGCTCCGGAATTATACAAGTTTATTTTAAAAACCTGCCACATTTTGCTGTCACATTTAGTAGTAAAAAGCAGCTTTACAAACGTTTTAAAGAACAGCTTGAGACACTTCTGCTATGCAAAGAAAAAAATGAGTGTGCCTAGGCCATACATAATATAAGTAAAACCTTCTTGTGGGATCCTCATCTATTACAAACATAAGAACTTATTACATATTTCAATTTCGATTGCATAGTTACTACTTATATTGGTGAGGAATAATATTTGTTTAAGGTTATATGACAAAAGTACAGAGATTAAAATAAATGTACTACAATGAAACAATATATCATGTCATTTGGGTTTATATATATTCACTGTTAGACGGACATATAGCAATGTTACCGTTCCATGATGGAATTTTCTGTCTAGTTACTGCCGATATACTGTTAGGTAGAAAGAAAGGAATCACGTGAGTCTGTTTGCTTTAGAGTTATATTTGGTGCATGTCGCACAATGGTGTTTCACTTCGAACTTACGGCAAGAGATCTATAAAACCGAAATGTTTTGGTAGTTAGTTACCGTTTCATGACATGTTCAGGCAATGCACTCTTAGTATACGAAACAACGCTACAGTTGGAACAAGGAACGAGCGAAAAAAAAAGATATCAACATATCCGTTGCAAGACAATTGTTACATTTTCGTGACGCTTGTACATTTTACTACACCTGCTAAAGAAATTTTCTCTTACAATAGCCAATGATGAGCTGAGGAGGCTGCATTAAGCTATAAGACAAAATAAATACGTTTAAAACTCCAAATAGAAATTGTAACGGTCATGGTTCGGACCAGTCAGTTAGCTTGTACTAGCAGTCGATTATTTTCAGGGGTAAAAAATTTGCTACTTGACGATAACCAAATCAGCGGTATTGTACAAGGTATAAATGCGAACAAACCACACACAAGCAGTTATCAGGTGTAAAGCTTAATTCTGTAAGTCTGGAACCGTATACGATTCGAACTTGTCTTGGTTTATAAAAGCCAACCTGCCGTCCAGAAGTAGTCACAAGAAGTTCGTCTTGTTGAGTCCTAAAGGTAGATTACCGGAGATGAAATTAGGCGATAGAATTGACGCTCTTCTAGGTAAGAGCACCTTAAATATTGGGCAGCTGGTAACGTTTTTTAATTTTATTTCGACTAATATTGCAGAGTGCCACGACACGACGATCGAATGCCTGTTACACGTCGATGAAAATTTCGCTCCTAAACTATTTCTCCTCGAAAACACTAAAGATTTGTTTGATTACACGGAGGAGTTGTTCACGAGTACCATGCCCTATTCGGAACCCAAACTAGGTGGTCGTTATGATACACTGAGATTTTATACAAAACCAGCAATAAGGGAGACAAATAGTTTTCCCACACTTTCGAGATGGAATGCAGGAGACTGCTAGGTCGGTTAACTTCATAATTTTGGGAGATCACAATTACTGTTTATTGATGATAAAAATTTAATTTTAAGCTTCGAAAAAGTAGTACTGCAGAAAACCACATCTAGAAAGTTGCAAATGTCAGGCTCTCCAGAAATTACATAAACATATGGTGTTACTGTAAGGCACTGCTGCATTGTGCAAATGAATAGCAGATACTCCTCAAAGAGTTTCTATTGGTAAGGTTTTCCAGCACTTCGAATTTGTTGCAAATACATAGTCTTAAAATTATCAAAGAAGATTTCTTAAATTATTCAATCCAAGAGTCTTTTATAAAATTCTTCGAAAAACTAGTTTTTTGGTATATCTACGAGCATGCTGTCGAGCGTCGATCAGACGGAGAGACATGTCTCTATTGGTCGAGCGTCGATCAGACGGAAAGACATGTCTCTATTGGTTTGACTTTTAAAGCTGTTTAAGAACATATATGTTTATACTTCAAACTTTGATCAGAACATTCAGCTTATTACATATATTGCCACGAACTCAATATACATAGCCTTTCAACTGATCCCTGTTTATAAAAATTAATCAAATATGTCGCATTTAAGCTAACTAAATGGTACGAAACTACTGTCTACTTTTTATTGACTAAATTCAAGTGAACGACTATAATTAATTAAAGCAATCATTTATTTAATGTCTACAACCAGCCTACGAAAAAAAAAAAAATGTTATTGTTATAAATACTACAAAGTGCAACACGTGTCCAAACACGTAAATTTTACGCTTAATGCTTTCGGGCCCTAAAAATAAAAACACAAACGAAATGCCGAGTTTAGAAAATGATACTCAAAGCGCTGCTGAAAGCCAGTAACGACATGTGACCCCCGGAATATTCCAATTTGGAAATTAAAATTACATAAACATTATATCACTCGACACATGGCAGAATGCACAGCTGTAATTCTACAAAGTAGAAAACGTGCAGGTTTCACCACGATAACACCATTACCACCAGCAACAACAACAACAACAACAAGAACAACAGTGCCACTGGTTCAGATGACCTTTATGCATATGCAACAGAGACATGCTAAAGGGAAGCGAACTCCCAAAGAGTGGAACCAAACGACCCGACCGAAAACTGTCTGTTGCAAATAGAATGCATACGATACGATATATGTACAAACATATGTATGTAGGCATATAATATGCAAACAAAGAACAGAGAACTTTGAGACACACACAAAATATGTCAGCTATATGCATAAACAAAGTCTGATACAAAAGTTTGTGTATGTATTTAGAAAAATTGGTATGTGTAGGGGTTTATAAGAAGGATAAGCTTTGAAATAGTACATTCAACTCTAGTAGAAATAGTAGCAAATGACAGATCAATTTGCAATTTACTAGATGATGGTGGGTTTGAGTTTTTGCTAGGGACCATGTCAGTCAGGATTCTGGTATGATACCAAGAGTTTAATTTAGCTACTTCAATTAGATAACATTTTTCTATGATAGCTTGTATGAGTTTTATATTTTGAGGGCTTTACACCCTTACTTTTCCTAATGATGCTCTTATTTAGGTGTTTTACAAAATAGTGCTTTGAAGAATTCGGGGTTGGCAGTAAGTTTATTTCGGTTTTAGTTTAAATTTGATGAAATACACAAATTTGATGTCGAATCAATCATATGCGTTGGTTCTGATTTGATTCCAAAACTGTCTAATACCAAACCAGACATTCTTAGAATCGAATTCGAGGTTTTAACTTAAACGTATAGAACTTTTAAAGCCAACCTTGCACACATTACACATGAGGAATATGTATATATTTATGAGGCAGCTACTGTATGCTGAAAATGCGCATAAAAATATCTCAGAAAAATAAAAAAGAAAAGTGCGCTCCATTAAAATGTGATTTATCTGAAAATGTGCGATCCAAAACACACACACACACACACACACATGCACACATGCACACACCCGACCCAAAGTTATACAAACAGTATGCACTAAAAGGCGAAAAACTATTTTTGGAAGCCTCGAGCTGCAACAGTAGTGGTTTATATTGCTATCACAGATATTGAGATACATGTAGACAATTCCATAACATCACAAGAGGAAAACGGAAATGCGCATTATTTGTGCTCGTTTCCACATTTTCATGGGATATATTTATTTCTTTCTTTTCGTTTTCGGACAGCAGGTGTGCGGCGTTTGTTTTTTTCCCTTAGCCATCCGATATGCATTAACTATGTGTGTCACTCAACCCAACACAAACTGGCCTCGAGTGAGGGCTTTACGAATAGCTGCTTGCAACCTTTTTAATTAGTTGCATTTTGCTGTGTAGCGCGCACTCAGCCTATAGCCCAACAACATGCATCAAAGTCATTTACGCTATCTAACCTTCAGCACGGCTTTGATAGGTTACTTAAAAACTCATTAAACTTGTTAATTTGTCTAAAGGTCTTCTTAACTGTTACGTTGCAAAAATGGTATTTTGCACATTGCTTCTTCTTTTCATTGTTTGCCAACACTGCACCCACGCAAGTATGCTTTGAAACACCTACTGAAGATCGTGAAGTTTTAGCTTCTATGTTGTTTAATGGTTTTTTAATTTAAGATTTTTTGAAGTACATAGTTCGATTAAAAGAATTCATAATTAAGAATATTTAATAAGTAAAATAAACGATTTGGTACAAAATATATATCAAGTACTGATCAATTAAATTAATATACCACTGCAGATTGTCTACGCCCGGTAACAAGAATTTTAAAAACTTGTACTGCTTTATATACTGCAAATATCAATCCTGAGCTGAGAAGACCAGTTAAGTTTAGAATTATTAATGAACCATATTTCATTATCACTCCGGTCTTCAAAAGAAGTTGTTGTCTGATTCCTTAAAAGCAAAGAGACTAATTTTTATGGTAAGCAATGGACAGAGAAGAATAAAGAATCGATCGATTATATAGTACTATAATAGTAACTGAATACAGTTCCATTTATATAGTACTATATACTCCCGAATACAGTTCCATTTACACAAAAATACATGGTTCGTACAAAAAGTTCTAAATTTGTCAATTTTAACTGATAGTCAAATTGTTACTATGGATATTATGGAAACTTTCGTTTGAAAACAAAACTATTCAACTGGCTTAGAACAATTGATGTGTTTGCTTCAATTCTATCTTTCTCCGTTCGTTTCAAATACACTTACGCAATTTGGATTGTCATCTTTAAATCTATTTATAGCGAACAATGATGATACATACCTGCAAAAAAGAAAGTAAAGAACGTAATTAGTAATTTTATTAAATACAAATTTATAAACAATATATTCTCCAAAAATCGATGGGTGACATTTTCCATTTTTCTATAAACCGAAAGAAGGCAGCAGCAGCTGCAAAGGCTGATAAAAATTGCCAGATCATCAGTGAAGAATTTCTAATGATTAATTTTTTTTTTGGAAAATTAAACTTTTTTCATCTTTTTTTTTTTTTTGCCGGAAGTTTTATTTTTCTGTCTCAATTCGTAGAACTAAAGTCTGCCGAATGTTTATAGAAAATAATGATGAGGGCACTATTTAGATGTCAAAGTTCATAAAGACCCATATCAACAACAACAGAAATTAACAAATTAGTTGAGAGTGGTTGGAACAGCCGATGAACGATCGAAAACAAGACAAGACCAATTGATGCTGGTAGACGTTGAGTATCGATTTTTCAACCGATGCGTAAACGACATAAAAGGAAGTGTTTTTCAGACAAATTGTGACTGAAAACTTGAACCATAACGACAAACTGAAACTCAAAAAATCACATATTAATTCCAGCCAATTATTATTATATATTGTGGGATCAAAATGGTGTTTTATGAGCTACTTTACCGAACGGAAACCACATAAGAAAATGACAACGAACTCATGTGATGTAAGGCAGCCGAATATTGAAGGTAAGACAGCCACAATTTGAGAAGAAATTTTTCAGTCCTACAAATCTCAGCACCCAATTACGAAATCAGCTACAACCAACTTGAAAACACTGAAATGAGAAAAAAATTTTTAACTATCTAATTCACCAGACATTGTTTCTTCCGATTAGCAGTTGCTCCGATTTATAAAATTTGAACTGACAGAGCAATACTCGCCTAAATTTCAAGAAAGTCAATAGATATATTCTTGAGATTCTTCTAATAATATTCTAATGCTATTCTGCCGGCGGGAAAACCATATGGTGAAGTGAGAATGGCTAAATAAAGCTTCAAATTTCGGAACAAAAACCAGTGAGAACTAATTTACATGGCTTAAAAAATGATGATGAGTGACGCAATAAGCAAACTCGCACATTTCTCTTCAGTCAATTGATTCCATTCATATCTGGAAAATCGCTGCTAGACCACAACGAAATAGAATACAATTCCTGCGTAATCAGAAATTGCGCCTAACGAAAGGATGCCCATGGTACACCGGTGATTGGCACCAGATTGCCAATCACACTAACCGATAAAATGACAGTCTTTTGGTACAGAAACATTGCATGGACAGACATCTGGCTGACGCAACGCCAATGCGGATTCTCAAAAGGCTACACTTTTGAAGCAATGACAGCGTATAAGATGGCTGTATAGCCTCCCCAGGCCTTAATCCACCATGTTTATAATTTATATTTTTTATTTGTTGGTTATTCGCTGTATCCGTCATATTCGTCATGCGTTCGTGAAATTTTAAGATTGGATACTGCGTTTTTTGATAATTTGTTTTGAAGTAAACCTTCGTTACGAAATTTTAACACTTGTGTTGCAACTGATATGTTGATATCTCGCTTTCTCGTTCCCTTTTCCCTACACTACACATTGGGTCCGATATTGAGAGTAATTTGCCTAAGCGCTTCACGAAACGGTAACTCTAAAGAAAACAGACTCTCGTGCCTCCTACAGTACATGAAGTACATTTATTTTTAAATAGCTGACTCCCGCCCGCTTCGCCTTCGGGCCTGGATATTAATTCTGCCTTTCCCATTAACAGTTATACCAAATTCCATCGCTGTATCTAATGGATTTTGATTATGAAAAACTTCTGCCTATGTTCCTTTCCAACGTCCGATCTATTTTTATGCCAAAATTTGTACAAATTGGTTTAGCGGTTTAGGCGTGATGCGCACACAAACAATTTAATTTTGTCTTACATCCTCATACGATCCTTGTACGAAAGTTCTACAGTTTTACACGAAGAATCCTCAAAGAAGTTTCACTTTAGTTGTGTGGATCAGCCATACTTATTTCTTTGAATCTTGTTTCCTGATTGGCTTTTGTATTTTGAAAAAAAAAAAAAAAAAAAATTAAGATTGCATTAAATGGATAAAAGCTATGATATGAAAATCAGTTGATAATCCTCGCAATTTAAGGTGCAGCGCCAATTCCCAATGATTGGTACTTGATATAAAGTTAGACTGGAGCTTAAACCTAAGAGATCAAGTGAAAACAACCAGCATTACTTTATATGCGTTAAGAAACACCCACAACCGAAATAAGGTTTAACTCCTAGAACTTCTATATACAACACAACTTAAAACAAGTAAAGAAATTTCAGTCGGGCGTAACCGACTGTAAGAGGCCCTGTACCAGTTCAGGTCGCCTAAGAAACACATTAAATGTAGCTTATGACCAAACACATGACCACTTCTCACAGCACGACTAAGTGCCTTTTAAAACATTTTTTTATGTATGAAACGAAAGGGGGTCGCTCAAATTCAATTGCTTATAAATTCGTCATTTATTATTCGATTTTGATGAACTTTTTGGATTTTGGCTAAGAAGGACGATATCTCTATACTGGCATACTTACTTTTTTTGTGCCGAACAAATTTTTAGCCTTGGGGGTGATTTTATGGGGAAAGGGGGAAGGGGCAAGTTTTTAAAATAAACTTGTGAAATTCCGGAGCAGTCCTAGTCGAATGCAAAAAACACGAAGTCTCTATCTATTACCGTTTCCTAGATCCTTTCGTTCATACAGACGGACAGACGGACGGACATGGCTATATCGACTCCTCTATCACTCCTGACCATAATGGGGGTAACTTTGGGGGGTCTCCGATTATTATTTCTACCTGTTACATACATTTCCACAAAACCAATAGGCTCTTGTACCTTCGGTACAGGGCCTAACAAATGTGCTCAATATATTCTATTTTTTTTTCCAAAATTTGTATATTACCCAAAATTGAATAAGGCTGTTGAATTTTTGTACAATTCTTTAAAAATTCCTTTGAGATTCGTTCTTTTATATAAAACTGTCAAATGCCATATCAGACCACCCCCATTCAAAATCTATTTCTGGTTGCCAGAATTTTTGCGTAATGCAATAAATTCTGAATCTTTATACACTCGTAGCTTCTGTGACATATCTGTCACTTTCAATTGTTGACAGTGCTGCTGCTGCTAAATTTTGCAAATTTCTAATTATATCCGCAATGGTTGCAATGAAAACCGCCAACGCATTCCAGGAACGACAGCTAAAAATAGAAAAAAATAAATAGCAAAAATATCTTAAATGAGAATGTGGAGGTTTCCATGACAGTTGCAGGCACTGATGCTGCAGTTCGCAGTTTCGCTCAAAAGTCAACGAATTTTGTGCAATAATCTCGTAAGCGGGTGAAGCATTCCACGACGCAGAAGGATGTTGAATGCATGCATTAAAGCCAACGCCAGCATCACATTCATGCATTCATACTCGTCGTCATACATTGTCGCGTAGGCAGCCGCCATTTGCAGTGTTTGCTGTGAAGTCCTTTAACCTTTTTCCGCTATCAGTGTGCACTCTTGTGTGCCTTAGTGTTGGGAATGGGTTTGTTTTACTTCCGCATTTTTAAACACTTAAACTCTTGATGATGATGACGACAAACTGAAGTGGAACGCGTCTGAATGTGTAGCCTCACTAGTAGCACGTCGTCACTTTTCCATCTTTGTCTATTTGAGCCGCACAGCATACAAATGTGTGTCACCATTCCGAAAATATGTTAAATGTTGCTGCTACTTTTTTATGCACTTCAAAACGAAACACATTAAAGCCGCTTAGGCGACAAACTCAAGCAGCTTATTAAATGCCCAGCAAGGATTAGAGCAGCAAAGTGCTAAGGCATTAATTTCTTGGAATTATGTTGCATTAAAGGTTTTGCGACAAGTGTTGATGCTTAAAGTATTTATTGAACTAAGAAATGCTCACTCACAGCTGACAGCTGTTGTTGTGATATTTTATACGATTTGGGATTTTCGGTTGACTTTTCTTGGCTTATAAAGTTTTAAGCTAAACCGCACTGTATATATGGTCACAAAACAAATAGTAAACTAATACAAAATATGGAAAATAGTTTAGAGCTTAGCACACAGCTGCATTTTACTACAACTTTTCACAAACAAGTCACACACTTGACATGAAAAGTTTGCACTTTATATGGGTTGCCGGGTTTTTGCGGTAGAAATTGAAAAGTGTGAAGTGTTTTTGCTGCGTAGTCCTTTGTTGTGCATACACACAATATATAGTCATAGAAAATATATACTCGTAAGTGTCCGTTTCTGAGCTTAAGTGTGACATTAGGTCAGTTTGTGGTTTTATGGCTTGTATTTACGTTAAGTGCTGCTGCACTTGCATTGCAGAAGTGAAATTGAAACGTAATATGAGCTTTGACATAAAATCAATGTTGAAAAAGTCCTTCGGCGCGTTTTAAGTATATATTGAAAGAGTGAAATTGTTTTTCATTATAGATATCCGAAATCGGTTGATATTTTTTAAAAGCATAAACAAAATGCGAAACATAATATGGTTCATGGAGGCTAAGAGATTTGCTAATATGTACACTAAAACGGTTTTGTATAAACAAATTTTTGATTTGTCAATCAAACCATTTCTGTACTTGACAACTTACAAAACAAGTTTCAATGGTGTCAATTAGTAAATGAACTCTTTTTATTCTCATTTACTAATTAAATATTGTCACTGCTTCTTGAATAACTTCTTCAGCGCAACATTATTATTATTATTAAATATAAAACATTACTAAATCAAATTACCTTGTAATATAAACTTATTAAGTTTGCCAATCGATTAAATCACTTGAGGCATGGCATTTCAACCGCAAAATAAATTAATACAAATAAATTGATTTGTAGCAATTTATTTGATTGCATTGTGTTGATCCATCCCACTCGAATTACGTTTGGATAAATTAACAAATACAACAACAAAAAGTGGCAAATGCATTGAATTAAATTGTTTCCATTTGCCATTCTTAATTTACCACAAAATCCACTTGGCTAATAATGAGTTTCCAAGTGCGAAATTCGACGCCAATTAAATCGTTTCCGTTTACACTGCAAAGTGCAATGGTGCGTTTGATTAACTGTAAAGCCGGAAAACACTATTATGGGGTTGCTATTGTTGTCTGGTTTGGGAGTCATCGTGAGACTAAACATCTATTGTTATAAAACTGTTTCATTTATATGAAAGGCTGCTGCTGAGTTTAAGAAAAAAATAATTTTGTGAGTCATAGATATTATTAATTCTATTGGAGCGAATACATTCGTGCATTTTGTATAAGTGTGGATAGTACATCAGTACATCAGTACATCGCTCAAAATTATCGGATTCTTAGCGGTTTAACACTGATGAATGAACTTGGTACGTACGTAAAGGGCATCACGTGAAAGAAGATCCATTGGAAAAATAGGTCGTGACACGACGCCATATTTGATAAAAACTAAAAAATTCAACAAATATTTTTTTATATATGTCGTTACAAACGGCAAAGTGTCGTTATGGAACGGAAACAAGAGAGTGTTGGGAAGATGATGAAGGGATGGTGAAAAGGAACTATAAAAAAGAAATGTTTTATTGCCTCCCATGAACAAGATCAAAAGGCTGACAACTTTTGAGCCTGCCTGTTGGTATGCCTGTTGAGTCGCTTTAGGTAGAAGCTGCTTAGTCTGACAACTTTCAGGTGAACCCACGGTAACCTAAGGTCTTCGTGGATCACGCTATTGGTTTGGAGATAATTCTGAGAGCACTGTTTTAAAATTTTTGAATAATTGAGCAGTTGCTATTGTGTTTAGTGCCCCAGCTCAGTGTTCCGTAAATATTTGATGTTTATATGCATATAAACGGCAACTTGAAAAAGTAAATTTCATGATAAAATGGTCCCCAATATAAAAAGCAAAAGGAGGTCCGCCAGTCTATAACGTTTAGACTATATCTTCGACCCAATTTTTGTTGTTTTCACAAGTTGATACACTTCAATTGCACAGTACGATATAAATACTATTAAAATATACACTTTATTGGGAAGTTTCCATGTTCTAGAAAAGAAATTCATTAAATAGTACGGAAGTTCCACGTTTTAGAACACAGCCTGAATGTCAGCCATGTGAAGCGCTGTGAAATGTGGAGCAGCAGAAGAGCGACACTTGTTGAGAACGAAAAATGAGTTACATAGAGACTAAAGCTAATAGTAAACTGGTTCACCTTAAAATTATTTTCTAGATATTATTTTTTGGGAAATATTGGCATTCATATGATTTTCAAATAAAGTATGGAAGCTTCCAACGTGATTTTCAAATTGATCTTTTTTATAATAAAAAGTGTTTCATACAAAAACATAAATGTGGACGTTGGTATATTCTAAAACAGAGCTTGACATATTATGTGTGCAAAAATTTATCCAAATTATATGAGTAACTGAAGACATACGCAATAGTAGAGTTAAACTTGGTTACATCGCGTTCATAAGCATCATTTGAAACCTCATCAAAAGAGAGTAATGCTGTGCAATATTATTAATAATAGATCATGATATGTACCTATTTATCGCAATGAAGCCTGACAATTTATGTAGAACTAGCGGACTCCATTTTGTCTTCCTTTGCTAAAGGTGAAGCATCGCCGAGAATAAAATCCTTCAAGTCTAATTTTAGAATATTTAATTTATCGTGACATGCTAAGATGACTTAATAATTAGTTCTCCCGAGCACATTAAAATGTATACCAAATTCGATCCATGTACCTCAGATGTCTGGAAAGATATGTTGAATTTGGTTTATTGCTTATATGGCAGTTGGAGCATCGCTCCCTACGATTTTCAACAAATTTAACAGGATTACTTCTCACGAACCCATTAACATGTGTACTAAATTTCATGTCTGTACATCAAATAGATGCGAAAAAATTTTTAATTTTGTTTATCGCTTGTATTAGAGGTTGTGCATCATTGATTAGGACGAAGCTTAACAGGATTATTAACAGAATTTTTTTTAGAAGAAAATTGTAATAATAATTCCATATTGAGGGAATCATCTGCATCGAAAATAAAATCGAACTCGAATTTTACTATTCAGTTGAAAGAATTCTTTGGTAATTCTTATTGATGATGATGCAGTTGATTGGGTTTCAGAAAGTATAAGTAGTAGCAGGCTTTCGTCAGATTTTCTTCGGAAGACTTCTTATATTAACATATATATTATACCAGATGTTGAGTCTTGTAAGTACCGTAAATAATTTCAATTATGTTGTAATCTATTAAAGTAGAAAAAACTCTGTGTTTGACTTCAAGATAACCAGTAACCCCACTGAACCTTAAATTTGTATGGGAATTTATTTCTGTCTGGATTAGTGTAAGATCAAATTTTATCGTTTCAAGATGAACTAAACCACAACAAAATGATTTTCAAACAAAGACTCAGCAAGAGATATGTATATATTTGTATAGAGCAACCTCTTCTAGAATATTTTCGTAGAAATTAAGCAAAAATACTCAAAATTTGGCATCATTAACAAAATAACAAGAAAAATCGAAATATTTCAAGAATTCAAAAAGTAATGATGAACCTTATCTGAAGAGGTAATAGAAGATACTTAATAGCCAAGTTATTTAAAGCAGAAATATCTGAAGAAGAAACTTTGAAGGCTATATCTTTTATAGTCTGGCCAGACAGATTGTTTTATCAAACTAACTCTGCTTTCTAAAATATTTTTCTTTTAGTGATACTTGCTTACTTTCACGCGATTTCAATTAGAATATAAATCATTTATAGGTACAGCAAAAACAAATGTTTCTTTGCACGAAATCCGGAAAAGATAAAAACTTGCAAACTTGCAAACACCGGTCTAGTTTTTAGCACCTTTGGCGTTATATGTCGTAAATTAATTTGCAAATAAAGACAACACCACATAAAACTTGTAGTTTGAAATATTTTATATTTTTAACGCTTATAGTTTGCTAAATTTGTCGAAGTGTTTTGAGCCATAAAAAATAAAAAAAAAAATGGTCTAATAGAAACTAGTTGCGAAAGCGTACGAAAAAAAGGTATATCTTATATACGCCATTATTTTTAAACAATTTTTTATGACGCATTACTAATACAGCACAATTTCTGTCTATCCAAACTACAGAAGTGTATATAGCCGGAAAAAGTTTATAATTAAAATATTATATTAGCGTTGAAAACAATATTTCACGAGCTGTTAATTTTTGCATACTTTTGTAGAAAATTTTCATTTTCGCACAAATAATAATAATGAACTTGAAGCTTTCGAAAAATAAACAAGTCTTGTAGAGATACTCTTTAATTTTTATTGTATAATACCGCAACGTAATAAAACCAGAAATATTATGTAGGTTTGTGGAATTTTTGAAATATTAAAGCAAGTATTTAAATTTTTCGAATATACTATTTATTTTTGTTCTTCTTTTGAAAAAAAAATATTAAAACGAAATGAAAATCACGTCTGCAGTAACGCCTCCAATCGAATGGTTGAATTTTTTTTAAAATACACTATATTGTGTTGTGTAGGGTATTTGCAGCTATTTGCAGTTTGTAGAAAAGTTTGTTACACGCAGCAGTAGTTCTATAAGTTATTTCATAACATTTCAAAGTTCTGTAAAATTTAAACTTGGATTTATATTTGCTGCAGAAATTATGTTTTAAAGTTTCAAAAATTAATATAGAAATTTTGTTTATTTTTTTATTAAAGTGTATCAACTTCGAAGTGCCACCGCATGAAATATTTTCTCTGCTTAATATTTTTCCTGCCATATCTATATATATAAAAATGAATCTTGTATATATCTATGTATGTATGTATGTATGTATGTATGTATGTATGTTCCTTATAGGAAGCAAAACCATCCAACCGATTGAGCTGAAATTCACAGACGATCTTCAGTTCATTCAGGAGAGTGTTCGAGTAAAGTTTGGTCAAA
Organism: Leucophenga maculata; assembly: GCA_035044805.1. NCBI lineage: Eukaryota > Metazoa > Arthropoda > Insecta > Diptera > Drosophilidae > Leucophenga > Leucophenga maculata. Next base: position 1,239,645 of record JAWNNP010002066.1, read on the forward strand.
ATCGGTGGGGGCTGTGCCCCACCCCCCATACAAGCGATAAACAAAATTCATCATATCTTTGCATCCATCTGAAGTAGGGGGACGAAATTTATTACACATGTTAATGGGATCGGGAAAAGTAATCGTGTTACGTTTGGTCAATATCGGAGGGGGCTGTGCCCCACCCCCCATACAAGCGATAAACAAAATTCATCATATCTTTGCATCCATTTGAGGTACGGGGACGAAATTTATTACACATGTTAATGGGATCGGGAAAAGTAATCGTGTTACGTTTGGTCAATATCGGAGGGGGCTGTGCCCCACCCCCCATACAAGCGATAAACAAAATTCATCATATCTTTGCATCCATCTGAAGTAGGGGGACGAAATTTATTACACATGTTAATGGGATCGGGAAAAGTAATCGTGTTACGTTTGGTCAATATCGGAGGGGGCTGTGCCCCACCCCCCATACAAGCGATAAACAAAATTCATCATATCTTTGCATCCATTTGAGGTACGGGGACGAAATTTATTACACATGTTAATGGGATCGGGAAAAGTAATCGTGTTACGTTTGGTCAATATCGGAGGGGGCTGTGCCCCACCCCCCATACAAGCGATAAACAAAATTCATCATATCTTTGCATCCATCTGAGGTACGGGGACGAAATTTATTACACATGTTAATGGGATCGGGAAAAGTAATCGTGTTACGTTTGGTCAATATCGGAGGGGGCTGTGCCCCACCCCCCATACAAGCGATAAACAAAATTCATCATATCTTTGCATCCATTTGGGTACGGGACGAAAATAACTGTTAGGGATCGGAGTAATTTATTACACATGTTAATGGGATCGGGAAAAGTAATCGTGTTACGTTTGGTCAATATCGGAGGGGGCTGTGCCCCACCCCCCATACAAGCGATAAACAAAATTCATCATATCTTTGCATCCATCTGAAGTAGGGGGACGAAATTTATTACACATGTTAATGGGATCGGGAAAAGTAATCGTGTTACGTTTGGTCAATATCGGAGGGGGCTGTGCCCCACCCCCCATACAAGCGATAAACAAAATTCATCATATCTTTGCATCCATCTGAAGTAGGGGGACGAAATTTATTACACATGTTAATGGGATCGGGAAAAGTAATCGTGTTACGTTTGGTCAATATCGGAGGGGGCTGTGCCCCACCCCCCATACAAGCGATAAACAAAATTCATCATATCTTTGCATCCATCTGAGGTACGGGGACGAAATTTATTACACATGTTAATGGGATCGGGAAAAGTAATCGTGTTACGTTTGGTCAATATCGGAGGGGGCTGTGCCCCACCCCCCATACAAGCGATAAACAAAATTCATCATATCTTTGCATCCATCTGAAGTAGGGGGACGAAATTTATTACACATGTTAATGGGATCGGGAAAAGTAATCGTGTTACGTTTGGTCAATATCGGAGGGGGCTGTGCCCCACCCCCCATACAAGCGGGCTGTGCCCCACCCCCCATACAAGCGATAAACAAAATTCATCATATCTTTGCATCCATCTGAAGTAGGGGGACGAAATTTATTACACATGTTAATGGGATCGGGAAAAGTAATCGTGTTACGTTTGGTCAATATCGGAGGGGGCTGTGCCCCACCCCCCATACAAGCGATAAACAAAATTCATCATATCTTTGCATCCATCTGAGGTACGGGGACGAAATTTATTACACATGTTAATGGGATCGGGAAAAGTAATCGTGTTACGTTTGGTCAATATCGGAGGGGGCTGTGCCCCACCCCCCATACAAGCGATAAACAAAATTCATCATATCTTTGCATCCATCTGAGGTACGGGGACGAAATTTATTACACATGTTAATGGGATCGGGAAAAGTAATCGTGTTACGTTTGGTCAATATCGGAGGGGGCTGTGCCCCACCCCCCATACAAGCGATAAACAAAATTCATCATATCTTTGCATCCATCTGAGGTAGGGGGACGAAATTTATTACACATGTTAATGGGATCGGGAAAAGTAATCGTGTTACGTTTGGTCAATATCGGAGGGGGCTGTGCCCCACCCCATACAAGCGATAAACAAGATTCGATCATATCTTTGCATCCATTTGAGGAAATTCATCATATCTTTGCATCCATTTGAGGTACGGGGACTAAATTTATTACACATGTTAATGTGATCGAGTAATCGTGTTACGTTTGGTCAATATCGGAGGGGGCGTGCCCCACCCCCCATACAAGCGATAAACAAAATTCTCATATCTTTGCATCCATTTGAGGTACGGGGACGAAATTTATTACACATGTTAATGCGATCGGGAAAAGTAAACGTGTTAAGTTTGGTCAAAATCAAGGGGACTGTGCCCTACCCCCATACAAGCGATAAACAAAATTCAACATACCTTTGCATCCATTTGAAGTACATGGATGACATTTGGTATACATGTTAATGGGATCGAATGAAGTAATCAGGTTAAGAAAAGAGAATAAAGTTTCATAGTTTAAAAAATATTTTGTTTATCGGTTTTGAATATGGCTGGAAGGAGTAGAGGAATGCTTGGAGTCGAGTAGGAGGAGAATATATTGTTTAATAAAAATAATTTTTACTGTGCGCAGCAAAGCGTGCCGGGTACAGCTAGTTATACTATATAGTACAATATGTTTTTTTTGCTACGCCATTCGCGATGTCTGTTTTCCAACGCATTTTGCTATTTTGAAAAAGTGCTTTTGTGCATAAATAAATATATATGTATATGTATATGAACGCTTATTAAAATATGTAGAAATTAATAAACACAAAACGCGCTGTAATAAAAAATATTCTGCAAGCTTAAATCCAGGCACATGATTCATAGATACAAAACGCAACTGCATATATAAAGTATTTTTATAGTATAGTCCACTCATATATTTATACATTTGCAAGTGTCTGTTTTCTGTTTTGGTTTCAGATACTTTTGCCTGCGTTGCGTTTTCTATGGCGTATAATAATAAATAATAAATAATACTTCATACAATAGCTTTTCCTTTATCTTTGCATTAGCTTTGCTTCACTGTGCTGCTCACAAGCTATTTTCAATTATTGTGATATGATATGAAAAACAGATGTGTCTGGCCACTGCAATCTGAAATAATGTATGATGATTAATTACGGCTAATTTTGTAAGTGTAGCTGCTAATATGAAGAAAATTTATATGCGTGATTGATAAAGTGTTGTGGATTGAAATATATTCGCTGTCTAAATATTGTCTTGCATGGCTTAAATAAATTCAAATAAATTATCAAGCAAGAAAAGTAGTCTTGAGATCTTTAAAAAAATATAAAATTTGAGAACATAAATTTGGTGGAATTAATGTTATGAACTAAAACAATGTTTAATTTCACAGATCGGCAAGATTTTGTTGTTGTATAGTTGAGCGTCAATTGCGAAGTAAACTGTGTAGACTCCGAGTCCAAGCATTGATCCATCACATCCTAATTTTGGAATATTCCATTAATAATGGCTCTTTTTAGGTTAGATAACCATGTTGTGTATATTTTTCTAACTATCGTATCAGGTAGTACTGCTCTTCTTTTCAAAATGAGCTCTCGTATGGTGTCTGATGAGATGAAAGTATTTATTTAGACCATCTCCTCATCAAGTCATATTTAAGTGGCCATAATTTTTGAAAAAGAAAATATCGATGAGCTGATTTTGAAAAAAAAAAAAACAAAAAATAGTACAACATGATGAAGAAAATAGATAAGAGTTCATTTTCTTTTAAATAACTTCAAATATTTCCAAATCGTGACATACTGTTTGGATCGAGTTAAACCAAAACGAAAACAAACCAGAATATGTACCATAAAAAAATCATTTAAACCCTTTACATCATGCAAATGGTCCATTCTGATAAAGTTATCAAAGTTTGCACAGTTCTAATTTACTTAAATTTATCAAATACTAAGATAGAAAGAGTATTCTTGCTTATGAAAGGTGACTGAGAAAACTTTAATATAAGAATGAATTCGGCGTTGTGGGACATGTGATACGTCCACTTACTTAAAAATGTGAATCAGAATCAGAATTATTGTATATTAATATTGTACATATTAATCCAACTATGGACTTTGATCGATTTTAAAACATCTGCTGATAAAGTTTAATGCGTCCGCTTACGTTTCACTCGAACTGGCTCGAACTATTAAGTCCCATACCTTTAGGAACCATTGAAAAATAAGCAGAATATAGCTGCAAATAATATCACTTCCATGGATAAGTAACTAGTCAAAAATTTCAACAAGGCATAACACGGGAAAATGTGGTCATACAGAAAATTTTCAGATCTGAACTTAAAATTTTTTTAGTATCCGTTTTTTTTTTTGTTGTGACTAGTGTAGTATTCAGGGTACAACTTTAAATATAGCATTTAAATTAAAGTGGAGACAAACAGGCAAACGGATAGACAGTTGGACATATGAGTACACAAACAGCTAGACAGATGGCAGGTGATAACTCGATGCAGGCGAATTTAAGACCAATCATCCATGCGTCTGTATAAACATATCAGAAATATTAAGGATTTTTATATTGATCAGTGGCGATGTATTTGTCCCATACCAACCACATCAAATATAAAGTCGTTATACACCCTGCCAAGAAAGTATCGGTAGCTGCCTAACATCTATCTACCTGGTAATATTTTTTACCAATTTGATACCAATATTTATTCAGTGTTTTTTAGCAGCTGCTGATTCTGTCGAGCTCAGTAGTGATTTGCGATTTTTTATAAAGAGTGAAAATATTGATCAACGTATTTGTGTTGAATTTTGTGTTGCACATTGAAGAGTTTCAAAAGGTTTTTGTTGAATCTATATTGTCAAAGACGCCGACTTACGATTTGTATATACCGTTCATGAATGGTTCGAAGACCGTCGAACATATGCCTCGTTCAGTACAGCCTTCCAATAAAGTGAAGAAAATCGTTACGGAAAGTAACTGGTACGCTAGAGAGTGATCGATCATATATTGGAGATGTCACACGAGAACATAGGTCTAAACAAGCAATCATCCGAATGGAAGATGTATCGCCAAGCACTACTGAGGACAAACTGATTACCAAATATATTTTGCAGCTAATTGTGAGCTTGCAAGGCAGTTTGTGCACTCTGATCTTTAATTATTTTTAGAAACGAAATTGTTAGTCTATAACATCTAACTGCAAGAAGTTCACCATGAGGATTTTAAAATTTTGGGTGCTCATTTGAAGCTGAGCTTCTTAATATAACTTAGATGATAGTGGGATATACTTAATTTTTATTTCATATTTATTTTTTGTTAAATTTTTTTTTTTTTTTGCATTTGAGTTTATCGCATTTCCAAAAGCCGTATTTCCAAAAACCGAACTCTTCCGCAAGTAAACACATATATATTCTGTGACTAACCTTATCGAAATGAGTCAAACGTCATCTGGATCTCCAGAAATAAACATATATTATATACTATATTATCACAGATTGCAACAGAACCGAAGTCGCTGATTCATAATTATTTTTTATTTTTAAGCGCGAGAGTTGAACGAAAAAACAAAAATTTAATTTTGCTATTCTGCTGTTCTGAACGATTTGCTATTGAGCTTCATGCGAGAATTTTATTTTCAAAATAGAACAAAAATATAAAACAAAAAACTGAAAATTTTATTTGAAAAGCTTTACTAAAATATTATATTTAATTAATAGCTATATAATAGAATATTTTTATAATGATTATTTTTAAAATTCTCATGCTCCAGGCGATGTGAATTGAATTCACAAATTTTATTGTTTATATTCGATTTAAAATTCAAATTAAATACGAATTATTTTTGTTAAATAAAGAATTATTTTAGACAATAGTTGTCTAGTCGGCACCATTATCAGACAACGAAAGTAACCTAATATAAAGTTTTTCTAGCTTTAAAGTTAATTTTGTGGTAAATTAAGAATGACAGAAATAATATAATTCTAAGCTACCGTAATTCGAGTGAGATCAACAAAATGCAATCCATTTAAGTGCTACATGTCAAATTAATCTAAGTATTACTATATTTGCGGTTGACATTTTATTCGCTAAGTTTATGATTAAGTTTATATCTGTGAATATAAATAAACGTTTGTCAGTGATCTCGAAAGAAACGGTTTTCCTTACACTTTGGTATTAAAAACACAAAATATGAGTTTTCGGGCCCAACTCTGAAACGATTGAACCGATTTTGATGGGCGTTTCATTAGCAGAAATTAATTATATTAATTCTGAAACTGAATAATGTTAGAGATTAGCATTTATTTGCTGCAAGAGAATAACGCGGTACATATGTAAAGGTTATCGGAAGAAATATGAACCAGAAAATGGATACGAATAGGTATTAATTTATTGTGTGATTGTATTTTTGAGCGATTGGGCGGGTAGTAGCTAGTTTAAAATAATAGGAAATTGTTTTGAAGTGGTGGATGAGTGGTTTTGAAAATAGATAAAGTTCAAGTTGTTTTTTTTTTTTTTTTTGTTATATGAGAAAATCTAAGGAACTCTAATTGAAGTATAGATTTGTGTGGAATAAAATTCTATAAAAGTCCCATCAGGACACAATCTTTTTACTCTCTGTGTTCAGACAACAAAAGCAAATTCGCTTAACCTTGTATTAAATCAGTCGAAAATGAAAATCTTCTTAAGCAAATACCTACAAGATTTGAGTGGGAGAGTGTATGAAAATGACCTCTTCTCCCTCGTCTGGAAACTGTAAACTAGATTAGTTTGCGCATTGTTAAGGCGCCTAATGAATGCCCAAATATTAATCTTCTCAGACTATGTAGTAATGACTGTCTTATGCTAATGAGTTACAACTGTTCAAAAGAGAAGTTAGGAAACACTAATCTAGGTGTTAATCCTGTCTGGCGAGTGCAGAGACGACGTGACACTTTCACTGTCTGCGTCTTGAGTGCTTGATGCGTGCAGGACACGGACAGGAGAAATAAATTTCTGATGCAGTGAAAGAATTTGAATGTCTTACAGCATGAAGTGTTCTTTGTTTCATCAATTGAGAAGAGATTTGCTTAAGTATCTTCTAATTATTTTTTTTTGAAGACCTTAAAATTTATTTTTGAGATGAATAATAATAATTAAATAAATTTTATTGAATTTAAATGTAATTGAAATTTAATTTTGATAGATTTATAAGAACAAGGATGTAATGGATGTTTAAAAATGTAATTATTTTTAAAGCAAGAGTTCTACACAAACATTATAAGCTTCATTGACGTGATCGGATTTTTAATCATTGCTTCATCTTCTATATATGCAAATGCAAAACATTATCACCCTTCTTAAACCCCTAAACCAAGAAATAATCGCTTGATTATGTTTTTTAATTGAAAGGTATTCAAGAGAAACAGTGCACAATGTTTTATTTTTTCTAAAATATTGGGTCTATAGTTGTCAAAATTCAGATAGAGCTATCGACCAATCACAAGGCCCCATTCTCGCTCTCTCTCCTCTCTCTATTTGCATTAAAAACATTAGCTCTCTCCGCTCTTGTGCAGAAATATAATAAGTTTGTAGTCATTAAGTCATGATCGAAAATTTTTTAAATTATGTTTGCGGTTCAAAAACTTAAAAAAATGCATTTATTTTCGGGACAGAGCTCAACAAAAAATATTTTAAAGTGGACTCATCTTTGCGAACTCTATTTATGCCAGCTCTATATATGACTGTTCGAACAGAGGCTCGTGCTTGATCCTCCACGGCGTACTTCGTATATAAAAGGAACATATAAAATTTTGTATCTATATAATTCGATTATTTGGAGGTCAGAACTCTAAAGTCAAACAAGTATATCCACAGTAAAGCTACCTTAAATGACTTTATATTCAAAGCAAACACTGGAATCATTGAAGAACCCATAAATAATATATTCCAGATAAGCTTGACTAGATGTCAGCCTAGCCATGCATGGTCTGTCTAGATGAAGTCAAGCAATTTATAAATCCTTAAGATATTGGTTTCAGTGTTAGAGTAGTTAGCATGCATAAGTTTTCTTCCTTTTTTTGGTAAAGAATCAGGCATGATCTAATATTTTTTAAGTTTTAATAAATTATATCTTCTAATAATAAACATGAAACAATTTCCGTACTCAATTTTGAAATAAGTAAATAAAATAATATAGAAAATTTTTCTTTATTCGCAAAATCAATACTTAATTAGTTTCTGTATAATAATATAAACATTTCTGGGATTGTATATATGCAGAGCTATTTGAAAACCGGTTAGAAGTAGTTTCATTTTATAATAAATAATAATTTTTTTGCCAGACTAAATTTATTATAAAGAAAAAAAAAAAACCTACTATAAAAATAGATACATAGATGAACTCAAATGCGGGAGTGTCGTTGTTGTTGCTGTTAAATCAGCTACATAGACGACCGGAATTTAAAATATGTCAACGTTTTCAATTAACAATTTTTATAATTGTTGCAAAAAAATACAATAACAAAAAAAAAAAAAGAAAAAAATAAACGCTATTAAATTGCAACGCAAAGAAAGTTGCAATGTAAAAGGCAATCAAATGATTTTCAAGACAGTTTTTTCGCGGCAAGATACTTTTTGCTTTCAAATGAAAGAAACTCTTTTTTTTTTTAGTTAAACAATGATGACAACGATGCCGAAGCATCTTCAATGAGTAACTCATTGTTTTGTATTGCGCAAAACAGGTAAAATGTATTCAAGCGCAAGTAATGAGCGAAAATGAAATGGAATTGCAAAGACATTTTTTTGGTTTCGCCAGCAATTTACAGTTACAGCTGCAAGTGAGAGCAAGATAGCAAGTTATACATACATATATAGAAAGAGTGCAATATATTGTATAAATAAACACTTGCTGTTACAAATGACAGGTCGGAGATACTTTTAAAATACTTTAAAGATACTTTTTCAATGTGTAATGAAACATGTTTTAAAATCTTTAAGCGTGAAAAATGCAAAATGGAAAGACAGGATAGACAGGTAGCAAACAGTGAAAGGAAGATAGCAAGCGACAGAGCTGGTGTAAAGGAAAATCTTAGAAAAGTAGCGATAGATAAAGAATAGAGCCAAGGCCATGGAAAACAGATATTTCATTTTTATTCTGCGCATGGAAATCATTAGGAACTCAAATTTTAGTTAAATGGAGGACTAACTTAAAAAAAAAATTTCAACTTTGTATGATTATATCCAGACTGACTTCTTTGGTATGGTATGGATATTTATTTGAAGTAAGCAAAATTCAAGGGCGTATTCAGCTTTCGAAGGGCGGGAGTCAGTATTTTTTTCACGAACTTTTTAAAAAGTAGGGGCCTTCCTGCCCCCTGGATATGCCCTTGCTAAAATCTTCTACTTGTTCTCAATAATTGCAAATGATATTGAATTAAATTTTTGTTCATAAAAAAAAAAATATTTACATATGTATATATAAACTATATATTTTATAAATTTTGTATTTTTGTGTTTTGTATTTGAGCAATCTTCCAAAAAATATAATAAATTGCCCCTTAATTGAAAATATCATCATAAAGTTACTTAATATTTTCCAAAAATTATTCATAAACTATATACGTCCCTCCTCGTGAATCAGTCTATCTTTTCTTGAAAACCGAATGAAAATATGCTCAGTAGTTTCTGAGTTACAATCAGATATATACAAAGTGTCTTTAATTTGAAATATGTAAATTAAAGAGAGAGCCTCCGTTTCAAAGGTCGCGCTGCTCTCTTACAACTTAAAGTAAAGAAAAGAGAAAGATTGCGTTTTTGTCAAAAGAAAGACAACACGCAAAATAGTTTTGTTTATGACTTTCCAGAAAAAAAAAAAGAAGAACAACAATAAGAGACAGAGACAACAACTGTAAAATTGTATATCAAATATTTGTCAAAATAAAACACGCAAAAGACGCCGATAAAAATAAAAACAAAACGAAGAAGACTATTTTCATTCATATCAGTTAAGGCGTTAAAGGCGGCGCGCGGCATAGATAAGCAAAAGAAATACTTGAAAAGGCAAAAAAAAAAAAATTTTTTAAAAAATAAATTATTATGGAATTATGTTTGTATGTATTTGTAGTGCGTGTGTATGTGTGGGCAGAGTCGGGCAACAACAAAAACAGCACAAGAACAATAATAATAACTGTTAAAAAAACAACAACAACAATTCCTTGATATGAAGAGCTGGCAATAAAAAAATAATTTTTTTTTTTTTTGTACTCGTATAGTCTGATTGAGTGAATCATGTCTGTGGAACTTGATATGAGAACTTAATATGAGAAAAAGGAAAAAAAATACTCTAACTCGTATACAGTTTGGTCCAGTAACCTTCAAAATAAAATACGTGATTTTCTCAGGGATGCTAGCTGTCTAGCTACCAACAATCCCGGAATTTTTTTGATAATTTGGAATAACTATATGCATTTTGGAACACTACCGCTAGATTTGATAAAATATGCTTAAAAAAGTGTTTCTCCCAGGGTGGTTTTCGCGATTTGAGTACATCGAATCTTTCGTTCGATAATATGACAGTTTTAACGTAATTATCGCCTAGTAGAAAATATAGTTCTGAACGGGTGCAAATATTTTGGGGAGTTTTCTACGGTAGTGTTGGTCGTACTTCCTATCCAAATTCTTTCGTGCCGTTGATTTCGTATCGAATTATCTTCAGGACAAATAAAAGAATATCAGAAAACTACAGATTAATTGCAAAGCATCAAATTGCTTTCTTCAGATCGAAAAAGATTGCATCATGTCACTTAGAGAGTTTTTCAAAACTTAAACTGAACAACATGTATTTGAGAACTTCGATGCTTCAAAATTGATTAACTGCGCTGACAAAAGACAAACTATTTAGCAACGAAGAATTCATAACTTTTTATGGTCATATGTACATATGTACATAGCTATATCTTTAAATAAGGATAAAATTTAAAGAATAAGACTTTAGAAACAATAGATATGATATTACTTCTAAGAACCTCACTCTAAAATTTCTGTTGGTTTTCTATAGCAGACAATTAAGTAAAATCTAACCAACGAATTGTTATACAACAATTCTAAGTTTTAACCAATATATTTCGACTATCCACGAGACTATCCTGGACAGGGTGGTTTCTTTTGAAAAGAAAATAAAGAGATTTTTGAAGTGAAATTTCTTTACGGAGGCTAAATTTTAACGTTTAGTAAGAAAAAAGGGTCTCAAGCTAGAGAAGAAACGTTGAGTGAAAGTACAGAATGAACGAGAAAGGGAAATCCTCGCATAGCCAAGCATAACATCTTTTGAAAACTAGGGAGAACGCTTACGTCTGTATAGTACATTTTCAACTTCAATAGTGTGCAAAGTGAAACAGAATTCAAGAGTGCTTGAGAGAGGTAAGAGAGAAAGTTATATAGTTAATAGTTATTTTAAGGAACTAAAACCAAATCAGCTGTAGCTGAAATTCAAGAAAATTCTACGCTTTTTATATTCATTTGAAGTAGCTAAAGTTCTAAAGAAGATTTCAATATAGATTTTACCAAAAAATCATCAGCTTCACTATTAAATTTTGTTAAAGAAAAATTGTATATATTTGAACATGTCCAATGATCTGACAAAATAAACAACCAAATATGGAGCACATCTCTGGTGACTATTTTGAAATATGATTCCATTTTGTTAAACAGTTTCACTTCAATAGTGTGCTTATATAGGCATCATCCTTTTTTTAGATTTATACAGATTGAATATGCTTTAAAAAAAAAAAGTTTAAAAATCTGTAAAAATTTCAGAGTTACGTCCATTCGTACATTCATTAACCTAAAATGCGATGTTCTCCAAACCACCTTTTTCGAAATTCGGAACACATGGTACTTAGAGGTTTTCGGGATCGTTAATTATGAATCGTTAGTCAGATTTCAGTACTTCAAAATAGAGGAGCCAATATGGTAATGCCGATAACCCCTAAGTATAATGTACTGAATTTTAAATTTGTATGTTCTGTTTAAATTTTTTTGCACCACTAGAATTAAAAACACCCACTGCGCTAAGAATGCATGCGAACAGTTTGGCAAAGGTTTGGCATGGTTCTTTAATTTTTGATATCAGCGAAGCTTGTTTATGGTTTTACTTTATTCTTATTTTCTTGAACTTTTTTTTTTTTTTTTAGTTTTAGAATTTAGAAAAATTTCTTTTGACAATTTAGATTTCTTCAAAACTTCAAAAATCAACAAATTATTCTTCCTAATATTCTCTGCCGCTTGGGACAAATTAAATCTTTACCAATCTCTACCAATAAGCTTATCTTGTACAACAAGTTGTAATCTAATTTGTTTTTCCAAATGTTGAACATGGAAAATACTTGTTACTTGTGTGCATCTCTCCATATTTTCGCTTAAGTCTACAATAATATTTACAAAATGTTGTCAGATGATGAGGTTGCATGCCGACTACTTGCAACAGATTGCCTAGCACACCCAAAACGCCCACTAAACAAACATTGGGTACACATCTTATATGCATCTGCCTTCATGTGGAGGAACTAGCGCTCTGGGGCGTATAGCGCACATCGCTTTGGATTTCCAACGCCTTCAATGTGCTTGAGTCAAGGCGAAGAAGCAGCAGACAACTTGCAACAAATTAAAAAAAAAAAAATACCAAATTTTTTTTTTATATTTTTTATTGTCGCAAAGCGATGCGTGTTGGAAATTTTTAATTAATTTGCTGCTTGTCTTTTCGACAGCGTCTTCTAAACTTTCTACAACTTTTTACTTTAGTTTTCTATAAAATTTTTAAACGATGTTGTTTCTTATATATTTTTTTTTTTTTTTTGAATGAATAAAAAAAGTTAACATTTGTTAAGCTTGACTTGTCTTGCAAAGCGTTTACAAACAATTCGCGCGGCATTCAAGTGGTTTGTCTCCGTAGAAGGGGTGCGGTGTTGATGTATTTGTATTTGCGCGCGTTCAGGGCGCGTTTCTATCTAATTTCCGCTTAGAGAAGAAAATAATCAACTAAATAAAAGTCAAAGAAAAAAAAAAGAGGTAAAAAAAATAGACATTCACAGACATAAAACTTTGTGCGGAAGTTAAGGCGAAAGTTTCTTTTCATGGACTTCTTGATAGAGTTAGCCAAGAGTACGAGAAATGGAACTGAATATACTATTGTCAACTTGGATATTCTTTTTTATTATTTTTTATTTCTTTCCCCTGTCTACACAACATTAGGTTGGTCACTAAGGTCAATGAGAGCAATCAATTAAGCGCTGACTGAGTTTCATTAAAAACATTAATAATCCACAAAGAGCAGCTCGGAATGTAGTCGTTGGTGTCAAAAGTGCAAATGTCTCATTAAAATTAATTGAACTAAGAAAGCAGTCAATAAAAAAAAAACATTTAATTTACTAAATTTTGTAACTATTCTCTAAAAAACAGCCAAGAAAAGGGCTTGAGGCAAATAGAAGATTTTGTTTCATTTTAGTGCGGGTGGGGTGAAGCATAAAAATGGTGATTTTCGGAAATAAACTATATTTTGGAAATAAACTGTCATGGAATATTGCTGTTACCCAACTTCTGTAGGCGAGTGTAATTTAAAATGTAATTAAAGCCGGGCTTAAAAAATTCTCAGCACTTAAGCTGTAAAAAAAAAAAAAATTAACCTCGCAGAATCGGAACTGCCTGGCTATGAAATACCTTTTGGAGTTGAGTCTGCATATCCTTCGCGGAAGCAGCCGACACAAATGTTGAGAAATTTACAAATTAAGAAAGTAATAGGACAACTTAAAATCGAGCTGAAAATTGTGCTCAGAGCGAATAAAGTACCACCGATTTGATGTCCAAAGAGTTCATCAAAATCGGATAATAAATAACGATTTTATAAGCAATTGAATTTGAACGACCCCCCGTTTCTTTTCATACATAAAAAAATGTTTTATAAGGCACTTATTCGTGCAGTAGGAAGTGGTCATAAGTTTGGTCATAAGCTCGGGAAATATTTTGTGTGTTTGTTAGGAGACCTGAACTGGTACAGGGCCTCTTACAGTCGGTTACGCCTGACTGTATTTTTTACTTGTTTGAGTAAACCCCATATAATCCCATAGAACAGTTACTTAGGACAGTCAGTTAATTTTTGTAGGACAAACTTCTTTATTTAGTTCGACATGGGCTTAATAGTCGTAGTAGTGGTTTCTTTTGGACGGACGCTTTAAATGAACGTGCATCTATTATTTGATGTACCTCCAAAGAAAAAAAAAATCCAATTTTTAGGTTTTTTTTTTTGTTAGGTCATTCAGCTGCTATACTATTTGAAATATCTTAGATTCAATCGGTGTTAAGGTCGAAATTTACTGCTAGTTTAAAGATATAATTCGTGTATTAGATCAATAGAATTTTTTATGGAAATTATTTAAAAATACTTTACACTAATTATTGATACTCCAAAAAAGGCGTTCTTTGTATAGAAGGAACATTTTTGGAACTATAGGTTTAAAAGTCTCTTACATCTATTGAGTATGTAAGATACAATCAACAAAATTTGAGTGTTCTATCTCAATACATTAAATAGTAGGAGAGAGTTCCTTCTACTGGTACTGCCCAATTACTGGCTCCCATATGTTCTAACGTTCGTGGCTATGATAATTAATAATTTTAACCAATTTTTACTTCATTTTTTCACTAATTTCCATTTATTTTACTAATAAAATCTTACAAATAGTTTGTTTTCTGTTCAAATGGGCAGTGTGAAACACTGAAAGATGGAGAACACATAAAAATTAATAAATAATTGTTTATGCTTTATTTTCCATTTTTTACAAAGAAGTGTAAATGGGCGCCAATGGGGATCGTTATTCGAGGCATTTTTTAGATCGACTTGCAGAATTGTATTTTTCGAAAATTTTAAATTCCGTTTTAAATTCTTAGCTATTAGCTAGCTATTGAACTCAGCTTTCAAACGAAGCCGAGAAATAATTTTTCAAACAAAAGTTATGGTCTCAAGACAAGGGTGCCAGTAGGTGGAAACATGGAAACCGTGTTTTAAACCGAACAATGAACCAAACCGTTTTGAAAGAAAATTACAGCTGAATATTAATATTTAAATGATCTAACAATTGTTTGCAAAAATGTTATGAAAACGATAATAATTTGTGGTTTATTCTACAGCATTTAAAAAAAAAAAACCTTAAAAAAATTCGAGTTTAAATTGTTTTAAATTTTTTTAATTTACTTTAATAAAAAAAACCTTAAAAAAATTCGAGTTTAAATTGTTTTAAATTTTTTTTAATTTACTTTGAATAGATCATTAGGGAACTCTAGTATTCTATTATTTTTTTTATGGAGATCGTTTTTATTATTTCTTATCAATGTGTTCATGCTTCAGTTTAAGGTGTAATTCAAATCATGGTTTGCAGCCCTGGTATAAAATATATATTACGCTGTAACAAACATGTTGACAGCCATTAATTTGCCAGATTTCCAATAGTTTAGCCTTGAATTCTAGTCAAGTAAATCCAAGCTCGGCCTTGTACTATTTTTAAAAATGATATATGATGAGATGAGCGCCAAAACAATTTACAGTTTTAATTTGAATTTTTTTTTTTTTTTTTGTGTCAATCTTTTATTACTTTGAGAGTTCATGCGAATTTTGTCGGCTACCACAATTATTGTAAGTACTACCATTCAGTACTCAGTTCGGATTGGTAGTTTATAATGAAGTGAAGCGCCTATTTACTTCTGTTGAAGTACGAACGGCTAACGGCAACTGAAGATAATTAACATAATGAGCTGAGAACTGAGAAAAATATGAAATTTTATTACAAAAACACAAATGGAACGCGAAAAACAGAAACTGTCTACAATAAAAAAAACTACTTTGAATGACAATGTACAGATGAAGAAATAATAGAAAAGAAAACACAGCACATACGAGGTTTATTTAAAATGTATTTGAATTTTAAAATGTTGCTTCATAAATTTTGTAAACTTTTAAAACACATCTCGCATAAAAAAACAAAAAGAAATGTATAGAAACTATAGTCGGAGAAGGTCAAGAACTTATTGTTAGACTTCGAAGAATAAAAAACTAAAAAAAAAAACATCTTAAGTTACATGGAGTATAAAGAAGATGATGTGATGAAGGACAAACATCAGCAGTTTTTCGCGTTAATGTTACTATCGGCATTTATAAGTAATTTGTTGCGCAATAAAATCAACACATAATAATAACAAATGAAACACTGGCAGGAAATTATCCTCGTAACAAAGAGAAAGTAGAAATCTATTTAATAAATTGATTTATGTGGCAAACAATGAGGGAACGTAATAAAAAAAAATGTATAAGTAGCACTTTGAGGGCTGAATTAAAGCGTATAAATCAAATGAAACGCCTCCCTGCCTAATAACCATTATAACCAAAAGATGTATTTTTTTTCGATTTCTTTAAGGAGTATTATTGTGCGGTTTTGGCTTTCTTTTGGGAATAACTAAAGCCGAAAAATGCAGGCGAAACTAATCGGATTAATATGATAACTTCTAACTGAAGGCAGACAAAGAAAGAAAAAAAAAAAAGATGGTAGCGTAAAAAAAAGCTAAAAATGCATGTAAATTGTATATCCTTTCATCCTTTTCAAAGAAGCCACACAGACTTCTATGCTGTAGGGAGAGTGAAAGGAAAAGCGAAAAGGCAAGAGAAAAAAATTGACTACTTTTATCAATTTTTATGCAGTGCTAGTCAAAAGTGAATAAAGCAAAGTGCGAATGCATGTGTGTGCTATGTACGGCGAGACATTTTTTACAAAAAAAGTAAAAGAAATAGTAAAGAAATCGCAACAGAACCAGATATGAGCATGCTTCATTTCAGAGCAAACCTGCACCGAAAAAGAAGCGCTGGTTTGTGTGAGTTGTAACCCTTAGAGTGCTTTTAGAACGTTCAATAAATAGAATTTATTTAGAATTTAACTTCAAAATTTTATATTCTTTAGATTCCATAATTGTTTCCGAAACATAAATCAAAAATTCAGCACACAAAAGTTCACCTACTCAGGCTAAGTTACCAAGTTTTAAAGAATATATGCTCCAAAAAGTTAAAATTTATAACCATCCGCATTGTTTGTCAATTGAGTTCTAACAAAGTGAAATTGTTTAAATTAATCAAGTACTTAGTTGCTTCTTCTTCTTGTTTTTTTTTTTTTTTTCTTCTTAAATTGTAATAAAATATTTAAGTACCTATGTACTTTTTATGTTCTTTTCATTGATTTTAAAAAGCTGCGACACAACAAAAGCGATTTATTCCAAGATTTCAAGTACATTTTATGCCAAGATGCTTGCACACTAAACAAAGAAAAATTGTAAGAAAAGACCCTACAATGAAGTCAATTGTAGCACACAGCATGCAAAAGACTTTAAGGAGCAATGAGAGGAGCCTTACTTAATTTCATGTGAAGTTCTAAATCAAAAAAGTCTTCGTAATAGTTTAGACAACGAAAAAAAAAAAAAAAATGATAAAGCATAGAAGGTCTGTAGCCAACACAGGAAGCGATTTGTGCTACCCCATTCGTTTACACATGACCGGAAGACACCCTGCGGCTGAACACCATTCAAATCGATTATTTCCATAAAAACGATCAAAGCAAAAGCGAGACGGTGACGGTTGGCAAGAATGAGAAATAACAATATTTAGTAAAAAAAAAAAAAAAATTGTTTCATGATGTAAATGAAGTTTTAATACGCTTCGAAAAAGGTGTTTTTGGAAAATTTTAGAAATTTAAAATATGAAACATGAATTGAAATTTTAATTAAATAATTTTCTAATGATAAAATTTTAGCTTGTTGCTTTAGTACACTTCAAACTTTGTTTCAAAATGTGAAGCAATTAAAAAGTAGGGGACATAAGTATTTATTTGTATAACCTAACACCACTAAAAGTGTGCCAAATAGATTATTTAAATAACTAAAAGTGGTGATCCATACCATTGATATATATATACATATATATGCAAGTTGTCTGTTCATACGAAGTCAATCTATATCAATACAAACAATAAAAAGAAAAGATTTTTAGTTTTAAATGTTTGTAATGAATAAACTTAAAAACTGCTGGACTGATTTCAAAAATTCATTCACCATTAGAATGCTACATTATTCTTAAGTAACAAAGGCTATATTTATTACTAGAAATAATTGGGGATCCATACTGATGAGGTGTTCTCTGGTAAATATGTTCTTAAGTTTTTTTTTTTTTTTTTTTTTAAATAAAAAAATAGAATTTTAAGTCCGTGTATTGCGGGATTGCCATACTTGTCAGTGGTCAAAGTTTTTTGAAAAAAAAAAAAAAAAAAATTTCGAAGCTCCATAACTTTTAGACGAATGAACAAATTTGAAAACACCAAGAGACATTTTGAGCAAAATTTCTTAAACATAAAAAAAAATTTGAAAAACATTTTGTTTTTTTTTAATTTGATTTCAAAAATACCCCAATATGTTCCTTACTACATCATAATTTTTTTACCCCCCAAAGAGCATTTTGGATCAGAATAATGCCCTGAATTAGAGCAAATGCTCTCCTACCATGCATACTACATTATATTATTATCTATTACGTATTGGATCTGCCATTTTGAATTTTCAAAAGTTGACTTCGCATGCGTATCAGCGACCCCAAATACCGCCGAGCAACAAGTTCCTCATTTACACTGAAAAAGGGTGTTTTCTAACTTTAAACTCAAAACGGGCCGATATAAAAATATACGTGCTCAATATTTTTTGATGTTAAACATGAAGTGTGCCAAGACTCATCAATACCAGTGATTAAATCAAATTCAAAGTCAAATCTCAGCAACTTTTTATACTGATGAATGCGAATTGTTGCATATATAAAGGGTATCGGAAGAAATAAAAACCACTAGAAATATATTATATTTAAATAAAATAAACAAGAAAAAAAAAAATGTTATTTTCAGTTGATCCAAAGCAGTAATACCATAGCTTTGAAATTTAAAACCATATAGAAAAAACCTTTTTGTTGCTAATTGTTCAGGAGCGGCGGGGGCGATGATTGTTTTTTTTGTTGAAAGTCAGCAAGATATGTTCATGTAAAAAGGTTCTCCATGATGGGCATTGATTTGACTTTTGAGCTGGTTTTGACTTAAATAAAATGTGTGATGGGTTTTTTGTGGGGACTGTCACAACAATTGGGCTTACATGCCTATTACTATAGGTATGCGTTGAGGTTGTGCAAAAAAGTCATCTTTTGAATTCTAAGCTGATATTAACTTAAAGAAAGCAGTTTCTCTTAGAAAAAAGGGATGAACTATGCCTCATTTAATGTGTTACAAACCTTTAGACTAACTGATAATACTATTACTATATACGATACCGAGTATAGCTAGTTGTATAAAATTTTAGACTAATAGAGTTCTCTGCACTGTCTCCGAAGGGGGGCCGCCGACTTTGATATTTATTTATTTTTTTAGTAGGCAAAAGTGCGAAATATGTAGTAAAATACCTATTTTTCTGAACTTTTCAAAAATAAGGTGGGGGCCATGACCCACCCCCTGGCCCCCCTGGATACGCCCTTGATTCTTACTGTACTATGTTTTATATTCAGAGATAATTGTTTCTTACTAAACCATATGTTAGAATATTTTGAACTTCAAATAGTTTATATGGTTTTGAATGGAAAAAATGCTTCCCTGAATATATGGATTATAATTGAAATAATAAAGGGGACTAATTTGGTCAATTGATTTTATATTTAAATTATTTTTTTTTTATAGTTTTATTTTAAATAAATTTTGAATACCCGCTTCATCATCATATGGAGGGTATTATAGTATAGAACTGACAAAATTTTGGCATAAAACTCAAAAAAACAAAACAAAAAAATATTTGGCGCATTTTGCCATTTGCCGGCATGCAATAAGTGGCGGGTTAAACAGGCGTGCCAAGCAAATTACTTTGTGGCAGAAGTACCAAGTGTTGCAGGGTGTGGTGTCATAATTGACACCCTTAAATAAAGATGAATGAACACCGTACAAAAAAAAAAAATAACAACAATAAAAAAAATACACCAAATTTAAGCGTAACAAATAGTACGCATCTAATGCTAGATAAGAGTCATATAATAGCTTTCTAAGGGATACAAATTTCTATTGTTCGGTTTTTTTTTTTTTTTTTTTTTTGGTACTCACCAGCACATTCTTCTGATTCTCCTTATCCAATAAAAATTCCATACTCTTATGCGGACGACGCACTGAAGCAATCTGTGCACCGCCAGCCTGCGTTGAACTCTTAATGCGTATGCCACTTTGTTCGTCGCCAATATCCAAACCGCCGTCAACATCATCGTCATCGTCGTAGATCTGATGCACCATGCGGTCATCATAATTAGCACTGGTGACATTTAAACGCTTTACTATATAACGTTTATTCTGCGGCCCGGCTATATCCATTAGCGAACGCGTTTTACCCGATATGACCGTTTCATGTGTATCCAGATTCGTTTCGATTAGACCGATTTTATTCGAGCCGGCGGCATCACTTACGGCGGATACCGCAACCGGCACGGCGGTGACCATAGTTGGCTGATAGCCACCAGCACCGCGTCCATTATTGGCGAACTGATTGAACATTTGTGTTTTTTGCGAAACGGAACCGCGCGACGGTGACGAAAATGTAGGTAAACCGTTAACCGGCACCGGCTGATGTTGCAACTGTTCCTGCTGCATGCCCGCGTTCAACTGATGCGCAAAGTCATCGTAGTAAGGTGATGATAATTGTTGTTGCTGTTGTGTGGCATATCCGCGCTCCATATCCAACAACAATGCACTGTTGGCTGCTGCTGCTGTTGCTGCTGTACCAGTGTATTGCGCATGTCCGGCGCCGGCGCGTTGCGGTGTTGGTGGTGGTTGCCTTGGCAGCGGCGGCTTGCCGGTTACAAGTTTCTGCAATGTTGATGTTTTTGGCATTTGATCAGCTGTTCCATTCTGCTGCTGCGTCTGCTGCATACTCTGCACACTAGCAGTGCTTGCTGTGCTATTGTTGAGCAGCTGTTGTTGCTGTACAGTGGCGTCGACATTTGAGCGTGAACCTGTCGGTAGTGGTCCTTTAAGCGGTATATAAATAAAATCCGGTGAATTTTGTTTTTGTGCAGATTTTTCAATGCCATTTGATTTTTTATTTTTTCCCGGCGATTTTTGTGGCTCTTTGGATGTTTGCTGTTGTTGGTTCTGCTGCAGTTTGGCCTGCTCCAATTGCTGTTGCTTCTTCTTGCGACGCAATGAAAAGCGAAAACCGTTTGCAAAACGTGTTAAAAATCCTTTCGAACTTGGATGTTTTTCATCTGCTTTAAATTTGGATTTTATTTGTTCCGGATTATTGTTATTATGCCTAGCGGCTATGGCGCCGGAGTTGGCCGCTTCATTTTCACTGCACTTAATGGTCGAGGACATGTTTGCAGTCAGCTGCTGCTCTGGCTCCTGATAGCGTTCAAGCAGCTGTTGTGAGGCGTAGAGTATATGGTGTGCACGATTTGTCGGCGGTTCACTGAGTATGGGCAAATGCAAACTGAGTGGACGTTGTGGCACTTGATTTGTCGGATTTTTTACGGCGTTATTAATTTCGATATTCACTGGCGCGACATTTATACTGGTTACCGGCGGCACTGAACGCGTTGTTGTTACTTCACCAACGGTGGTCGATCTTGTATTAAAACAGCTGCTGGAATTCGTAGCGGCATTGAGTGGTAAACCCGTTTCAGGCGACGACTCTCTTGAATCGGTTGTATTACTGCTTCGGTTGTTAACTACTTCGGCAACTACTGTGTTATTGTTGTTGTTGTTATTGCTCTCACTGTCGTCGATCACGCTCTTTGCATCGTTTACGTTCGTATTCGTGCTCTTCGCTGCGTCTGCTGCTTCGTGTGTTTCTCTTGCTTGTAATTCTCTTTCTTTTTGCTCTTTATTATAACGCGCTGCAATAATTTCATTCTCTTTTGTATTATAAATAACCATGGCATCGGCATTATCCAATAGTTCATCCTCTTCATCCTCATTTTCATTTTCAGCTGCATCTTCATGCGTTGCACACTCTTCGGAGGATTGTTCCTGCCAGGAGTATTTGGAAACCACTGGACAGAAACTGACCTCTTTGTTGAATGAATTACGCGAACCGGCGGGCAGTAATATGCCCAGTGGTTTTTGTCCAGTAGCAGACGCACCACCAACACCTGCACCACCTTGTGGCAATTGATGCATTGAAGTATGCGCACTGGATACATAAATATCATCCTCCAGTTCATCATTGCACGGATCATAGGCATTAAGGTTCGGTGTGCTCGAGACCAGATTACGTTTTTTGCTTGCTGCCGCTTGTGTCTGGAAGCGTCGCTTGGGCATAGCGCGCGGTGTCTGACGCACAATGGTCACTTCCGTATTATCGAAATTACATTTCTCCAGGGACTGTGCATAGCTGGTGCGTAGATTGGTGGGATCCTGATCGAATGTTTTGCCAAAAGTGCTGAAATTCATGGTAGGTGTGACGACTTCTACGCTCTTACGCTGCTGTTGTTGTGTTGTCTGGCGTTGACGCGGCGTGGGTGGCGGTGCTTTACGTATTGTCAGCTGCACATGTTGTACCTCCGGCGGCGGCGCCGCTTCTCCGCCAGACAGTTCCGTATTGCTTAAATGTTTGGCACGCGTTGGCACTGTTGGCTGTTTACTGCAAGCATCTGTCGCATCCACTTCCTCTACACTTATGGGTCTATCATTCAGTATGGACGCATTACGATCATAAATTTCCGATAGCTCGTCGAGCAGAAAATTGCCCTTACATATAATGCTTTCATACTCAGCGGAATTTTTACGTGTTGCCATGTCGTGTGCGGCGCCGCGTTTATAATTTGCTGTCGGTACACTAGCTTCACTTGGTTTATCCGTATAATCCAGCAGCGTTAAATTCTGATAGCTGGCATTCATATAACCCAAAGATTGACTATGTGGCTTACGTTGCTGTGCGCCGAAAGCACCTTCGAATTTTTGCAAATTACGTTCACGTCGCTCGGACCAGCTGCAGCTACGCCGTATTTTATTTAAACTATTGAAATCGAATAGATCTGCACGTTCCTGCGCCTCGTTTTCACTGGAATAATTTGAGCTATTCTCCTCTTCCTCCTCCGTGCTGCTTTTACTATATTTGTGACGCGCTGCGTGACGTTTTTTGCGTCCAACTTTATTCAATTCACTGGGTACACTGGAAATGCGCGCACCAAGTTCCGTTGTAGCTATGCCGCGTATAATACGTTTACGTAGCTCCGGCGTGGTCTCCGGATCTGTGCCGCTACCACTACTAGTACTACTGATTACGTCACTATGTATCGCTTCTGCCAGTGCGGCTGTATAACGCGTTGTTTCAGGTTCCTCCTTAGTACTAGTAGTTGACACCTTTGACTGCTCCAGCACGTTGCCGTTTTTGGTGTCGCGTTGGCGACCACGTCGATATGAAAATGCTGTACGAGCGGAAGTTGGCGATGGCGTTGTTGAAAATTCCGAATTTGTATCCGTATCGTATGCTTCGCGGCGTATATCTGGCAAGCTACTACGTAAATGTGAGGAAAATTCAGTGAGCGCCGCGAGCGAATTTTCCGCCGTCGCTGCTTCAGTCAGCTGCGTGCTGATCTTTGCCTTTGGCAGCCAAGTGAATGATGCAGCCGAATTTGTTGAGGAGCTAGAGCAATCCGAGGAGGGTGACATGGCGGCGCAGTTATGTGGTGAGCGTGCTACGCTGCCGTTGCTGCTGCTGGTGCTGCTGCTTATTGTTGATATATCCGATGAGACCGGAGAGGGTGAATGTGCCATAGCGCGTCTACGCTCCGCCTGCGAGTGGCAATCTACATCATCATCATCGTCGTCATCGGCGTCTGCTCTCGCGCTGCTATTTTTAACATAAGAGGCTGTGTCTACTGCCAACGACGACGACGCCGTTGCTGCGGCCGCAGCGCAATCATCAACGCTTGACTCCAACAAGAATGTAGCAGCGCTTATTTTTGGCTGACACAAATCATTGGCGACGACGGCATGCTCCGCTATAGCTTCAGTGGAGTTTGTCGTATTTTTGGAACTATCCGCAGCCACATCTTCTTCCTCTTCGCAGAATTTATCAAAATTCTTTGGTATACTCTTCGATTTAGTGCGTCGTAATGTTGCTGGCTCACCATAGCCCGAATCTTCGGATAGATTCTCAGCGGAATTTTTGCCGCCAACGGCGCGTGCCTTAAATTCAGCAATACGTTGATTTCTATTGCACTGTGACGCACTTAGATCTGTTAGATCTTCTGCTGATGGTTTCGATGCGGTGAGTATGCTATTGCCGGAACAGCTACTGCTAGCATCTGCACTGGATGTCGATGATTCCGAATCAGACTTAACCTCGCTGAGGCATTCATTTGTTGTTGCGGCTGTTGTTGAGTGCGGTATTGCTGTAGCCGACAGCGATTTGCTGCTCAAAAAGAAGCTGCCACCGCGTATTTCTTCATCATCATCATCGAAATTAAGTTTATTCAGTTCAAAGTAGGTTTGATGTAGACGCCCATCGGTTGATTCATAACGTTTCATGAGTGAATTCTGTGAACCACGTCGACTATTGCTGCCGGAATTACAGCCGCTGCGTGAAGCGCCGGATTCACTGGAGCCACCAGCACCATCTACCGAATTCTGTGATGTATCAAAACTGAGCAGCGAAGGCGATGAATTGCCCAGACTATTCATGCTGGCGTGTTGATCCTGCAGCGTACGTTCAAGTGATTCAAATTGGATGAGTGATGAAGAGCGACTGAGGGAATGATATGATTCATTGTCCGAATAGAATTCATCAAAACGACGCGAACCAGTGCTGCTGCGTTGACTCTGACTGCCGAAGCTATCACGCGCTGTGCAGGCTTCATAGTTGAGAAAACGCTCCAGACTATTGTTGGACTCAAGATCAAGATAGCCAGTGCCAGTAGCCATATAGCTACGGTGTGCTGCAGCACCACGACGCAGCAGCACTGTATCATCCAGACTATTGGGTTGTGAGTTGGCGGCAGCTTGTAGTAGATTGGATAGTTCATCGGAACGGCGTGCACGTTTCGGTGGGCAGGCAAAATCACGTTCGGATATTGCATCGAGATCTGTAAGCATTAATTTACGTATTTACTAAAAACCATTCAAATTAGATACAAGCAGTTACTAACCTTTACTAACTTCGACTCTTATAACCGAACCCGTCTCCGATTCTGCTGAACTCCAAAAACTAGCACCATGTTCATACTGATTCCAACTGTTTTGTGCACGCTCTTCATCTTCCGATGTTTCCTCCATAATGGGTTCCAGCATTTGCCGTGAATTGGACAGATAGATGGCATCTGCAAGTATTTGAAAATTTTGAGTATTAAAATCTTTAAACAAATTTTGGGATTTGTATATTACTTGGCAACAACAGCGGTCGCCATTTACGCATTTTGCCTTTCAGTCAGTGAAGTCTTTGAAAACCTAAAGCTAAACCACCAACAAAGGCGTTCGATTGACAACTAAAACAATAATTTGCATGCAGTTCAAGCGTTAACTCAGCATTTAATATATTTCAGACTGTCTCCACACTTGAATCAACATACGCGTACGTTCTTAAACAAATAAAACTACTGAACGAACTAAACTAAATGCTGTCTGTATGAATGAATGAAGCACTAAAGATCTACATTGCCTGCCTGCCTGTCTGACTGACTGAATGACTCTGAGTGTCTGATCTGCTGTATGTGGCCTAACCATATGTCAGCTGTGCCGCAGTATCGGCTAAAGAGTAGCCTAACCGGCTGTCAGTAGATATACACGAGGCGAGTATCTTTCTCCTTGTGTCCCTGAGTATGATCTTTATCTTATAGCTGCACTAGCCACTCGCACTCGTCATGATTCATGCTGTTGCTTCGCCATTTCGATATCTGTTTCTGCTGTAGTTGCAATTAATTATGAAATTTTTTATTTATTTATTTGTTGTTTTTTTTTTTTATTAATAAATTGCACATGCAGCATAAACAGCCGTAGTAGCAGCAGCAGCATCATCCGATCATGCTGCACTCCGCCATTTTTGCCTTCCTGTGTTGCCCTAATGCCCTGCCACACAGTTGGACTTGTCTATCGAAGACATCGTTGAAGTGCTGCATCAGTGCCCAGTAATTCAAATACGCAAGGGCCATAAAAGTTTTTATTGTATTTAAGATGTTCTATTTCTTATTGATAATATTGAATGCCGATTTTTCTGGCATGACATTTACCATATTTGTGTAGATTTATATTTAAATATATCATAATATGTGTTTTAGGTCAAACATATAAAAAATTATGCTAATTGCTTGAATAGGGGTGTGGTATCGTCACCCACATTCAATGGAATCCCTTTATTAGTTTCTGACTTCTTGTTTATGGGACTACCGCATAATAAAACCCTTCAAACAAAATAAACCTTTTCAAACAAAATAAATATTTCAAAATCGGTCCACAATTGACGGCGAAATAGCTGAATATACATAAAATGAAAAAAGTCATACAGACGAACATAGAACCTTCTCCTTTTGAAGTCGGCTAAAAAAGTATCAGAGACCTCAAAAGTATATATATTCTTGTTCAATACGACGAGTCGTTCTAGCCATGTCTGATTTGCTGTCTGTCCGTCTGTCTAGCTGGCTGTCTGTGTATACGTAGTTACACTACTTTACAAAATAGAAAAAAAAAAATATCTGACCACCATATGCCGCAATCAACTTTTCAATTACAATTAGTGTCAGTATTGATCATTCCGAGCTGTTACTATATTCTTTTCAGATGTATTTTCTTCAGATTCATGGCATTTTCAACAAAATAAAATCGATTTTAGGGATCGAAAATGGTTTGTATTGACTACGTATGGAATATTTTATTAGAAATAATATAAAAATACCAAATTTTGGGGATCCAAGCACACTAAGAACAAATCACAACAAATCACAACTGATACGCCTACTGTGCATGAAATAACCCTGGTCTTAAGCAAGCTAAAAGATAACGAAACTGCACGGTCAGATGATAAGTAAGTAAGTAAGTAATGGCGAGAACAGAATGGGTATCGACCAAACCGATCCTGTGTAGATCAGATTAACACACGATCCATCATTGTAGAACATTCGGTTGAGTGGATTGGACTTTTTTGTGGACTTCGATTGCTTGTTTGATACTATCAACAGAAATGTAATATGGTGGTCACTGAGCAACTGTGGGGTCCCTGAAAAAAATACTTGATCTCGTAAAAGCTTTTTAGCTCAGCTCTCACCTTGCGATTTAAAGGCAACAACAGCACCAACTTCACTATAAACAGAGGTGTCCGACAGGGTTGTATACTCTCATCACTCCTTTTGATAGTCATCCTCGACGAGGTCCTAAAACGCACAAACGCGGAGGTGCCAGAAGTTTTACAGTGAAGACTAAATCAGAAGCTTAGCGACTATTGATGATATCTAGAAGCTAAAGCTCGTACCATCGGTCTTGAAATCAACCACTCGTAAGAGTTAATGCGTCTGCAAACATCTGACCGTTGAACGTAGTGACAACACCATTGTCACCATTGAAGATGTTTACAAGTTCCCCTACGTTGGCCGCTATATAATAACAGATGGGGATGCAGCCATAGACTCAATACAAAAGTACTGGCAAAAAAAAATAAAAATATTTAACATCATCATAAAACCAATCCTATTATGTATATGGCTTACAGGAAGCTTCAATCTTTCGTCAACAAATGTTTGTTTGTTTATGAGCCGTATTTTCTGGCCAGAAACAATCTCAAACACTGACCTAGCGACCTGGCAAGCTACACCGAATTAACATGAATATTAAAAGGCGTAAGTGGAATAGAGTGCTGAGTGCATCAGTGGAAACCACAAAACACAGGGTAAGCATGGGTTCGCACTGTACTTTCGGAAAACGTGTCCAGGGCAACGTGGAATGAATTCAAAGCCCAGCTGTTGATTGAAGTCATTGGAGGGCATTTGTTTTTACCCTATCTCCAACTAGGCGATATTTTAAGTCACTTTGTAAAATAAGATTTAAAGTAACAAGAAATTAAAAAAAAAACTATTTTAATTCAATTAAAAGCTATACTGATCACTCCACCAAGTTATGACATCAACTAACATTTTTGATAAGATTACATATATAAGTCACAGAGAGAAAAGAGTTAAGGTTGCCCAAAAAGTCTTACTAATGCAAACGAATTAATTTATTATTAAATATTAAGCGGTGTACAATGATTATTTAAAAGTCAAATCATGTTACGATTTTTGGTATTATTAGCACTTTATTCATTTAGAATTTGTAGTCGCCTATTAGCTATTACACTTATATGGCACTAAAACTTTAGATGAATGTATCTACAGGCAAAAAAAAAAAACCGCAAAACGATAAAAATTTGTTAATGCATTTTTCAGAGACTTTTTGAACTGCCCTAACATATTTATACTTTATATACATAAATCGCACTTTAACTCACCTTGCTGTTCGAATGCACCCAGATTCCAATTTGACGGTGCTGGCAGATAACCAGCTAAATCCAAATGTTCCATTTCTAATTTAAGTTTGGCAAGTTTTTTTTTTTTTAAATAGATTTGGCAATTTTTTATTCTTTTTTTTTTTTTTCTTTTTTGCTTTAATTAAACCAAATACTATATATGTATTTTTTATTCGTTGCTTATATCATATGCAGTAGTTACTACTTAGCACTTAGCTCTATATCACATCGCAGCGCTACAGTTCTATACTTTCGTTCCGATCTGTTCTTTCGTTGCGTTTGGAATTTTGCGAAATAATTATTTCAATCGCTTTCTAACAATAAAAATGCTGAAGTGTTTAAATTTGTGCAGTTTGCTTCACTCGCAACGCTTTCATTTAATTTCATTGCTTTAGTAGCTTTGCTTATCACAAGGTTTACTTTTTCTCGTATATGTAGTAGATACTATGTATAATTTTTATGGGTTTGGGGGTATTCATTGCCAAGTCCAGTTCAGCATTTACTAGTACAGACTTTTCGTAATATTTTCGACGATAAGCGAAAATGATATCTGCAAAGAAAGAATGAGAAAAAAATGAGTAAAGAATATAATGAAAGTCATTTGGAAATAAACAATACGATAAGCGAACAAAGGCCTCAAGAGTAAATAAAAATAAAAATTTTTTAAAAATATTTGCATTGGCGGGGTTTCTTCAAAATAAATGTATGTACATATATATCTATCTTACAGTTGCATCTTGCAGTTACAAAAGTCTTACAGATACATCAATCTGACAGTTACAATAGTCAGCAATCTTACAGATACATTTGTTTTAAACATTTAATCATAAAATAATTGCAATAATTTTACTTATACATGCAAGCATTGTAGACACTTAAATATATATGAAACTATCTTACAGATACATAAATCTGACAGCTACAATAATTTTACAGATACAAAAATTTTAAAGATACAGCAATTTAAAGATGATTAAAAAAAAAAAGAGCTTTAAAAAGAAATAAAGCTGCATTTTAGTCTACTCGACTTTGAGTTACGCTGTATTAGCTTTTAAATTTGTATGAAGCTATGTCCTTTATCTACCAAAAGGATATGAGGATATGATAGGACGATATCAGTGTGGCTTCAGACCTAAAAGGTCGACCAGTGACCAAATATTTACATTACGCCAAATCTTGGAAAAGACCCGTGAGTTCAACAAAGACACTCACCACCTATTTGTCGATTACAAAGCCGCTTTCGACACGCCGATAAGAGCGAAGTTCTTCGACGCCCTTCTCGGAGATTAAAAAACAGTCTCGGCTCATGGATCTAGCGGTGAACGAGGACAAGACGAAGTACTTGGTGTCTTCTCGCATTCCGTCAATGCGTCTTGGACGGTCAGTGACGATGAAGAATTTCAACTTCAGTGTTGTAGAAAACTTCGTCTATCTCGGAACAGAGATCACCAGCAACAACAACGTCAGCCTGGAAATCAGGCGAAGAATCACGTTTGCAAACAGATGGTTTTTTTAAGCTGAGCAAGCAAATGAGAAGTAAAGCCCTCTCTCGACGGACGAAAATAAAGATATATAAGACGCTGGTACTCCCGGTCCTACTGTATGGCGCAGAGTCATGGACCGTGATTGAATCGGACGAGACAGCGTTGGAAGTCTTCGAGAGGAAAATTCTTCGCAGCATCTTTGGACCTATTACAGTCGGCGACGAGTTTAGGTCCCGTATGAACCGCGAGCTCTACGAGCTATTCGATGAGGTTGACATAGTCCAGCGCATAAGATTCCAGCGGCTGCACTGGGCTGGGCACCTCATACGAATGGACGAAAGAGCTCCAGCACGCATGGCTTACATGGGGGCCCAAACTCGATTGGTGGACGCCGACATAGAGGACGACCGGGCACTCGATGGAATGACCAGGTATGGAGAGATCTCTCCGTACTTGGCATTCAGAACGACTGGCGCCAGCGCGCACAGGATTATGGAGGCTGGCGCGCTTTCCTGGACGCGGCCATGACCGGTAGACGGTTGACGGCCATTTAACTAACTAAACTATGTCCTTTATCCTGGAAAATATTTTTTGGAATAAATGTAAGAAACGGCAAATTGAACTACAACAAAATGTTTTTCGTACAAGTAACGAGGAAAGAGAACTGCCTTGCATGGGATTTACCTCTTCTAGTGGTCAGATATGAAACATTTTATTAGAATTGAACTGAAAACAATTTGGTTTTTGTTCCACAAAAACTCAAAAGGAAGAGTATGTTCGTCATCCTGCTTGGCACTTACATTAAATAGAAGTTATGTGACTAAATAATAAAGAATTCTAAATATTAAAAACTGAAAACTCTATAACTTAAAGTCTCCAAGTTCTCATTGTTACTGCGGATACACGAGTAGTTCGTTAAGTCTATAACAATTCGACTTTTACTGATGAAGTATATATATACTTTATGGCGTCTACCTCGCCTTATACTGCCTTTTTCACACGTTAGCATAAATTTTATATACCACACGAATGTAGGGTATACAAAACTAAACAATCTTTTAGTTACATCAAATAGAGATACAACAATAGAAACTGAAACGCCGCATTATTTTTTCGATTCATTATTTACCCTTCACTATAACTTCAGCAACAAAGCCTTCTAGCGCCCAGGGCTGCATTAATTGCCAAACATATTAATTTTAAATCGTTTGCAATTTCATTTAAATACAAGAAAAAAATTAAACTGTATTGTTTTTACGAGGGACGTGCAGCGTACAGATACGACTACCCAGCGCCTGAGGCTGACGCACGACTGTATACATGTATACTCCATAGTATCTCAGGCACGTTTTATATATATAGTATATTGTAAGTAAATAATTATGAATTTATTTTTACCATTTATTATTTTTTTTTTTTGTTTCTGTTGTTGCTATTTATTTGTATAGTAGATCTTCTGTTCATTTCGATTTCAGTGATTGCGTTCTACTTATTTTTTTGAATGCAAATTGCAAAACTTTAAATAAAAACAATGATAACCCAGTTTCCAGAGATCTCTCGCTCATTTTTTCAATGTCATTCGCTCAGTTTCCAGCAAAAACGTGTAAAAGGGAAAATT
Organism: Leucophenga maculata; assembly: GCA_035044805.1. Classification (NCBI taxonomy): domain Eukaryota; kingdom Metazoa; phylum Arthropoda; class Insecta; order Diptera; family Drosophilidae; genus Leucophenga; species Leucophenga maculata. Next base: position 1,271,304 of record JAWNNP010002066.1, read on the forward strand.
GAGAAAAATCATAAAAACTATTTCCATAAAATTTGAAAACATTTTGAAAACTTGTAAAATAAAATCTATAAACAGATTGCGAAAAACTTTCGTATAAACATTTATTGTGTTGTGCAAAAACGAAATTGTGGAAAAACATTTTCCGTTTTTGTTTACTTGAAATACAAAAATGTACAAGAAGTGAAAAATCGAACATTTTTGTAGTTATTTATAAATTATATGCATTGTATAATCCAAGCGGATTTAAAATTTATTTATCACGTTCTTAGAATGTTTTGATGTTTGTCTGTATTGTAAGGATCAAGTGAGTACAATACGAATGCAAAATCCCATCAAGTGGTTTAGCTAAGCCAAATGAGTGTAATTTTGTCGAATGTTGCTTTTAGAGTAGAGGAGTATACAATCCATAGAATGTGATCTATAGAATAAAACTTAATTTAAAAGGTGTTTCGCCAAACAATACAAAGGAAATATTTTAAATAACCAGCAATAAAAGCAGGTTCACATAGTTCCATTTATCTGGCAAGAATTAAATTTATTAAAAATGGTTGAAATTTGTACATATTTCTTATTGGCATGCCATTGCATTGTGTATGTGTGGAAATATTGGAAAATTTTCAATTTTTTTTTGGCCATATGGATATACATACTAATATATTTTAATACGTATAAGATAGATATCAAAACTTTTTATTTCTTAGTAACTTTATCTGTTTCCTATCTAGTAGGAGCATATTTTTTTTTCCTGTACCAATCATCACCCCTTCGACATGTAATCTCGTAAATCTAATTTAATTTCTTGTAAATTTAAATGAGTAAATATTATACAAAATAATATACAAAAATCGTGTTTAAGAGGTTTGAAAATGGTAGAGAAGATACGCATTTGCCCATTTATTTCAAGACACCTGCTACGCGCCTTCTTTGTCTTCCTTTAAGCCATCTTTCTGTAAGCCATTACTTAGAATAAAATTTTTCCAGCGTAATTTTAAATTATTTCATTTTTCATGTCATGCTATGATTCTAAGCTGACCCGATATACTCTGCTATGCATCCCTTGGTGTTTCTCTTTTATGAGACCACGTTTACAACATGTATCTAGTGATTCTTAATTACCTGATATCCGCTCTTAACTTCTTAACATATAAGGTAGACTGCAAAGTTAATAAATTGTAATATATAACCTTTAGGAGCCTTTGGATTAGCCGAAATCTATAGCGCAGAAAGATATATAGCTCAGCATACTCAACACGCTCTCCCCGCTCTGGCCAGTTAGCACATTTTTCATCCTTCGCATCATAATCACGAGGTAGAATTGATTTTATTGAAAAAAAAAAAAAATAGCCGTATCACTCTCATCTACTCATCACACTCTCAACATCAAACACATGATCATCCTCCCGTGACACACCTCTTAGAAAACTGCCAATCACAATTACACACCATCACACACGGAAATCTAATGCATAAATATTATTCAGGAAACTGCTATGATATTTTTATGAAATATATTACAACTATTTGAGAATTATAATTGATAATAATAAAAAAAAAAATACATATCGCGATGCCCATCTCGATTACAAAGCCGCTTTCGACACGCCGATAAGAGCGAAGTTCTTCGACGCCCTGTCTGCACTAGGTATGCCGGCAAAGATTGTCCGTCTTTGCATGGCGACGCTATCTAACACACATAGCGTTGTCAGGGTGGCGAAAAACCGCTCCGACCCCTTTGATACCAAGAGAGGTTTCAGACAGGGCGATGCTCTATCGTGCGATTTTTTCAATCTCCTGATGGAATACATTCTACGCCAATGCCAGTACATACAGAATATGTCGGGCTCGATCTTCCAAAAGGAAGTAATGCTGCTCGCTTACGCCGATGACATCGATATCATTGATACACAGGAACGGCGAGTAAGCAAGGCGTTCTCACAGATTGGAAAACAGTCTCGATTCATGGGTACTGCGGTGAATGAGGACAAGACGAAGTACTTGGTGTCTTCTCGCACTCCGTCAATGCGTCTTGAACGGTCAGTGACGATGGAGAATTTCAACTTCAATGTTGTAGAAAACTTCGTCTATTTCGGAACAGAGATCACCAGCAACAACAACGTCAGCCTGGAGATCAGGCGAAGAATCACGCTTGCAAACAGATGCTTTTTTGGGCTGAGCAAGCAAATGAGAAGTAAAGCCCTCTCTCGACGGACGAAAATAAAGATATATAAGACGCTGGTACGGCGCAGAGGCATGGACAGTGATTGAGTCGGACGAGACAGCGTTGGAAGTCTTCGAGAGGAAGATTCTTCGCAGCATCTTTGGACCTATTAGAGTCGGCGACGAGTTTAGGTCCCGTATGAACTGTACGAGCTATTCGATGAGGTTGACATAGTCCAGCGCATAAGATTCCAGCGGCTGCACTGGGCTGGGCACCTCATACGAATGAACGAATGAGCTCCAGCACGCATGGTTTACATGGGGGCCCAAACTTGATTGGTGGACGCCGACATAGAGGACGACCGGGCACTCGATGTAATGAACAGGTATGGAGAGATCTATCCGTACTTGTCATTCAAAACGACTGGCGCCAGCGCGCACAGGATTATGTAGGCTGGCGCGCTTTCCTGGACGCGGCCATGATCGGCAGACGGTTGACGACCATTTAAACAAACATAAAACAAAAAATTTGGTACACAAAAAATTGAAAAAAAGAGCACAGATTTTTACCAAATTTGTTGTACCTAGACAAATTAACTTAAAAAAAAAAAATATTCCATATAAAAATTCAGAATGAGAAGTTCGTTTTGAGAGAGGGGAAAGTGGAGAAGGTATGGCTGTTTAGCATTTTCATTGAATACAAGTGATCTGAATAAGGAATATGAGAAGCTTAGTATCCAAATTTAAATTTGGTTCTATCTCTTATAGTCTTCTAGTTCTCGATTTGTCATAAGGAAAGCCTGACAGACAGCTGGACATGTCTATATCGACTTTCGCTGCTGTTATGGCGTTTGCCTAGCCTCCTTCTGCCTATTACATACATTTGCACATACTTATGATGCAGGGTATAAAAATGTGCAGCAATACACAGACAGAAAGATGAACATATTCCGATCTAAACGTCTCGTCGAGTTGTTCAAGACTATATATACTTTCATAGGACCCCTTTATTATGTCTGAACTGAAGTTGCCATTCAAAATATTATTATTTTCAACTTTATAATTGGATTTTCTTGTAAATGGTATTAGAGCTTGATTATTTGCTTGTTTCAATTTGATTTAATTTAAGTTAAAATTATTACAAAGACGATATACATATAAAAAGACCAGAACGATGGAGTTGAAGGATGGGCTATTTGGCAAAGGTTTTAGGCGAAGTCCTAGTCGAATGCAAAAAGAACGATTTCTATATCAATATCCGTTACCAATATCCTTTCGTTCATACGGACGGACATACAGACATGGCTACATCGAACTCTCTATCACTCCCTACCATAATGGCGGTAACTTTGTGGAGTCTCCGACAATTATTTCTACCTGTTACATACATTTGCACAAAAGCAATAGGCTCTTGTACCTTCGGTACAGGGCCTAAATATATATAGAACAACAGTTTCTTAGTTCTAATAGTATTAAAAATGTTTATTTTAGATTTCTAAAAGATTATAAACAAAAAGTTTTATTGTTTTGTTAAAGAACTTGAATAAAAAACGACATAAATTGATTCTAAGGAACATATTCTGGTCGAAAGTTTCAAGTCCATTTAATAGTATATAAAACATCTCCAACGGACTTATCAGTAAAAACTTCGTTCACTCATAATAGTTATAGAGCTTGTTCAGCGTACGTCACTTGCGTGTTCTAACATGTGATCAGTGATATCATGTTGATTCAATTAAGATATTCATTTCTAGTCGATTAGTAAATTAGATTAAGAGATTTTAATAATTTCCAACAGCAAAATATACTTTTATGAAAAGTAAGCAAAACTCTTCGATCACTAATCTAATCGATCCTCTTAAAAATTTAATTTGAAGTGTTTTCAAGCACTTATAATTTGAACTAAATTCGACCAGTGTTCAGTCTATCTATTGACTAACGATTTTACTAAATGAATGCGAAACGCAATGCGGGATATTCGTAGTTCTTTAATTAGTTTTGGTTTGTCTGGTTTGGTTTGATGTCTCAATAAATTTTTGCATGATGCCTAAATGACAATGGCAAACTATTTAGAGATTTCGAGTATTCAAAAATAAACAAAAGTCAAAACACTGAGTCACGCCCACTCAAATTGTAAATATTTACACTTTATCTATACACTTGTTTATGTTTGTTAATAGAAAACTAATCCATAATTAATCACAATTTAAAGTTTCTCTATGAAAGAAAACTAGCCGCAGGGCAGACATAAGTCACCAATCAAAGAGACTGTCACAATACAAAAAATACGTCTATCTTTGGGGCAAAAACATTGAAGAAAACTTGTATATCGCGTAGCATAAAAATTATTTTTTTTTTTTTATAATAAATTTTTATAAACAAATGCAAAAACTTTGTAAGAGAGAAGTAGAGGTGTGAAGTAATATGCGCGCCACAACAAAATGACATCAATCATTTATTATTGTCTAATCTTTATTAACAGACGACTCGCTTATCAATGATATTTTATTAAATATATATAAAATAAAAAAATATAAAAGTATCTGCACACTTCAACAAGTTTATAATGGCTGAAAAATTTACCAAAGCTGACAAATTTGCTAAAAGTAAAAAATATTGTATATGATTTTTATTTTTTTATTTTGGAAAAAAATTAATTGCCTATTGTATACGTTGCTGTTTTATTATTTTTATTTTGCGAATCAAAAAAAGTAAAACAAAAGACTTGCAAAGTGATAAGATAAACATCAGCGAAATCAATTGAAACATATTTTTATTTTTAGTACCTTTTTTTTTTAAGCGAAGAACGCAATACCCTGTATAGATATACTATACATATAGTATCTATATAGTATCTATGATATATAATTTTTAAAATATTGTTCATGCTAAATCGGAAGTTATTTACTTAGAGCTTAAATAGCTCGATCGATCAATGCAGTTCAATTAAGAACATATGCCAAATTATCTATGAACTTTGGAATTGTATGACTTCAAGTTAATGCGCGCAAAAAGTGAAAAAATATAAAATATAAAATTCAAATGAATAAAGCATTTATACAAATGTTAAGAAAATGTTAAAAAAAATATTTGTTATATATGTATTACAAAATGAATTCAGAACAGAAATCAGCTGTCGAAAAACACATAAATTATTAATTTGAAAGAAAGACAAGCAGGAAAGATCACTACAGTTCATTAAGTTCGTCTCAAAGAGTTTTTATTTGATGTACAGATTTTTATTGTGTTGCATTTCGAGATAGTTCTTGACGCATAGATTACTGTCAAATAGATTTTAAAGGATCGAAAAGTAAATTATGAACAATTAAAAAACTTTGCTCTAGAAATTATGTCGCTAAGACCTCGTGTCTTCCAGAACCCACCCATTAAAAATTATGACTATCTATTAGTCAAAACAGACCAAGAAAAGATTATGTATTTTCTTGCCTTCTTTAGCAAGAATAAATGTGAACAATATCAAATCTACCCAATATAGTCCAATATAGCCAATTCGTAAGGATTGACACTGGATGCTAAAGTTAAATGGAGGAAACAGTTGGTCATTGTGGGGCTGCATGAACAATGAATAAGCAACTTAAATAATTCACATAAGAGAACTATTTAAAAGGCTTCCACGAACTTAACCAAATCATCTCATCAAAATAAGATTAGAAGTAAATTGCTCAATGCTTAAATTTCTTTTTGGGAGGCGCATTTTTTTGCTAAACTATAGCAAAATATAATGGGAACAATAAGTCTAAAATAAATTTTAATGTTTGGAATTTTCAATTTCTTTACAAACAAGATGCGACTTAACACTTTTTAATATCTGTTGATAATTCGTTATTGAAAGTTTCTTTCACACCCGAAATAGATTCAGCATCATCGACAATATCCGAATATGCTTTTATACCACTCAGTTTTAAATTTTGCTGAGGTTGAATCTGATCTTAGATTTTCGATAAACAAAATGGTGAACTCAAAAAAGCGTATACTTTTTTTTTGACGGCGATACAAATATGTGCTCTGATATAAAAAAAAACCGCGGATAGATAATGACGCATAAATATTTCGAAATATAGATCCACAGCCTAATAGGCCACTACCAAATGGATCATTCCCAAATAGGGCACCACTAAATGGACCACACCCAAATGTAGCATCACTGAATAGACCACACACAAATGAACCATCCCCAAATGGATCATCGCCAAGTGGACCACCCCAAAGGTACTCAGACTTTTCAAAAACAACAAAATCGAATGTTCTACAGCTTAATAAGCCACCACTAAATGGAACATATCCAAATAGGCATCCACCAAATGGACGAACCCCAAAAGAGCCACTAACAAATAATCTATCATCAAGTGCAACATGCACAAATGAACTACCCACAAATCGATCATTGCCAAGCGGAACAACACATAATGAATACAGATATTTGAACAAATAAATCGTATGATCCACAGTCTAATAGTTCACCATTAATTACATCACTTGAAAATGAGCAACCATCGCCAAATGGGCCACTACTAATTGAAGCATTACCTAGTGGACGATGCCCAAATTAACCATCCTAAATTGGAAACCACCAAATGGAATACACCTAAATGAATCACCAACGAGTGGGCTATATTCCAATTGATTTTTACTAAGTAGAAGAACTATGCTATCTAAAACGAGAAAAATAAACATTTGAAAGAATTGTTTTTTCAGGATTCCATTATCATTCTATAAGCGGCTTTGTATACATCTTTCATTTCGCCGAGTATATGTGTGTTTGTTTGTGCGCGCATCACTTAAAAGCCACTTAATAGATTCAAAAGCAAATTAATTAAAGATAAGAATATTTCTTGTGTGTAACATTTAGCGTTTAATTCGTCAAAATCTATATACAGAGTCAAAAGATATTTATGTTAAAATATAAATTAAATTTCTAAGCTAAAAAATTGCTAAACATTAATGCTATTCAAACTGTTTGCTACAGCGCTTTCAAATATGTACTGCGTGCTACTCAAACTGCACGCAATTAACTTATATATTGTATATATATATTATATTATTTTTCATTATCGGCGTTAATGTACTAGCGTACACGGCCTGCGCTGCTACGCAACTTCTTTGACTTCCTTTTCAAGTCCAATTTAACTTGAATTTAATTTATCATGGCTTGCTATGACTCTTAGCACACCCGACATGTTCTGCTATGCATCTTTTGTGTTTCTTTTCTATGAGACCACGTATAGATTTCCTGATATATAAATTCTCTGATATATACAGTTGGTAGGCTGTAAAGTTTATGAACATGAATACAAGAACCTTAATCAGCCTTTGCGTTGGATTTTGAAGAAAGCCAAGAATTATAGTCCAGCATACTTCCCTCAGCACGATCTCTCTCCCTTCCCTCAATCACTCTATTCGATTAGCACACTTTCCCTTCCTTGCATCACAACCGCGAATTATAAGTGCTTCTATTTAAAAAGAAAAGCATTAGCACTCTCACCAACTTTCGTGAAAGACAACCATCCAATCACAATCACCGACCATCAACCAATCTGTCTATTGGTTTCTACCGATTCAAACTAATCCCTCAGAATTTTTCTAAGTGTTAAAAAATTTTTGACAAACTTATAATATTTTTCTGTTAATATGCTCTAAAAATTTGATATAAAAAACCAAACAGAAAAGTCATTAACCGAAAACAAAATATATTTTAAGTTCAAAAAATAGACACGACTTTTTAAACAAATATTTTAAAAAATTCGAAAATCAAACGTCACGCTTTATTTAACTTTTTTCTTTTTTTAGCTTAAAATAAATAAAAAAAACCACACGAAAAAATAAATTAATTTTATAAAATGCTCTTTTTCTCCTTGTGGTGTCTTTCAAAGGTGTGTTCAATGAAACATTTATATGCAATATTTATTCAATTTCAGAATTTTGCAAACAGTAATTTGTTTTGCGGAAATCATTTTCTAGGCGTATCTAAACACTTCCCATTATTTAGAATATTTTCCTCAAGACAACGATCACATGGAGCCATCTGTTTCCCGCATTTCGATTAATTGCATCGAAATGGCTGCGGAAGCTAAGAACATCTTTATAAGTAAAAATTGGCCCAAATTGTTTCGTTTTCTATTCTTTTTTAATGTTTTATTTTTTTTCTATCGTCGACTGTTTATTTTCGTTGCCATAAATTTTTCGTGAACTTTTCTTTTTGTGGCATTAAACAAATTATTGTATATTGGCTCTGCTAGTGGCACGACGCAACTTGGGCATGGGCCATATTCGTGAGTCATATATAGGCGTTTAAAAATAATAATCGAACATACTATATCTGATTGTATAAATTACGTATACAATGCGTTGTATTGTTGATAGAACCTTTTTTGGTGTTTAATGCAGTGCGCTTTTGAAAAATTTATATTATTAATTTTTAACATTTTCATCACATCATGAAATTATTGTATTTATAAGCCATACTGTGCAACATATACTTATTTATTTGAGTAAACCCATTGAAATCTTTATAGACGTTCAGATAAATAAAAAAGAATGTTCTTGACTTTAAATTTCTTTGTGGGATTTACATATTCTTAACTGAACCATGTAGTTTATTTTATTGGGGTTTTCAACTTGACGTATCAAGTTAAACTAAACCAGATAGTTATAAGGATATATTAGGAAATAAATAAGAAAGAATGCTACAGTCGAGTGGACTCGACTTCGAAAAACTTTCTTCAAAACGATTTGTATAAAGGCTATCCCTTCTAGTAATCCGATCTTGCCCTATATTGAATATATTCTTATAAATCATGCAAAAAACTCTAAATTTGGCGTTTCTGGCTTAATAAACAACAACAAAAGAAAATGTTCATACAAAAGCTCATAAAGGTGGAACAGATTTGTATGGTGTCGACACCTTTTGGTGGTCCGATCTGGACTTAAATGAAATATTTTATTAGAATTGACTTAAGGTAATCCAAGCTTAGTGTTTCTAGTAAAAACAAAAAAAAAAACAAGTAAGAAAATCACAGTCGGGCGTAACCGACTGTAAGAGGCCCTGTACCAGTGCAGGTCGCCTAACAAACACATTAAATGTTCCCCTAGCTTATGACCAAACACATGACCACTTCTCACTGCACGACTAAGTGCCTTTTAAAACATTTTTTTTTTGTATGAAACGAAAAGGGGGGTCGCTCAAATTCAATTGCTTATAAAATCGTCATTTATTATCCGATTTTGATGAACTTTTCGGATTTTTGCTAAGAAGGACGATATCTTTATACTGGCATACTTACTTTTTGTGCCGAGGAAATTTTTAGCCTTGGGGGTGATTTTATGGGGAAGGGGGGGGGGGGGAGGGGCAAGTTTTTAAAATAAACTTGTAAAATTCCGGAGCAGTCCTAGTCGAATGCAAAAAACACGAAGTCTCTATCTATTACCGTTTACGAGATCCTTTCGTTCATACGGACGGACAGACGGACATGTCTATATCGACTCCTCTATCGCTCCTGACCATAATGAGGGTAACTTTGGGGGGTCTCCGACCATTATTTCTACCTGTTACATACATTTGCACAAAACCAATAGGCTCTTGTACCTTCGGTACAGGGCCTAAATATGAAGTTTTTTTTCATACAAAAACTCAGAATGCGAATTAGGTTTGCCTGCTAAGGGATGAGGGCTAGGGTTTTCATTGGGCACAAGTTATCTGAGGAACGAATAAGAGAATCTAAATATGCAAGTTTGGAGGCTCTATCTCTTTAAGTAATTCCAAGATATCGATTAGAAGGACATATCTAAATCGACTCGACTTTTGATGCTGATTAGAAATACGAGTAAATATAGTTTATGGAGACTGCCACGAATTTACACTTTTTTCCTATGGTACAAAAATAAAAAAGCAAAAATCCTTAAGTGGGTACAATCGAATCTTAAATATTCGTCGCACAGGCCCTTCACTTACTGATAGGTTGAAATGGTCGAGTCTAAATCATTACCTAATGGAATCTAAACTCTTCGCCGACTCTAATAAAACCAAAAATCCTGCTGAGAATCTTTCTCTCAAAGACTTCCAACGCCGTTTCGTCTGACCATACAGTAGGACTAGGATTGTCACATTCTTGTATATCTTGATTTTCGTCTTTCGGGAGGATACCAAATACTTCGTCTTATCCTCATTCACCGCTAGTCCCATGTGCCGAGTATGTTTTTCAATGTCTGAGATCGCACTGCTGACTCGCAGTGACCGTGTAACGCAAAGTTCTTTTCCAAGATTTGTCGTATTAGTTACTGGTCGACCATCTTGGTCTGAAGTCACAGCGATATTATCCTATCAGTCAATCCGTTTGAATTGATTCATTAAATTAAACAATTTCAAAGACCTTCATAAGATGTTGAAAAGAGTCGGGATACCAAGAAGATAAAAACAGTGCCATTTGTAGATATGGTATATGGATAATATTCATTGATCATCTTCTGAAAGGAGAAACCAATAACTTCGAATACTGTGGGTATGAGAACTATTCGGACCGTTTGAGAGATTAAATCAGTGTCAAGACAAATCATAAAAATCGAAGCAAAAAATCAATTTAATTATATAATTTATAAATTTATAGCGATTTTAAGATAGTTTTACCAAAAAGTTTTTTTTTTTATTTTAGAACTATGTAAAATTACCCTCATATAAGTCCAGAAACATTATAATTGGAAGTTATAGTAGAATATTGTAGGCACTAAACATTTTCATTCTAGACTGCTGGATATTTTTCTACTATGTATTAGTCTCAATTATGTCGTTTAAAAACTGAACCGTCGACTTCTAAATAATATGGATTTAAAATTTTGTATGGAAGCTCAGCTATGATCTGTTTACTTTTTGCCTAATTCGATTTTTTATACCTTGTACCCAGAAGAACAGGTGTTTAATAAGGTTTCATGACAGACCCCATAAAGTCTATGTATATTCTTGATTAGCAAAGTAAGCTGAGTCGATATAGCCATGTCCGTCCGTCTGTACGTCAGTACGACAGTATGATTGAAGAAATCTCCGAAACTGTAAGATCTTGATATTTTAAAGTTGTAAAGCATACAACAGATGTTTTTTTGGGCTGAGCAAGCAAATGAGAAGTAAAGCCCTCTCTCGACGGATGAAAATAAAGATATATAAGACGCTGATACTCCCGGTGCTACTGTATGGCGCAGAGGCATGGACCGTGATTGAGTCGGATGAGACAGCGTTGGAAGTCTTCGAGAGGAAGATTCTTCGCAGGATCTTTGGTCCTATTAGAGTCGGCGACGAGTTTAGGTCCCGTATGAACCGCAAGCTGTACGAGCTATTCAATGAGGTTGACATAGTCCAGCGCATAAAATTCCAGCGGCTGCACTGGGCTGGACACCTCATTCGAATGGACGAAGGAGCTCCAGCACGCATGGTTTACATGGGGGGCCCAAACTTGATTGGTGGACGCCGACATAGAGGACGACCGGGCACTTGATGGAATGACCAGGTATGGAGAGATCTCTCCGTACTTGGCATTCAGAATTATGGAGGATTATGGAGGCTGGCGCGCTTTCCTGGACGCGGCCATGACCGGTAGACGGTTGACGACCATTTAAGTAAGTAAGTAAAGCATACAACCTCCGCCACAGCAAACATACGGCTATATGCATCTCATATGAGTATGAAGACTTTTTAAGATCCAACTTGGTTTTCTTTATTATTATTTTTTTTATTATTAATTTTTTTTACTGTGTGGCACACATGAACCGCTGTACTGTTCTTGTTTCTAAACAAAACAATAGTTTCTCAAACAATTTTACGAACCTGTTTTATTGTTAAAAAATCTCGTTCGTTGGTTAAGTAATCCATAGACAAAGTGCTAAATTTTATAATTTCTAGCACTGTTTTACTAATTAGAAATTCGTTGCCTATCTCCTTGAAGAAAATATGCGTACTGTTTGGTTGGTTACTTGTCGATTTTTTATTTTTATTTTTATTTTTCGTTCTAAAACTAGTTAATAGATATATATTATCTTTTCACATAAAAAAAATCACAATATATACTTGTAGTACGAGTACGAGTACGAGTACTACTCCGATAAGCACTTAAGGTTTTGCACTCGCGATGTCGTTGTTCCAGTAGTCGTCGTCGTGGGCGTTGTTGTTGCAGACCGGATTCGCTAAAAATATATGTGGTAACTATTTCGCGCAGTATTCCAAATTCGCATTTGTAAGTTAATGCAAAACTAATCGGAACTAATGAGTAGAGCAACACTTGCGAAAATCGCATGAAAACAATTCGTCGTACACGGATTTGTTTGTTTATTTTCGATTTATAGATCGATCGCGCGAAATCAAGCGAAATGTTGTCGAGTATTGTCGACTACAACGACGACGACTATGAATTATAATGCGAATACGGACGACGACGAACGGGCGTAGACCACCGCAGTGCTTGAGGTGTGCTTGAGTACTAAATACTTATAAGAGGAAAAAAACCGGCGACACGAGCATAATTTTGTTGCTTTTACAATTTAATAAGTTTTCAACGATGACGATGGATGACATCGCCAAACAACGACATTAAATCAACGACGCCGACTGCAGATAATAATTGTAAAATATTTTGAAAAATGAAAAATGTTTAGTTTCTTTCAAAAAAGAATTTGAAAAAAAAAAAAAAACTAAAAACAAGATGTTTCCGCGTAATCAACAAAGAGGCAACTCAATTTATAAGAGGCCGCAGCAGAGAGTATGCTGCACACGCGGACTGCGTTGGAATTAAATTGGCTGCGGCGGCGTCTTTGGAGCGTACGAATTTTCGCAATGGAACTCAGATTCGCTTCGGAACTCTTGAGACGTTTGGTTTGAAAAGTCGCATAAACGCGTTAGCCGAAAAATTTAATTGCGCCGCTTGCTGACACAGTCACCCACTGAATGCAAATTGTGCGGCGTAGGAAATGCTCTTTTGTGCTTTAATTAAGCATGTTTCTTTGAATACACTTGTCACTGGCGGCATCGGCGATGTCGTTCCGTTTCTAGCGGCGACATTATCATGGGCCGCTCGTAGCGCGCTGCTGTTGTTCGTTGCTATTCTGTTTTATTGTGTTATGGCGAATGTTCTACGAGTACTTTAATCTTATCAGGTACATACAATAATGATATCAGTCGGTGCTTGGAGCTATGAAATAATGTGCTGCAAATCGTAGAAAATTATCTTTTAAATGGCCACAAGGTGAAATGTTTGTAATGAGCGATGACTCAAAAGTGGGTTGATGTACTAATGTGAACTTGACTCAAAATTTTGATATGCAACTTGCATAAGCTGGGTAGAAGTTGCATTACTAGAGTAAACTAAATAAAGTTGCTCTTGAAAGTTAACGAATCAATTACAAAGCATTAAGAAAATGTATAAAGTCTCGACTGTCTGTTTTAATGTGTTTCTAAAAACTGTTGTTTGGATATATGTCCTGCTTGCATATCTACTGCAAAAGTTTCAAGTTCACATTATTCAAAGGGGGAATTTAAATTAACTTAAAACTTAAAAATTTGTCTTTGCATTCTTTTCTTTTTTAATCTTTACAAACATGTATGAAATCGATTATCTTACGGTTAATATGTTATTCCCACTGACAACATTTCGGAGTAACGTTAGAATTTGATGAAGACGTGAAACTTATATGGGGGCAGGGTATCACCGCTCCAATTTGGATCAAACCTATCGGTATTACTTCTTCCTATCCCATTAACATATCTATAGAATTTCAACTCTGTACATCAAATCGTTGCAAAGATATGGGAAATTTTTTTATCGCTTATATGCGACAGCCTTTGTTTCCCTCCGATTTTAGTGGACCTCAACTCATTGAAATGTACATATATCTGTTCAAATTTTCAATCCAATCGGATGCATAGTTTCGGAGATCTCGTATTAGGCAGTGGTATTTCGCTTATAAGTATATATACTAGCTGCATCCGACCAGCTTTGGTATGATAAAGAAACATTAAAAAGAGACGTTGAAAAGAATGAGGCACTGAAAAGCCGTATGGAACACTTTATCACAAGACTCTCAGTGTGAAATGAGTATAAGAGGTCTTCAGACTAACCAAGTTCTAGCAGCTACCCTTAATAATGCTTATGACATACAGAATTGCACAATTTGTCGTTGCCGGATGTCGAGCTTAAAGGGTCTATACTCCGATTGTTAGATGTTAAGATAGGTTTGAATGATGACTACCTAATAAAGGGATTGGTTAAACCATTTCATATACTTTTATCTCTTACAGTCTCCGGGACAGTGGCTTGCAAACAAATGATCGCGACTAACAAGCCCCATTTGCCGAGTCCAGTAAAAACTACTATTGACCATACATTCATTCATTTATCTATCCAGCATGTGTATACACAAATTTAATACATCTTATAACACTAAGGTTCCGTAAAAATCAAAATTGTTTTTAATTTTTGCGCGCAACAAGAAAGTCACATATGAATTCTAACTGTTCCGTTCGGTCTGTATAAGAGTTTCTTTTATTTTTTATTCAATTTTCGGAACGGTCCTAAGTTTTACGAGGTCTAATGATTTGAAAACAAATTCTCGATCTGAAAATTACCATTTTCTAATCTAAAAATTATAAAATAGCCTTTAAACCGTAATCCGAAAAACGATTCTTTAAGTGTGTGTTAGGAACGCATTTTCATGGAACCTAGTATACATCATAATAAAAATCATGATAAATAACTACTAATAATAATACGTTTTTTGAATAAAGAATTTGTACCATTAAATTTTTACCATTATGGTACAGTGGATATATGTATGTGACGACATCAGATATTCATCCAGTTCTAGCAGTAGTACGGCAGGGTAGCTTCTTAGCAGCTATCCAACTCTCAATTTCGACAGCGGATCTTTTTGTAAAAGGTGCAGAGATATAAACATCAGATGGTACCTGTTGGGTGATGGCGATGATAGTATAAAGAACCAGATGACAGACTAAATTCATAGTATGGCATTTATTATTTTTTATGGACGAAAATTGTTTACTCCCAAAGTATTCAACCGATTTTTATTTCTCTGCCAAAAAAGCTGAACTAAAGCACAACGAATATCTGCCATTCAAGTTCCTTCCTCGTCTAAGAAATTCAGTTAGTAATTAGTAAAAATTTAAGATAAAATCAAAAACATTTGCGGTCTGTCTTTCATTTTCACAAGTATTTCACTTTTATTGACTTAAAACACATTCACTTCATTTCATAAGCGACAGAATTCCCTTCACCAACAAAGTACTTAAGACTACAAAACCCGCATATGTATAGTTGCATATGTCATAATTTATTTTTAAGTACCAACCTAATTGCATGGCATTTTTTTACTATATCATTTGTAGGTACTTCTTTAATCTAAAATTTAAATATCTTTTTTTTTTTTTTCGTTTTTCACAGTCAAAGTTGAAAGTGTAATAAACTTGCGTGCGAGGCGAACGCAAAAAGTATGATTAAAATAGACGCAAATGACGATGATGACGACGAAGACGTTGCAGATCAAAAGAAATACTTTCACTTTCTGTCTATTTTTTTGTTGTTTCTTAGTCAGTGCCACAATTTGATTTGCAAAAAGGTGCAGAAAAAATAAATTCGATCGCGAGTGCAAAGTAAAGAAAAAATACGCTGAACCCATTACACACACAGCCAGCACAAATTACCAACTCATTAACATTTGTCAGAGCATTCGAAAAAGTAGCGACGAAAAGCCGAAAAACAATTGTGAATCTTTTTATTTTGAATTACTTTTTTTTGTACGCCAAACGCTCTCGTATGTCTATTATTATTATTATTTTTTTTTTTTGAATCCATTCGAACTTGCAAATTTGGCTTCTTTTTTTTTTGTCTTGCGAAATAATATTTTTGGTGTGAAACAAAGTTTTTCGGATTTGTTTTTTGATTTTGTTTCATTTTTGGCTTTTGTCTCTTTTTGCAAACCTTATTGTTTATTGTTTGCAATTCTCAGCCATGGAGAGTCTCTCAGACTTTATCTTCCAACAACTGCAATGACAGATTGTGTAAGATATTGTTTGAAGAGTTTTGCTATTTTCCCTTTTTTTGAGAAATAATTGTTTCCTATAAACTGGTAATATTATAATTTACCAATAAACATTTTTTTTTATACGCTACAAATAATTTAGAAAGGTTGCTTGCTGTTTATCAGAGAGTTTGTCAAGCAATTAAAATGACTTTGTAGACATTAAGTTACATACTTGTTCAGTATGTTGGAATGATGATCGATTTTCACGTTAGTCCTATAGATAAATAGAAGTTTGGATTAGCAGTGATTTTTAAAAGCCTTTATTTGGCATTGAATAAATATTATTATTAAATAATAATATTAACCTATTATGTACAATCCGCATTAACAAAAAGAAAAAAATGTTATTTAACATGAAAAATCTGCATCAACAGCAAATAATGTTATTTAACAGACAGACTGGTAGCCAATTCTGTAAACTGACTTTTAGCATGATCCACATTAACCAATGAATGCTTTTAAAATCGCTCTAGCAGTTTAAAATAACAGTGATTAAAAGTTAAATAGCAATTCGGAAATGTAAATAGCAATTTGAAAAATGCAGTCGTTTGCAGAAAAACACATAAGTGATAAAAGTTATTGGAAGAAATGGCTTGGGACCCGCCAACGAAAAAGAAACCCATCAGCAGTGAATAAAAATTCCCCCTTTAATGTGGCTATTACCGTAAACGATTTAAGGACCATAAGGACCGCAGAGATAGTAATTCATGTTCTCGCTAAACACAAGGTTTACATCACTTGATTCCAGCAAATGCGATGGATGGAAAAGAGCTGCTCTGAAAAAGCATTCTGTGCGACCAAAGACCAAAGTGTTTTACGAGCGCCTGATACATCTCTATGTGAGCGACAGTATTTCGAAGCAAATAATCTTTGTTCCAATAGTCAGAAAATTAAGTTTTCATTACATAGCCTTCAGAAATGGGGAAAGTTTTATCGATTTCTTTGCAGGATGGTTAATAGGAGCACAAGTTTAAAGCATCTTAACATATACAAGGCACGCATCAATCATGTTGAATATGAAAAGGTTACGAGTTCACAGACTCCAGTAGCAGCCAAGGTACATACTAGACTTAGACTGGTTCACATGTCACTTTTAAATACTTCAGAAAGCTGAAATCATAATAGACATCCAAAGCATTCTAAGTAAGAGCCTTCTGACTGCGCCTGATAATATTTTCGAATAACATTTTGAAGACATATGTGAGCAATGGAGACCAATTACCCGCTCTATGCACACTGCTCCCATGAAGGTCATTGCTTACAACAGAAATGTGAGAATGTGAATGTGAACTACAAAAGAATTGTGCAGCCGTTTTAAGACTTAAGAAAAATAGGAAGGCGTTAGCTTGTAGATGTTGAGAAGCTATGCAATAGAAATGATGTTCGAAAACTCTATGAAAATATCATGAAATGTCATGTGATCGAAGGTTTCAATCCAAAGAAGAATGGAGAGGAAATCGGATAACACAGAGGAAATCTGATTCCAATATGCTTGGGAGCAATGCCGCTAATAGAGAGTGATACCAGAACTACCAGCTGATGATGATTATCTTGTAGATCCATAGAACTATAAAGTGGTGGATTTAGTTATAAAAAAAAAAACTGTTTGTGTGGAGTAAGTACCAACTGTTATGCCCCGAATTGTCCGATGAATACATGCCTAATTATCTTATGGAATGTTTCTTCTCAATCGGTAATAATGTTACTGTGCCCAGTAAAAACTGTTGGCATAATGAATGTTGTTTTTACGATCCCTTTAAAGTATACAAAATCTAATCGAAGAACTTTGAATGGATACAAAGATTTAACGTTTTTTTTTTTTATCGCTTATATGGGGCAGGGTAGCATGCCTCCGTTTTTTGATCATACTAAACCAGTTTACTTCTCCCGATCTCATTACCATGTATACCAATTTTAATCGTTGTACCATAAATGGATGTAGAAGTATGACGAATTTGGTTTATCCCAGCGTATTGCCACTTCGATTTTGACCAAACTTTAAAGTATCACTTTTCCCCGACGCCATTACTATAAAATAACAAGTTATATCAGTGTTACTTCTGATCAAAGAGGTTAGACAGTAAGCAAATATCTACACTACGATAAACCCTGTAGATGACCCATGAGTTTATCAAAGAAAGCACCATATATTTGCCAATTATAAACCTTTCGGATCTCCGATATAAACAAAGTTTTTCGATGCCCAGGTTGCTCTAGCCATCCCAGCAAAGGCTAAACGTCTTTCTATGACGACGTCAAACACACACGATGCGTTGGTACAATTAAAAATAACCTCTCCAAATCCTTTGATATGCTATCATGTGACTTTTTAAATTTTGATGAAATACTTCCTAGCCAGTGCCCATACATAATGGTAACATCGGACTCGAACTAGCAAAAGGAAGTACTACCGCTCGCAGACGCCGTTGATATTGGCATCATTGACTCGCAGGAACAGCGATTTAGGAAGTTGTTCCAGGAGATAAAAAAAAACTATCACGAAACATGGGTCTAGTGGTGAATGAGGGCAAGACGAAGACTTGGTAATCGCACGCCGTTGTAACTTTTTCCAACTTAGTAATGGCACTAACTAGCAACAATAACGACTTCCTCGTAATCGAAATAGATGTTGCTTTAGGCTTAGCATGCCTATTTTGAAGCACGGTCATACAAATTTATGAAATGCTGCTAGTCCCGTTCCAGCTATTGTCGCGATAAAGCGTGAACCCTGATAAAATCGGTTGCATTGACTTACTGAGTGTTTGGGCGAAAGATTCTTTGTCGAATTTATGCAATTTTTACTTTTGGTCAGTGTGAAGCACGAGCTTTATGAGCTATCCAGTTCCATATAAAACCTACATAAGCTGATATTGACTTAAATAGAAAAATGTTTTCTTAAAAAAAACCAATATGTGTTGAAATTATATTGTTTGATCTGCATGTAGATTTATGTGGATTTGTTTTAGCAATATACACAAACATGCAGAGCACACACATGCATTCACACTTTGACTGTTTCCTTTGTGTTAATGGCATGTTCTAAAGGAATGATTTAGGGCTTGGCATTTGTATGAACAACTTTCTTGTTACTTGATTGATGTATACCACATTTATAAACAATAGGTTTCTATAATTCAAATAATTAAAAAATCGTAGACAAGTTTTGGTGCCTTTTGTTTGTGTGTGCATCACGGTAAACCAATTTGTACGAATTTTGGTATAGAAACAGATTGGTCGTTGGAAAAGAACAATTTAGTTAATATTGGAGAGGGTGTAGCCCCATCCCCCATATAAGCGATAAACAAATAAATTTGTCATGTATTTGTGTAGAACTGAGCCTATTAATTATAATTCGAATTGGAGAAAAATCATGGCCTTAGACAATAGGTTTTTGTTGATAGAACACTTTTGCCGCCAACTACCAACACAGACTTTACACTTACATGCAGGACGAGTATATTCCCTGACACTATACAAAATCTTTAAGTACCATATATGTCTTTTATTATATTTATACATTTAACCATTGATCTCTAAGATATTATGAAGACGTTACTGAAGCCTTAAAACTTAGAAAGAGTTAGACCGTTTTATTGCAGAAGTTTGGCCAATATAATATTGCGCAGGAGTATGGAGAGAATAATGCACAAATTAATTTTTATCATCGGTGCTATATATACCTTTGTTTTAATCTTCTGTAAAACCTTGAACTTATTCATACTATTCAATTCTAATGCCAAAATTTAAATTGTTTGATCTAATTTCTGCTAAAATCTTGAGTCGACATCCAATATGGTTAACTTGTATACAGATACAAATGAAGCCAGCAGAATCAGCCATATTTCATTATTATCATCAATACTTTTTAAACTCATCTCGTAAGTACAATTTCAACTTGAACTTGTTTCACATATTATATTTTTTTAATAATTAATTTTGCAAGGTATTTCTTGTCTAATTTTCACAATCCAACCACAGTGTAGAGCACAAAAGCTTCGGTTCTACCAAGGTCTAAATTATTTTCTTTATAATTTCTCGTGCAGGAAGCATTAAAAGTGAATGTAGCGCTTTGTATTTTGATTTGTTCATAATTATTTCTTGTATAAGGTTTTATTTTATATTTTTTTTTTTTGTTTGCCTTTATTCGCTTCATAATTGATTTCGTGATTTTCAGTTTTCAGTTTTCAGTTCAGCTTGCCACGCCTATTTCGTTTGCGTTTATGCAAATCGCACGCTGTAACCCGCCTTCCTCAGCTGATTTTAATTAAACTGTTCAGATGGCGGATTTCAGCTACGTCAATAGACACCAACAGTTATAAAGTATATAAAAGTAACCTTGCGAAAATTGCATTTGCGTTTTTGTTTTGGTCTAATAATTTATTTTTTCTGCACAAAATTTTTGAACAGTAGATAATTACCTTAATTCCTGTTATTTATACTAAATAAAGTGGAGTAGAGTAGAAGTAATATTTCGAGCTTGGTTTGGTCTTGCTTATAATGAGTGATCGAGTGATTTAGTGGACTACATTAATCACAGCTGTTGGCAAAAAAAAAAAAAAAACAAAAAAAAAACCACACAAGTTCATTGAGATTAGGAGATTGTCTTGTGAAGCTTGGTTTCTAATTGAAGATATTGTTAACAGGAATTGTAGAAATTGTGGAAATTTTTTATGTCTAATTAGGTTTACTTAAAAAAGAAATTTCTTTGATTAAAAAAAAATTGCACTAATCAAAATGTAACGAGTGTGTGGCAATGCATTGAATTTGTTGATTTTTCAAAAATTCTATAGTATGTTCTGGAACAAAAATGAGTGCTAAAACAAGAGATTTGGCAATGTGGATGAATTGAAGACATGTCCCAAAAAAGAATACCAGTAAACAGCTTTAAGTTTGTATGAACGTTTTAAAGAAGTAAAGCCAAGCTCTTCAGCCCAGTCACAACAATCTAAGATTTCTGCAAGTACAGGTTGGATGACAGAAATTCTAAAACAATATGCTTTGCAAATATACGTGGAGAACAGTGTCTGCATAAGAAAAAGCTGCCAAAGAATTATTTCTACAACTTAGCCAAATTATTGAAAATGGAGAATACACCAGATCAAATTTTTTATGTAGAAGAAAGTGGCCTATTTTGGACTGCTTTAAACAAGTTGAATTATCATTAGCTGACTTCAAGCGAATTTAATAGTTCAGTAGAGCTTAAGAGTAAATGAAATTGTAGACCTTGCGACTCAACATCATGATGACGAAGAAGACCTCCTTATTCTCAATGCAATTTTAATTAAAGTAGGGCTAGATGCTGTAAAGAAAGTTGCAGATCACTTTGCCAAACATGATATGAATGACAAACGAGCTGCAAAAATTTAATCGTGAGGAGCAATCATTATCGAGCATTTAACAAGCAATAAATGACAGACTTTAATGACTGATTTCGTCACGAAACGGATGCAATTGTCGGTAGAAGACAATGAATAAATTTAACTATTATTTGTTATTTTATAGTAGTGAAGAATCTATTGTGTAAAAATAGAATTAGTTGTATTCCTCACTGAGATCTCGATGCGGCTTTAGATGCTGATATATAATATTTATACTTAATCTTCTATATATGCTGAAAAATGTGAATGAAAGAGACAGATGTAGCTGCATGGTGAAATCTTTGGGGTGTATGTGCCTTCCATGAGAGTTTTTTAACTCTAATTTTTTTAGTATCATAGCAAGATGAAAAAGTTGGATGTGATATTTTGAGAAGTTGTTTCGAACCACAAAGAAAAAAGGGAAAGCATATTTGATGAAAATAAGCAACTTGAGAGAAGATCGAAAGAAATCAAAAAAAAAAAACATAATAACACAAAAGTTCTACTTTCATCTGCTCTGTTATCTTTATTTCTTATACAAAAATTCTTTGGATTCGGTAATTTTTTTTATAACTATATTCTTTTTGTTTCGTTTTAGAAAGTAAACTTTCATTTAAGAAACTGAAAGTAAATCGTTCTATAAACGAAACCGCTAAAATGAAAACATTCAGTTTATCTATTTAAATAGTTCTTTGGTGAGGGAATTAGTGTTACAACCATGACTAACGACCGACTGAGCTCAAAGTCTCAGTGACTTAGCCACTTAAGCTAACAGAGCCATGAATTTTCTAAATAACAATCATTTGACGCTTTTTTTTCATTGTCGCTAGGTGCTACGAGGGTCACTATATATACTTTGGGAATGGGAAATAAAAACAAACCTTTTTTATATAAAATAAATTTTTGGTTTTTCAAAATATTCACCATTTTGCATTCGCTCAAACCAATTTTCGATGCACTTTTTTCACTTCGATTGAGGCACCTCCAAAACATGGGTTGTGAACGCAAGAACAGCTTTTTAGGGCGTAGAAAAACGTTCACCACGTAGTTCATTTTTGATGTTTGGAAATAAAAAGAAATCATTGGATGATAAATCAGGGTTGAACGGCGGATGACCCATAAATTCCATATTTTGAGTACTTAAAAACTCTTGTATTAGTCGATGTGTGAGAGGTTCCATTGGCATGGTGGAGGGTGATTGGTTATGTGAATTTCTTCGAAGACTTCAGGCAAACAAATGGTCGTGTACCATTTAGAATATATCACATGACGTTCTCGCATTATAAGTTCACGCAGAGCAATGATTTTTTGTGCACAACAATCGTAATTCGCTTAGAATACCACCTATTACAAACAAGCACTATCATACACCAAAATCTAACGCGCCAATATCATTGAGGAGTCAGATATGGTATTCATATGAAATATGTTAAAACAATCTGAGAATTATAATAGCTGATATATCGTAGAATAGGTGTACTATATCAGAAACATGCCCGAGAGTTAGAATTTCCTGAACGTGTTCAGAATACAATTTCTATTTGTCCAAAGTTCGTGTAAACGAAAAACTTTGTGGTTGCTTCATATGATTCAGAGTAGAATACTGTTATATTTCCTATACGAAACTATGTATGCAGTCACTTATTCAGAGTCATTTGCTTGAAAAGAATAGAGAAATATGTATAAACTCGTTCTACGTTTTTTACTAGTGAGTCATTTTCTAGAATGATGTCGATTCTAGGAACCGAGTGCGAATGAATGAGTGCTCAAACTATGCGTCGTTTGATACCATTCGTGCTGGACTCAACTCTATCTTCATAATAATATACAAGATCTACTATATAAACAATGGTTAAAACAATAACAATAAATCTTAGCAATCGAATCGCATACAAAATGTCAACCAAGTCTTGACATAAAAATCGTGGGAAAAATTAAAAAAAAAAAAAATTACCAAATTATTTACATAAAGCTGAAAAAGTTTTAAATGCAAACAAAATTCCAAATGCTTACTTCTAATTTTTGTTTCCTTTGTTGTTCAAATCAAAACACTTAATTATGCAAAAACTTTGTTGCTATTTCTGTTTTGTATCAATTTGCAACGAAATTATTTTGCAAATCGAAATGAATGAATTGGGAACACGTTTCTACTACGTTTCAACGTAATAAATATTTTTCAGTATTTATTTTTAGAATTTTTATTGTTTATATTTTTTCCCTGCGGTTTATTTAAGTGTATAGTGAATGCACAATAATAATAAAAAATAAGAAAAAATTAAGTACGCGAATTATGAAATTATTGCGAGTGCTTAGAAGTATTCAAATTAACCTCAATCCGCAATACACAATCAGTTAAGGCATTAAGAAGAATCTTAAGCTGAAGTTGTTTGCGTAGTTTGAGTAAAGTTGTTGAACTAGTCTGGCATTAAAACTTAAAAAAAATAAAATAGCACAGATCTGACATGGACGATCTGGGAACGGCACAAGATACGCCTCAGCGCATGCGCCGCCGTTGCGGCCAAATTGAAGTGCTGAGAAGGCCGTTGAGATACATGCGAGTAAATAGATACATGCCTGGGAAACTAAGAAGCAGTTCAAATTGAATGAAAGTCTGAACAGAAATGGAAAAAAAAAAAAAACAGCTTAAGAGAATTAAATGAACAGCGACTGCAACGCGACTGCCAATGCGAAAGTAGGTGGGCGTCCCATTTCAGTGCAACGATGGATTGCTTTGGTTTGAATCGGAACGGTTCGGATCAGATCGCATCGACGAAAAACGTGCCTTTGGAACGACTTAACTCGATGTGGGTGCAGTTGAACTCAGCAGTTGGCATACAAATATAGACGTGCATTGATTGCATTACAAACGGCAGTCGATTGCTGCTACTTTGCCGTTGAATTTTTGGTTTTGTAATATTTTAAGAATCGCCCTACCACAGCAAACCAATTTGGTTTTGTGCCTCATAAATATCGAAGCTACTTTTTATTTTGATTTGCCGCGTAACTTGATTCGCACTTCTTACCCCATGGCTCATCTGCATTTCCATACGCCTCTGCAGCAAACAGCAGCAACATAAATAAATTAATTTATAACAAAGTTTGTGCAAGGAGTGATTCAAAAGTCAATATAATAACCGCTAAGATAAAAATAATGTTGAGTTAAGTATAATAGTACGTTTTAGTGGGACTCAAGACATCTACAAATAATATCATTGGTGACAAACGTTGACAGTAAAAATCAATTGAAAGATCTATAAATTTATATTTTAATATTTTTCTTCATCGTAAAAACAAATATTGTTTTAAAACAAATATTTTTAATGAACAAGTTTATCTATCTAGGGTTTGCTACAGACTTAGTACGTTTGATTTCGTCCTATTTAGAATATCGTACTCAACGTGTCTTGTTTTCAAAAACTATTGAGGTGTTTTCGAATGTTTCACCGGGTTGCCATATCGAACCAATACTATTCATTCTTTTCATATATGATCTTTAAAATATATTACTACAATGAGTTTTACTCTCGAGTGTTCTTGGTGTTTTTTTTGACCTCAAAGTGTATCTTGATCCCTACATAGATTATAATATAATAGCTATGGAACTGTTATATTACCAAGTTATACCTTTGTTGCGCTCTATTCAACTCATAATACACAAGTCTCGGAGATAATTATAAGGATTGGTTATCTGGCTATTCCTACAAATGATGACACAATTGACAACCATCGAACAAGCAACAATCAATTCACGGCTTAGAATACTTCTTAGCAATACATTAGATCTGTCCAAATTGTCAAATCTTTATAATATTGTAGTCATCCGCAATACCCATCTGAAATAATGAAAAAATATAAAAAACAAAGATCATCGATTATGGTACCAGGTCTACTACACGCTCTTCCCGAGTGTGTACCATTTTTGTTAGTAAAAAAAAGTAACTAATTGAAATAAAATTTTACATGAAGGTATCAGAAGTATTAGACTTGGGCAAAATAAATTCGAAATCTATTATTTCTGAATACGATAGAATATATTTCGATTGATTGAGGTCAGAAAATTTAATTCCATTGACTGGGTAAACCTCGAATTAAGGGAGCGTTTAAGCGTTTCCAATGCTTTCTATTACTCAGGAAGTCCAAGCGAATACTGAGTTCATTCATGTTCAGCATAGGGAGTCAAGCCAATACAAGAACGTCGTTCGTATATATGTATGAACAAACAGATCTTGAAATTTGTTTTGGTTGTTAAATCGTTTTAAGGTATGCAGGGCGGAATATTTCGAAGTCATTAACTCGTGAAAGCATCATTCTTCATTGTCTAGTTGTTTATTCGTGTCTTATCTGGGAGAAAATTTTGTCAGTCATCTTTATTAAATAAGCAAGCCCCGAGAGAATTGTTCCAACAACTTAATAATGAGCGATTTAAGCATTAGGCTGTCACTAGTATATGTTGCAATATTGCAAATGAGCGTCTATTGTGAATGAGCCTATTGTGAGTGAGTGTCTTTAGCAACTGGTTTCATTTGGATGAGACGTTAATACTAAATATTGCCTCGAAAATATATATCATACCATGGAATCTTATTGAAAGTTTACGTCGAGCATGTTCTATCTAAACAATCGTGTCGGAGGTGTCATTGCACTCGATGTAGAGCAATGCCAAACGCTTAATGAGTTGTCAGAACAATTGGGTGTATGCGTCGATAGTCAGCGAATGCCTAGAAGTCATGTAATTGATTCAAAGGCATAGAAACTGGGTGTCATAGGAGTTGAAAACACATCGACACATCGAAAGTCAATTTTTCGCTTGTGAACATCTCCTCGAACGCATTATGACTGGCGATGAAAGTCGATTGATTACGACAAGCACAAAAGCCGTCAAGGGTATCCAATGGGAATCCTCCGCAAAGCCTAATATTCATGGCATGAAGCTTATGCTCTGTATTTGGTAGGATCAGCGTAGCGTGAGCTACTACAAGCTGCTCAATGAATGGAATAATCATGGAGGAACGCTATTGGACGAAATAAGGCACGATAAAGTGATTTTGCGGCATGACAACGCTCGGCCACATGTTGCAAAACCGATTCAGACCTACTTGGATATGCAGAAATGAGAAGTACCAACCCATCCTCCGTATTCTCCAGACATTGCTTCTTTCGACTATTACTTATTCTGGTCGATGACATGATCTATCCTAATAAAAATTCACTTCATATGAACTATTGTGTGATTATTTGATCGGCTCAAAAGTCGATCCGTTCTTCTGGTATCCGAAAAATTATCAAAAAGATATAAAAAACTTTTGGCCAGCGATGGATACTACTTTGAATAATATTTTTGTAACAATTTTTCCACAATAAATCTGTCAATTTCAAAGAAAATGCTCATCAAGAACCCTCCATATTGTGCGATTCAACACCATTTGCGATTCTGTAAAATACCAACGAGTTCTTAAGAGATAGAGATAGTCTTGGTAAATATATCTTTAGGCAAGATAATTCCATACATAATTATATTGGAAGGCCTTTCGAAAACAATAAAATATTTGAGAAAAGTCGCATATGTTTTTTTAAAATCAGTGTTCCACAAGTTTGAATCGAATATCCATTAAAATGGATCCAATAGCGATTTGATTGGAAATATTCTGAATAAGCATTCAGGGTAAATAAGAGCAGGACCTAATGAGGTCTATGGGAATATAATTTCTTTGTAAAAAGGTGACGAAGAAATTGCACTCGCCCTACTTTGCCATGATATGCTCCTACTTGGAGGATCGTTCCTTCAGGGTTAATGTTATTCACCCAATAATCGCAAGAGTGCCATAAAAAACGTCCTCGATCCATTTTTTTTTTTTAAATTATTTGCAGCAGACATACATGGAGTTGATACCGCTACGCTTGGACCTTCAGAAACAACCCTGCTTTTGACCTCTAATCGATGTGTTTGCAGATCAGTTGAATTTTTGAGTTTTAGAGATATTTAAGACATTCAAAATTTAACAACAGCGAATTCATTGAGAAATCAAAATTATTTTTAGTCTTTAGTTTTAGTAGTTTTGATTAAAATAAAATTTTTTAACTTTAATATCAGCTCTTGTCTAATATTTCCATACAATACTTTTCATTTTGCGGTGCCCAAAAGTCTGAGGCACACTGAAGCGTGGTTGTAATTTACTTTCCACTTTTGGTCGTGCCTTCCTAAAACAGACTTTTAATATTGTTTATATTTATTATTATTTCTGGTTTTAAATTTTTTCTCGCGACGCAATAATCAACACAATTCCGAGGCGTGAATTGGAACAAATGTTGTGAAAGAATGAATCGAGTTGTTTTCGAAATTTTAGGAGAAAAACGAAAAAAAAAAACTTATAAATATATATTTTGTATATTTAAATAAAATATTTACAGTTTATCTGTATACAATTACTGTAGTTTTTTTGCTGAATTTAAAATAAATTTCATTCATTCTCGAAATTGGGCGCAAAGAATCTTAAATCAACAGAAGCGGTTTGTGAGAACAAGGACAAGCGTTGTCTGAATTATTAATGCAAAAGAATTGGAACAAACGCGAATGTCTTAAATGAGTTTTGGAAAGTTCCAATGTGTTTGGGAAATCAAGCTATTTTAAAGTAGAAATTTGCAATGTTTTGGTTGACAAAATTAGATGAAATGCAATTTTTTAAAAACAAAAGCTTCAAATAGGGTTCAGGGTTTTATAAGCTATTAGAAGAGGTTTACGAAAATTTTAAAAAATAAAAGACATTGCAAGATGACATTGAAGAGCTAAGACTTTAATAAAATACAAGATATATGCCACATATATTATATTTTAAAGCTATTTCTTATAAATTCTCAAACAAAAACTTAGTTTTTTTTTTTACTAAATAAATTATGCAAATTTAGGCCAACACCGAACATGTTTCATGCCAATCAAAAACTCATAAACAAATCCACAAAATCTATGAATGCCAATAAAAACTCCTACACCCAAAATTCAAATTTCGGACAATGAAATATTTTTGACAGTAAAAGTCAAACGAAAATTGCCAACCGAAAGGCTTTTATGAAGTAACAAAAATTTCTTCAATAGTTTTCATGATTTGCAAAAAAAAAAAAAAAAAAAAAAACATTCGTATTGGGCGTCAACTTTGGACGCACTTTGGAGATTGTTGGCCATTAAGGCCAACAGCAGCTGTCAATTTCTTTGAAAAGTGCGACGCATCGCATTAAAATCCAACATCTTTGCCATATATTAAAAATATTGTGTTGTATTAAAGTTGTCATAACTTCGATCATGGTCATCATGGGTGAAAGTTTTGCAGAAATAAAGAAATTTGTAATTAATAATAGAAATATTTATGTGTAGTCGATGAAACTTAGGCAAATCAAAGTCAATTAGACGCGATTAATTGTGCAAAATTTTTATTTGCAATGAACATGTAGAAATTATTGGCTCTTTTCAAGAGTTCAAATCGGTCTAAGTGGCAAAAGCGTAGCGAATTATAGACAAAGTGTTTGTCATTTTTATGCCAATACGAGAAATAAAATACTTGTTTGATTATTATTTGATAAAAATTATATATTTTATTTATTGCATCAAATTATCTCATGACTAAATGTTTGTCTATTCGAAATTTGTATAAATTTGTGTATACAAAGCACACAAATTTGGTGTAGGGTACATTCAGCACGATCAGCACGACGATTTCAACATCTGTCCGTATGTTCATCACTGCATCTGACTGTTCCTCTCGTTGTCTGCCTGAGTGATTAATTCTAAACTAAAATATTTAAACCCTTTACTGTCACAAAGGATCATCGCTTAATAGAGCTTATTCCTTTGTTAGTTATTAGGCCCTGTACCGAAGGTACAAGAGCCTATTGGTTTTGTGCAAATGTATGTAACAGGTAGAAATAATGGTCGGAGACCCCCCAAAGTTACCCCCATTATGGTCAGGAGTGATAGAGGAGTCGATATAGCCATGTCCGTCTGTCCGTCCGTCCGTCTGTATGAACGAAAGGATCTCGGAAACGGTAATAGATAGAGACTTCGTGTTTTTTGCATTCGTCTAGGACTGCTCCGGAATTTCACAAGTTTATTTTAAAATTTTTCCACTCCCAGAAGACGGCTATGAAAATGTTATACAAACAAGACCCTTGGGGAAAGTCAAATACTTTTTTTTTAAATCAAGCCTGGATGATTTTTTAAACTTGAGTTTCTTTAAAATCGAAAAAATATATGAAAAATTTATATAATAGTCTTTAGCTGGGTTAGAAAGTTCGTGACATAGAGCCAGAATGCAGCTGCTAAATTCGGCAACAGTATTTGGGTCGCATAGATGATCAAAAACAGTATGATTTGCTTTGAAGCAGTGACCGAGGGCTGTACATGTTGGGCTAAACTTTCAATGTTGAAATAAGTGTATATTTCTTCTTTAAAACTCGTATTATGTTCTATTGTTGAAAGTAATTTGTACCAAGACTTGTTGCGAAGTTTGTTGAATTAATTTAATTAAAACAAAGAATGAGACGGCTTCGCGATTAATGTAAATCTGTGTCTCTCATGCTGTACTGGAAGAGGTTTGTGAACAAAACTTTTTTTTTTTTTTCAAGTGTTGAACCCTGCCTCCCCTGTAATATATTACATTAATATATTTCTGTCACTTTATAAAGAGACATTAAAGAAGATAGAAACTGGATATATATTTAAAATCGTTGTGATTTAAAACTCGATGAAACGAAATTCGTCACGATAAAGACACATTAATTTATAGGATTAAGTCGGCGAGAGAATGAGATAGAACACATAACACATTATTTCATATTATCAGTCTACTCTTTGTGCGATCGTTGCTTCGTTGGATCTGTTTTGCAAAAACAAATGTGTATGTATGGAATTTCATGCGAAAAAGTCTTGGCGCCATCTTGATGCACAAGCAGTTGTAAGCACAGTTGTTTAAAATTTACTGTCTGTGCGCTGCATTTTTATTCACTGCCATGTCATGGATTATATTTCTCATTTAGTTCTTGCGGAGTTGATTATATTTGCTTTTGTTGCAGTCCGGTTTTGAAGAACTTAGATAAACGATTTGAAATTTGTGTAGGATAGAAATCGTTCGGTTGCACCGTAGTTTAATTTCTCTCTTTTTTTTTTTTTTAAGTTACCACTTTGCATAATTATACAAGACCATTAAAAATATAATCAATAAAGTTTTCTTTTAATCAACATTTTTTTCCCCCCTTGACTATAAAAACCAATCAGCAAACGAACAACTATTTTGCTTCATTTGCAAAAACATTTCAAATAAGTTTATTTTTTTTTTAAGTTCATTAAACCCGAACACGCTATTAAATAGTCAGAAACAATATGCCGAACAATATTATTTGAACATAACATGGAACATCCATCAGCGGTGAATGTGAGAATTGTTTACTCATTCTGATTGATGTTAGATCAAAAGCAAATAAAAATTCTTTATAAAAAAAAAATTCACCAAAAAGT
Source organism: Leucophenga maculata (assembly GCA_035044805.1). Taxonomy (NCBI): domain Eukaryota; kingdom Metazoa; phylum Arthropoda; class Insecta; order Diptera; family Drosophilidae; genus Leucophenga; species Leucophenga maculata. Next base: position 1,302,411 of record JAWNNP010002066.1, read on the forward strand.
TTAAAATAAAATAATAAACACTTAACAAACCGAACACGCGTTGCGACTTTAATGGTGCCATATTCGGAGCTGGTCATAATCCAATTCCGCCATAAATACTACGGCAATCAAAACACAACTTTAGGCCAATTTGTATCAAAAACGAACACTTTGGCAATACAACTCAATACAGCTAATAAGAAGCAATTAAGTAATTTTTGTGCGCGATTAAGCCGATTTTATTAATCTTGAACCAAAGATCACAACGACTTCTACGCCATCCAATTGCAAAATGCAAAGGCGTACGCGTAGTATGTAGATTTATAGCAAACTATTTTATTTGTATTTTGATATGTGTGTCAAATAAAATATAAAAATATTTAATTTAATGCGAATAACTGGCAGACAATGTTCCAATTAATTTGACTCTTTGAACTCGCCATTTGCACATACTTTTATTGAAAAAGATAAAATTAAATAAAAAATAACTTCAGCTGTCAAGTGTGCAAATTAATTACAAATTAAACAAACAATGGTGTTAAATATATTTACTGGCAAATATTTTCGCTCGGCTGCTTGTAAGAAACGTCTAGTTAGTCTATTTATATGCAAGTATATCGCTTATTTTCTGTCCACGACGAAACAAGTTTCATTTAATGCTCAAGTGGCAAAAAAAAAAAAGTGCAAAAAAAAATTTATTAATAACAAAGCAAGAAAACTTGAGCAATTGGCGGAATTAAGTGGGTCTGTCTCAATTCGAGACAAAAGACTTTTTGCCATAAGCATTCAAAATATGCAAATTGTGGCAATTGTTTGTATGGCTGCCAAATGAATTTAGCGCGAATGTAAGCGTAGATCCTGTTGTTTGTCTATTTGAAAGAATTCCGTTGCTAACAAATGGTTTTGTTTTTTTTTTTTTTCTAAGAAAAAAAATAGATACTTAATCGTATAGTTTCTAGAAATTTAGTGGTTTTCAAGGAAATATAATTTCCATAAAATTTCAAATAGTATTTCTTTAAACTGAAACTTTACATAATAAAATTTTTCTACCAGTCGATGGAATCACTTCTTTGATTTGAAAACAACTCGACTTGGAGCTACACTGTACCACCATTAAACTTAAATTTATTTGGGGGATATATTTCTATGTAGGGTTTTTTTTCCCCCAAAATTAAGGCTTTATTGTGAAGAAATAGTTATAGTATATTCAATGTTCAAAATATTGTCCATCGGAAGCTATAACGTTTGCACATCTTTCTGGCAGTTTGTGGCTTCCAACTCTGAATCGAGCCAATTTTTGATACCCCGTTCTGAGGTCAAGCGTATTCCGGTGAGGGCATTTTGCATTGATCTGAACAAATAGTAACAAGTAAGAAAATCACAGTCGGGCGTAACCGACTGTAAGAGGCCCTGTACCAGTGCAGGTCGCCTAACAAACACATTAAATGTTCCCCTAGCTTATGACCAAACACATGACCACTTCTCACTGCACGTCTAAGTGCCTTTTAAAACATTTTTTTATGTATGAAACGAAAAAGGGGGTCGCTCAAATTCAATTGCTTATAAAATCGTCATTTATTATCCGATTTTGATGAACTTTTCAGATTTTGGCTAAGAAGGACAATATCTCTATACCGGCATACTTCCTTTTTTTTGTGCCGAAGAAATTTTTACCCTTGGTGGTAATTTTATGGGGAAGGGGGGGAGGGGCAAGTTTTTAAAATAAACTTGTATAATTCCGGAGCAGTCCTAGTCGAATGCAAAAAACACGAAGTCTCTATCTATTACCGTTTCCGAGATCCTTTCGTTCATACGGACGGCCAGACGGACGGACGGACAGACGGACAGACGGACATGTCTATATCGACTCCTCTATCACTCCTGACCATAATGGGGGTAACTCTGGGGGGTCTCCAACCATTATTTCTACCTGTTACATACATTTGCACAAACCCAATTGGCTCTTGTACCTTCGGTACAGGGCCTAATAAAAAGGGGCCATGTCTGGACTATAAGGCCAGTGAGGTAGAACTTCACACCAACTGTTTTCCAAATATTTTTTAACTGTTTTTGCAACGTGTGGCCGAATGTTGATGGTGGGCCGGGCTTTACATACAATTCCTTGCGCTTGAATCTATTTTTCATCAACAGTGACAATCCGTTGCAAAAATCGCTACATTTATGGCGTTCAAGCAAAAATTTCCGACATGCAAAATCGGCGTTCGACGTCTCTAGGTTTCAATTCATACGGCACCTAATTTCCAAGCTTTGGAATGAATCCCAATGCTTTTAAACGTCCGTTTGGCACGCATTTTCATCGAAGAATTTCTCTAATTATTCATCTTCAAACCTTGGTTGTCCGGGTCGTTCTATATCTTCTAAGTCGAAATTACCAGATTAAAGCCGCGTTCATTCAGCTAGAGAATGGTCACCATAAACTTTTACTTAAATACGATTACAGTTCGATTACAGTTCGATATACTAAAAAATACCAGCAATGACAGTAGCTTCCATGTGAATACTGACACGGACGAACACAATGCGAAGACATACTAGTAATGCCTATGTTAGAAAAACGGACTATTTAAACAGTTTTTTCTTACAAAAACTCTGAAAAGGAGGTTCAATCTGAAATAATGTATTTAGAATATTTTATTAAAATTGAAATTTTTAGCTAAAATAACAAGTGGAACATAAAATATATTCATACAAAAAATCAGAAAGAAGGCTTAGGTTTTTAGGTGTACTAACTCTTAGAGAGGATGATGGAAAATGAGAGTCTAAATATGCAAACTTGAAGCCTCTACCTTTTATAGTGTCCAAGCACTTGATATTCATACGGACTGGCAGACATACAGACATGTCCGTATTGACTCAACTTTTGTAGAGTGGCTACACTTTTTTAAGGTCGGATTTGGACCTTTATGAAATATTTTATTAGGATGTATGCAAATTACACAAAATTTGTTGTTCTTAACTGAACTAACAACAATAAATTTTTTTTTTCATACAAAAAACCCAGAAAGATAGAGCATACTTAACGGAGGCTACCCTTCTAGTGATACAATATGGACCTATATGGAATATTTTTTAATAATTAACATAAAATAAACTAAATTTGGTGTTTCTATCTTAATTAGAAAAACTCCGAAGGTAAGTTTATATGTTTAGTGCCATCCTATCGTTAGGAATTTGTTTAACACGGACACTAGACATCGGACTTTTGACATAAGACTTTTGTTGTTAATTAAGAATATATATTTGCTTTATGGGATCTGCCTCGCCTCCTTCTGCCTATGCTAAACATTTGAATAAACTTAATATACCTACGGATACTGGGTTATCGCAATAATTGAAGAACCTTATGATGGTTTTTTGAATGAAGGATTGATGCCTGGCTTTTGAATGATGCAAGTTCGTGAAGTACAACATTCTTATAGCCATCGTTAATAGCAGCCACTTTATCAACTTTAAGGTTTATATAAGCAGATATGTTCGCGCTGTGTTTGGATAAAGAAAAGGGAAACACCTATTGGTAGGAGAGAGTGACCTCTTGGCACCCGTCAGCTGCGACATTCGTGGCCACCAAAGCTCTTAAGTTTTAAGTGTCAAAGTGACATCTCATAAAGCGTCCAGTTTTCATAAATCATTGAGTTGTATGCACGTGTTGCTGTAATCGCACGGTCTTCGAGAAGTAAAATTTACCAGACTTAAAATCACTTAAAATATGCCACATGCAAAGGAGCTAATTCACAGCAAAACATAGTTTAAGGACATTTATCCATTTATTTGATAAATAAATTTCAGAAATAATTTCTTTTCAATTCAAATATGGTCACTGTGAACCACCGAAATAATAATCAAACAAGTAAGGAAATTTTAGTCGGGCTTAACCGACTGTAAGAGGCCCTGTACCAGTTCAGTTCGCCTAACAAACACATTAAATGTTTCCCGAGCTTATGACCAAACACATGACCACTTCTCACTGCACGACTAAGTGCGTTTTAAAACATGTTTTTATGTATGAAACGAAAAGGGGAGGTCGTTCAAATTCAATTGCTTATAAAATCGTCATTTATTATCCGATTTTGATGAACTTTTCGGATTTTGGCTAAGAAGGACAATATCTCTATACTGGCATACTTACTTTTTTTTGTGCCGAAGAAATTTTTACCCTTGGGGGTGATTTTATGGGGAAGGGGGGGGGGGGGGGTCTGAGGGGCAAGTTTTTAAAATAAACTTGTGAAATTCCGGAGCAGTCCTAGTCGAATGCAAAAAACACGAAGTCTCTATCTATTACCGTTTCCGAGATCCTTTCGTTCATACAGACGGACAGACGGACATGTCTATATCGACTCCTCTATCACTCCTGACCATAATGGGGGTAACTTTGGGGGTCTCCGACCATTATTTCTACCTGTTACATACATTTGCACAAACCCAATAGGCTCTTGTACCTTCGGTACAGGGCCTAAACATACAAATTATTAAACTAGTTTTTAGGCCCTGTACCGAAGGTAAGTAAGTATGCCAGTATAGAGATATCGTCCTTCTAAGCCAAAATCCGAAAAGTTCATCAAAATCGGATAATAAATGACGATTTTATAAGCAATTGAATTTGAACGACCCCCCTTTTCTTTTCATTCATATTCGCGCAGTGAGAAGTGGTCATGTGTTTGGTCATAAGCTCGGGAAACATTTAATGTGTTAGTTAGGCGAACTGAACTGGTACAGGGCCTCTTACAGTCGGTTACGCCTGACTGAAATTTCCTTACTTGTTCTACTTGATTTTCGATTCTTTACAGCAAAGTGTAAATAGTTACTAGTAACTGGGTACCATTTTTTGATGGTCGATTTTCGAAATCTTTTCTAGATCGACTTCAAAATCGTAATCGAAATTTTTTTTAAATTCCGTTTGTAAATCTTGTTAGCTATTGAACTCAGTTTATGTTTCAAACTTAAGTTATGGCATCAAAAACTTAGAGTGCCAGTAGGTGGGTACTCTCCCTGATATTAGCTACAAAAACGCCAGCGTCGATACACTGCTTCCTTAGATATATTTACAGTAGCATCGCTCCTAAAATTTAAAGCACATTCCATGTTCTATTATGACTTACACGGGCAATGCAGACTAGTTTCACGGAAAAGCTTGTTACTACTCGCCGACATTGACTTTCCGCTTCACCGATACCAACTTGTCCGACTGTTCACTTCAAAGTAAAATCTCTGGCATTATTTTGCGTACAAACCGTGTATAGCTGGGACCTCACATTTCTTAATTTTAGCAAAAACAGTTCAACTGGATTTGTATCTTAAAATGCTTTAAAGAAATCTCTTAGTTTTTATGCATTTTACAAAGAATTCTCACAGATCTGTAACAATTTCTGTAAAACTCTGTTACAGCTTTAAAAACCGCTGACTTTTGTCTCTTAACCGTTGCCATGGAGTGAGCGAAATCTTGTAGCGAAAACACATAATTTTCAACAGATTAACATAATACCTTCTTGCCACTATACCCATAAAATAAATGCTGAAACACCAATTAGATGTGTATGAACAATGGCTGCGTAAAAAAACAAAAAAATAAACAAAATCTCGCAACTTAACGCAACGCAATTCGCGCAGTGAAACATACATAAATGTGAGAAGATTCTCATACTGACTGGCTGGCTGGCTGGCTGGATAAGTGAATGGTTTTTCGAGTCTAACATTTTAATTAGAATTTTCAACAATTTCGTTCGTCACTGCTGGAAAGAAATAGAAGAACGCTGTGAAAAAATAAAAAAACAAAAGCGCGTAAATTATTTGGTGAAAAAACTAAACAGAAATATTTGGTTGAAACGAATCTCTAATACTCTGCATATGCGTTGAAAATATTTGAAGAGCTCAAGCTGCTCCTGGTAGATCATAGCATTGACATAATACTGATCACATTCACCTGGCTGCAGCCTGGAGTCTCCATATTTATCTCTGGATATGAAATCTATTAGGCGGATGATTCAAGCTACCGACCAAAGGGGAAGAAGCGGCGCTGCTAGTCATACAGCAGGTATCCTATTTCCAGCACTAGCCTCTCAGGATGAATAAAATTCGAAATGGCTACCATCCAAGTTTCCACTAACAGAAGTAAACTGTTTATTTCGGCTTTGTACCTTACCTCACAATTTCTTTGGATCTTTAGGAACATTTTTAGTAGGCTTGGAAGTAGGAGTAGGTTCTTGATTGTCGTGGTTTTTAATGCAAAATATCGTTTGTGGGGATGTGAGTGGCAGAAAACTACAAGAAGCCCTTGTAAATACTTCAGCGAAAGTTTTGGCCACTGGGTATGGTACACTCCAAGCGCAAAACATTTTTTCGTCTATAATGAACTGTGGTCTGACGAACTATAAATCGGAATTGAGTATTAATTATCCGCTAAAACAGCTATGCTGGGAAGCTCGATGATCATTTTTAATTAAATCATAACCTACAGCTTTTGGGATTGAGCTGGGTTTTTATCACTTTATGTTGTGAACTCTGAGAGGTTGAGAGTAATTAGTAGTCGTAATAGAGGGAAGAACTAATGCGGGAAGAACTAAATGGATGGGAAAAACTTCTGCCTTTTCTATATCCGTGCGAGAAAACTTTCCAGTGTGGTTTCTAATGGGTGTAGAGACTTTAGCATGGGGTTTAATGTAAACATGCACTTTGAGTAGGGGAAACTTAGAGCTTGTTGGAGAAAGACGTGCGAGTTTCTCCTCGAATTTAAGAGCTTTCCTTAGGTCACATGTAGCAATCTTTAGATTAGGCGTAGAACTTGGCGATATTAGATAATAGCATTCCCATTTTAGTCGCAGTTTCATCATATATAATATTTCGATATGACTCTTGGATATGCTAAGGTTCATCGAGTTATATGTGGTTGTTTGTGGAGTGGAGTGCTAAATGAATAGGCCAGTACAAGGTATATATCAAATTTTCTGGCTGCGCAACCTCTTTGTGAGGACCTGCGTCCACATTGACATTCCTTTCTTTGTCATTCCTTTCAAAATGTCAAGACATTTGGAAAAGTGGAAGTGGAGTTATAGCCTCTAATATGACAGAATGTTTTTGTCATCGGTGCAAAAATAAGAAAATGCCTTGAACAAATTTCGGGCACCATGTACAATTCGAAGGGCATTTCCCACCGGGCCAAGCAAATTATGAAGCATTTGCTCTTGATGCTATGAGGTGTTTACTCCGTCGTATTCGGCCAGAATATCGGAAGTACAAAAAAAAAATCGATTTTAGTGACCTTTGATCTTAGATTTTAATAGAAGTTTTCTTTAATAGGTTTTGAGACAACTTTAGGGATGTCAAAATACAAGTTTAGACGAGTTTATAGTTGCGCAACTCAAATGCCGAGATTCTTACCTAATTTTGACTAATTTGACTGGACTACAAGTGATGAAGAATTCAAGAAATAGTTCTTCATACACTGTAAACCTTGGTGGACAACCAATTGCTGATAAAGTGAGATTACCAAACTTTGATTGAACAATTTGGTTTGGCGATAATAAGTTGCAAGCGCCTGGAGGTAATGTTGTTTGATACGACATCTAGTGAGTGTACCAGTGTCGCCATGGGCTTTGCCATTTGGGTGACTCGTGAAATAGAACGTATATCCTGGAATTTTGAAACTATATTTGCTCGTTAGATGTGTTTCTGCGAGAAGCATTACATCAATGTCTCTTTCTTTGAGAAAATTTATGTTGTGTTAGCGTTTTGGTTGTTCTGGATTTTGGACAGAGGGGTACATGAGTACCGTATAGGAAAGGGTTTGGGTATATGACTTTGGCTCAGCCGCCTTTAACTGTGATTTTACAGGTCAGCCTCTTTAGTCATGCGATTTCCTCTACACCAATAACTTGTTTGTAAAACAATTTGAGGTTTTAAGTCATAAGATTAACTAATTAAAGAGAAATTAAATAAGTTCATCAAATCTCTATCTGTATTACTCATGGAAGATTGTTAGCTGACAAGCATAGGGATTAATTTCCGGCCAGTTTAATTTCTATGACTATATAGGTATGTCAATCGTATGCCATGCTCAGCTTTAACTAACTGAAAATTACAAAGTTCGTGACTATGTATACAGATGGAGTGCGTAGAGTACATAAGATGAAGAAGATTGCTTTTTTTATTTATTTTCTTTTGAAAAACAATTAAAAGCCACTGAACTAAAGTCAGTTGCCTGCGGTGCTAATTTAGTGATTTTTTTATGAGTGTTTAATTTTTTGCGAACTCATCTTGTAGCATTTCAATGAACTTCTGTCTTAAACATAAAAGATATTAGCAAGCGAGCTAAAAAAGCGAATATTGTAGCTTAAAACCAAAAACAGTTCAAAGTTGAAAGTCATCGAAATAAATTCAATTAGTATCGATATGAGACAAATCTAAAATTGTATACTTTTGGAACATTTAACGCTTGAATGCTTAAATTGTATTCAGTTTATTATGCCAACTGGTTTTTTTTTCCCCACCACAACTAAACATCTTCTGCTTCTTTTTTTTTTTTAATTCCATGACATTTTAAAAGTTCAGCAGTCAAACAAAATGTCAAAACTATAAAACCACAAAATAGCAAAACTGCTGCTCAACCAAATAAACGCAAACAACGAGAAATAGATTGGGAAACCCGAACCGAAAAAGAGAGCGTCGACACTTTCTTTCACAGTTCCACAAAAAAAAAAAAAGAAAAAAAAAACTCAACTTGATTCCAAGACTTGAACACAACTTGACGCGGTCATCGTAAATCAGGTCAAAATAGTTGTTGGTGTCTTGTCTATGAAAATGTATAAAAAAAAAAAATAATACGCCGACAACAACAACTTCAAATAATATTAATAACTTGGCCGAAGGCTAAACATGCTGGTGAATTGATTTTTAAAAATCTTATAAGAAACTACAATCTTTCTCTTTTTTTAATAATTTTTTCTAGACAACCAATGGCACAAAAATTTTCGCCGCATTGCATACACATGACAGTCGTCGTTGAACAGTAGCACTAATGATTGATGCTCACAGAATCGTGTAAGACCTGCATTTTTTTTTTTTATATAGGTCATTGATGTAATTAGTTCTCCAATTAATGTGGCTTTAGGCCCTAAATCAAATTTTATAATTGTTAAATTTAATTGCAATTTATTTTTCTTCAAGTTGTGATTGGAAATTTTGACAGTTTTCATTTTAAAGCTAAATACTGCAGCCGTGTTCAATTGGCTTAGCTGTAGCTCCATTCGAAAGCAAGCATTTATGCAGTGAGTGCATTTGCTTCGCATGCATTTTGGTAACAAAACTGTAAGCTAATGAGCATGAAGGTTGAAAATCAATAATTTGAACTAATTTTGTATATGTTTATGGAAAAAAATAACAAAAAATAAAAAGTATGCTCGATTTTGAGTAGCTCTGTATCTCCATAAACTAACATTCGTTTGGAAATACATACGTATATACCTAATTGGATTCGTATGGCATATTTTATTGAAATTAATATAAGAGTCACAAAAATTGGCGTTTCTAACTAAATTATCCCTAAATTCTTTTTCCATAAAAAAAAAAAAATTTTGGTGGAAAGGGGCTCTACCCTTTCTAGTTGTCGGAGCAGAACCTATATGGATTATTTCATTAGGATTCATAAAAAATAAATTTGGCGTTTCTAACTGGTTTATATGAAGGTTAACACTTTTAGAAGTTGAATCTGTTTTTATGTGGAATATTTTATTAGAACTGCCGTAAGATACACTGAATTTAGCATTTTTAACTAAACTAATTAAATTTTTTCATACAAAAACCAAGAAAGAAGGGCAAGATTTGTATGGAACTACCACTTTCAATGGTCTAGTGGTCTGATCTGAGCCTATATGGATTATTTTATTAAATTTTTTGTAAGGTAGATCACATTTTTAGATACTAAAACTCAGAAAGTAGTGATAGTTTTGTATAATGGCTAACTTCGAGCCTTATCGAGTACATCAAGAATATTTATAGGGAATCTGCAGTTTACAGATCACACTTGTATTTCAGCGCTATCTAGAAATAAGCATAACTTTTGTTTTCAATTTGCAACCATTTATACAGCAAACTCCAAGAATATAAAACCTTTATTTGACTCCGGATTAAACTTCTTTCTGTGGGGTTATTTGAAATTCAAGCTCTACTTCAACGAGCAACGGACTTCTAGCAAGTTTATATACAGTTTCATTGTCTGTATTAACTCTAGTATCGGCTACCCATATGATATACAATCTAAATAGGTTCAGATATAGTTTGTTTAGCTTTTGAAAAGGGATTATCAATTGCTTTGAGCGCAACATGAACTTCTGAGTTTAGCTGGCTACTTCGAAACGTCCGCTTTGTGACGTACTCTTCTAACAAATCACTGAGTAGAAGATGATCCTAAATCAGAATATACTGTTCTGAGTATAAGTATTTGAAGACTAAACTATACACTCAATCGAATCGTGATCGTTTCTAGGAGTAAATTCTGACAGCTAGTATTCCTTATTTCGAAGCAATTTAATTAACTTCGATACTCAGATGTATAGAAGATTTGAATTGAGGTATAACCCAACTAAGACCACAATTGTTTCTTTTACCAGGAAATATAAATGTAAATCACTTAAAGCAATGCTGATTGAATTCTCCAATGAGAGCAAATACCTTGGAGTTGTTTTCGAATAGCATATGAAAGATACACGTGTTATCTATCGTGAAGATAGCCTTATGCAGAGCCATTGCTGTATGTATCTCACAATGATCAACAGCTGTGCTGACGGTTACGACAAAACAGCAAACCACTGAATATAATTCAAAGGTTATTCTTTATAAAAAAAAAAATAATACCAGGTGCAATGTAACCTGTCCCAACTATTGCACTAGACAGACTTTTAATTCTAAATTAGGACGCAGTGTTAAAGAAATGGAAAAAATTACGTCGAAAAACAATATTGAACCAAACGTAATAAGCTGATTTATAGATCGTATCCTAACAGATGAAGGAACTGGCGCGAGGTTTTTCGTTACGAAAATTCAGAAGTATCTTTTAAACAAACATTTTTGCGATAGAGAGATGAGCCCAATTCAATCTAACTAGCGGGTAGAAGAAGAAAAATATTACAATATTATCCGGCAGTCTGACGGCTACTGTTTAATCATTTAGCAACAGAAGAAACACTTTTTTTCATCAATGGACCAAAATTATTTTGAGCACACCCCGTACCAGGCATACTTGTTAGAGAAAACAAAAAAAACAAAGCCAGAGCATTTTCTGGCAAACCTGTGAAGGCATATGACAGAGAAAACACCTGCTAGGCCCTTAGAGTAATAAAATAAATGGACTAAAGAATTCTGTTGCCATAGGAAGATCTGAACCAATTTTTCTTTCTTTAAGCAAAAGGCAATAGAGACTTATCGATCGGAATTCCTTAGGTAATAATTGAGAGGCCTTTCCCGCATTAGGGATAAAACTAAAATAACTTTTTTCCATGAACTGGGAATATAATTGGCTTGATAAATACTGTGTGAACTCTGCACCATTCATTTCAATGGTCGTGCCAGCACATGTGATGCCGAAAATTTTGGTCGCTCAACATAGGTCATCAAATGGTCGATAAAATCTATGGAATGATATTGTTCGATCTGAGAAAGAGAAAGTGCTTGAGATAGTTGAAGCTGTAGATATTTCAACTGAGAGGATACATCACATTTTACATAAATGATTGGGCATGAAAAAACTAAACCCGGGTGTACACAAGTGTAGTCACCATTGTAAAAATATATGTAATACATAAATAGCGCCTTTTGGGTATTTCCTATTATCACTCATGCCATCCCTAATTCGATTTTATTAAGATTAATAATTTTTGAGAGTTTCCTGGCTACGCACCACTGATGTTGATTTTATTCCAATTAAAAAAGTTAAATATTTGAAGATACTTCAATGTTTGAATGTAAACTGACTCTTAGCTACACTAAATACTAAAGCACCCATTGAACTCAAGGTCAGCACTTCCTTTTGCATGCAACGAACCTTTTATGTCTGTCTGACTGCTGCATGTTGCTCATAAGAAACACTTTAATGGCTTCTTTTTGCTGCTTTTTGAAGTTGTTTGTTAAGCTTTTTTGCCATTTTTTTTTTTTGGCAGCATATGAAAACCTCCGCCACACTTTCTGCTCATCTGTTCTTTTTTACTTGCAAATTTTACAAGTTGCAGCAACAACTGCACTGCATACAATCGTTGTTGCATGTTGCAAATTGTTGCTGCAAATGCAATAACAATAAAATTGTTGCTGTTGAAAGCTGAATTTTAAAAAAAAACAAAAAAAAAAAAAAATGGAAAAAAAAACTTATGCTCCTGTCATGCGTAACCATGCAACCAACAAACGAAGCAACCAATTTCCAACTGGCAGGGAAACTCTTCAGCACTAATAAAAAAAAATATGAGGCAAAAAAAAACTAACTAAATACAACAGCAGCAGCAGCAGCAACAGCAAACATAATCACAGCCACTTTCATGTTTGCATGTTGCATGTCTGAGGATAATGACATTTTTTCATAACTTGCTCCTCTGCCCGCTGACTGCATTGGGCTCCTTCGTTTTCTTATTATTGTACAACAATGTCGCCCAACTGCAGTTCCCATTGCGAAAGATAAAAAGTTACAATTGGTAAAGTGTTGTATAGTGTTGGGAAAGCACACGAGATAAATAGCTCTTGAAGCTGAAATATATATAAAAATATTTAATATCTTTTTTCCTTTTTGAACTGCGCCTGCGCAAAGCCATTCTAAGCAGATGTCATCGCGTTTGCGCATTTAGCTAAGCATAAATCACGCGCAAAAAAAAAAAATGCTAACAGATTTACGTCGTTAAAATTTAGCATAGAAGTCATTAATTATCAGTGGAATAGTAAGTTTAATACCCTTCATTAAGAATAATTTTCTTAAGCACTTTGCCTTTAAATTATATTCTTCAAAGTCTTACTCATTTGTAAATTGTTTGAGGCGATCGGCAAAAGATAACTAAAAAAAGATACTTTACTTTTCTTTATAATGTTTGCTGCTTCTAATATAACAAAGTAACCCATAAACTGCTCAAACACAATTTATCTCACTATAAGTGTAGCGTATCAATATATAAAAAATGTCAACTAAACTTCAAGCTTGCGCTCGCTTGTTCATTGTACCATAAATCTCAAGTAGTTTTTTACCATTTTTGGCAATTTAAAAAAAAATCAACAATTTTTATGACTTCCTACACTGAACAGTTGTAGTTCAGTTCTTATAAGCGCATTGTTGGAGATTTTATTACATTTGTACGGCGTCAGTTTGTCTCAAGTTATTTTGTATAAATTGTAAAAAAAAATGAAAGTTCATATAGCAAAAATTTTCCGTTTCAAAATGTTTTATGTGTTTCAGTTTTTTTTTCGACATTTTCCCATTTGTATAACATTTAAAATACTTATCGATTGTCCAGTTGGCATTATTAATTATATATAATTGTTAATGGCTGCTTGCTCAGGGGTTCATGCTGAGTCAGTTTCACCATTTAAATAATTTGCTTAAGTGAGTGGCTTATTATAGATTTTTCAACTCTGTCTGATTTGAAATGCTTATTTTGTAGTCCGTCTGTAGTTCAACACCTCTTGGCTATATGGTAAATTAATATGTTTATAATGCATTGCAAACATTTTGGCATTTCAAGTTATATATTAGATTCGATTTGCGCAAAAAAAAAAAAAAAAAAGGAAAAGTTGACAGCTGAATTGATAATAATTTGTGGTAAATTCGAACATCTAAACATATAAATTTAATTGGAGTGTCTGTTTGTAATGTCAAAATAATAAATATTTTATAAATGTGTATATGAGTGTAAAATTGTTTAGAGGGTTGCTATATATATTTCTAGCATTTTGCCAGATGTAATCTGACGTCTCCAACGTAAAGTCTGACATTTTTTAGGCCTAACTTACTGTGAACACTTTGAATTACGAGCGTAATTTGGTTTCTTAACAGGCACACTTGAAAAATTCATCTCGGTCAAAGAATGGATTTAAACCGTGAACATTTTCGTGCGATGATTTATTGCGATTTTCGACGTGGATCGTCATGTCACATACCGTCAGATTAAGGCATCCCTGGGCATTAGTATGACTAGCATACATACAATATTACATGAACATTTGAACGTCAGAAAGGTTTGTTCACGTTGGTTACCGCATAATTTGACAATCGCTCAAAAGAAGGCTCGTGTCGATTGGTGCAAGCAAATGCTGGAGATTTTCATGCGAGGTGTGTCAAAAGCCGTCTACTCAATCGTGACAGTTGGCGAAACGTGTATCTGTGCGTAGGTGCCCGAAACAAAAACAGCAGTCGATCGTCTGGGTCTTTCAAGAGCAAGAGCAAAATCCAACAAAAATTACTCGCTCGCGATTACAGGACTGTCAACGGAGAAGATGACCGACATTCTTCACAGCTTTGGTGTGCTCTTCGAAATGGCGAGTAGTCTAGCCAGCTGGCAAACCCACATGAGCGGAGTCTGATTCCATGAACTGGAGAGGGCATAATAACCAACGGAAGAGAGCACAACATCACTGAGGAAGTGATTATGTATATAGTGAATTTTCAGGTAATATCCACAGTTCCAAACAATAAAAGTCATCACAACAATGCGAAGGTCAACAAGTATACCACGGAATTACAAAGTTTCCGACATGTTTAAAATGTGATTCCTTAAAAATAAGAAAACTTGCACCACTTCAAACCCGAACGGATTCAGGTAGAAATACAAGTAAGGAAATTTCAGTCGGGCGTAACCGACTGTAAGAGGCACTGTACCAGTTCAGGTCGCCTAACAAACACATTAAATTTTTCCCGAGCATATGACCAAACACATGACCACTTCTCACTGCGCGTATATGAATGAAAAGAAAAGGGGGGGTCGTTCAAATTCAATTGCTTATAAAATCGTCATTTATTATCAGATTTTGAGGAACTTTTTTGATTTGGGCTTAGAAGGACGTTAACTTTATACTGGTGTACTCAATTTTTTTTGTGCTGAAGAAATTTTTACCCTAAGGTGTGATTTTATGGGGAAGGGGGGGAGGGGCAAAATTTTAAAATAAACTTGTGAAATTCCGGAGCAGTCCTAGTCGAATGCAAAAAACACGAAGTCTCCATCTATTACCGTTTCTGAGATCCTTTCGTTCATACAGACGGACGGACGGACAAGGCTATATCGACTCCTCTATCACACCTGACCATAATGGGGGTAACTTTGGGGGTCCCCGACAATTAGTTCTTCCTGTTACATTCATTTGCACAAAACCAATAGGCTCTTGTACCTTCGGTACAGGGCCTAATAATCTATTAAAGACTTTTGAAGCATGCAAGGTGCTCAACTTATGGTTAGAGAAGAAACGGCCAGATTTAAGAATCTTTATTTAATAAAAATAAAATGATTTGTGCAATTTGGATCTATTTGAAATATTTTATTAGGATTATTGTATGAGATACGCGGGTTAGCATTTTTTGTGTAACACGTACATATTATCTGAATATCCATATTTGGTGGACCTAACTTATATACATATACTCAGAGATGAATGAATTAATATAGACGTCCAATCAGACGGACGGACATATGAAAATGGCTAAATCGAATTGATTTTTAATGCAGATCAAAAATATATATAGGGTGTACCAAAAATTAGCATAATAAAATTATTTAACAGAAAACATATTTTTTTACAATTGTTTTGAAATAGGGTTATGCATGAAAGATTATATGCCCAAATGATCTCTAACAGAAGAAACAAAATCTCATTTTCTAAGAAGTGTGGTCCAATGACGCCTCCAATTCAGTATATGCATCAGACAGACGGATGAACATATGAGCATGATTGTACTTTTAATGTACATAGATGAAATATATATATAGGGTGTTCCAAAATTTTCAAAAGATTAGAATTAAATAGAAACACATTTTTTCACATTGGTGCAATTGTATTTCAATTTATTGTAACAAAGTATTTAGAATAGGATTATGTATGTAATAGAACAATAACTACTTCATCAGCCTCATTTTTGAAGAAGTATGTAGCAACATTTACTTACTTACTTACTTAAATGGCCATCAACCGTCTACCGGTCATGGCCGCGTCCAGGAAAGCGCGCCAGCCTCCATAATCCTGTGCGCGCTGGCGCCAGTCGCTCTGAATGCCAAGTACGGAGAGGTCTCTCCATACCTGGTCATTCCATCGAGTGCCCGGTCGTCCTCTAAGTCGGCGTCCACCAATCAAGTTTGGGCCCCCCATGTAAACCATGCGTGCTGGAGCTCCTTCGTCCATTCGAATGAGGTGCCCAGCCCAGTGCAGCCGCTGGAATTTTATGCGCTGGACTATGTCAACCTCATTGAATAGCTCGTACAGCTCGCGGTTCATGCGGGACCTAAACTCGTCGCCGACTCTAATAGGACCAAAGATCCTGCGAAGAATCTTCCTCTCGAAGACTTCCAACGCTGTCTCATCCGACTCAACCACGGTCCATGCCTCTGCGCCATACAGTAGGACCGGGAGTATCAGCGTCTTATATATCTTTATTTTCGTCCGTCGAGAGAGGGCTTTACTTCTCATTTGCTTGCTCAGCCCAAAAAAACATCTGTTTGCAAGCGTGATTCTTCGCCTGATCTCCAGGCTGACGTTGTTGTTGCTGGTGATCTCTGTTCCGAGATAGACGAAGTTTTCTACAACACTGAAGTTGAAATTCTCCATCGTCACTGACCGTCCAAGACGCATTGACGGAGTGCGAGAAGACACCAAGTACTTCGTCTTGTCCTCGTTCACCGCTAGACCCATGAGCCGAGACTGTTTTTCAATCTCCGAGAACGCCTTGCTGACTCGCCTTTCCTGCGTACCGATGATATCGATGTCATCGGCGTAAGCGAGCAGCATCACTTCCTTTTGGGAGATCGAGCCCGACATACTCTGTATGTACGGGCATTGGCGTAGGATGTATTCCATCAGGAGATTGAAAAAATCGCACGATAGAGCATCGCCCTGCCTGAAACCTCTCTTGGTATCAAAGGGGTCGGAGAGGTTTTTCCCCACCCTGACAACGCTTTGTGTGTTAGATAGCGTCGCCATGCAAAGACGGACAATCTTTGCCGGGATACCTAGTGCAGACAGGGCGTCGAAGAACTTCGCTCTTATCGGCGTGTCGAATGCGGCTTTGTAATCGACAAATAGGTGGTGAGTGTCTTTGTTGAACTCACGGGTCTTTTCCAAGATTTGGCGTAATGTGAATATTTGGTCACTGGTCGACCTTTTTGGTCTGAAGCCACACTGATATCGTCCTATCAGTGAGTCGGTATATGGCTTCAGCCTATTACACAATACGCCCGACAAAGTCTTATATCCAATGGAAAGGAGACTTATTCCGCGATAGTTGGCGCAAACAGCGGGGTCTCCTTTCTTAAAGATAGGACAGAGAACACTGAGATTCCAGTCATTGGGTATGCGTTCATCGGACCATATCTTGCATAAAAGCTGGTGCATACTCCTAACCAACTCTTCGCCGCCGGTCTTAAATAACTCAGCTGGCAGCCCATCAGAGCCTGCCGCTTTGTTATTTTTCAGCTTTTTAATAACTGAATCGACCTCGTAATAGTCCGGTGGCTCTACAATAGTGCCATCATTAACTGGTGGTTCCGGTGTCATTTCTCTTTCGGCGGTATTGTGCGCTTCATCGCCGAGTAGGTTGGAGAAATGACTCCTCCATAATCTCAGTGATTCCTGTTCATCCGTTACCAGACTTCCATTCTCATCCTTACAGAAAGTTACTCCGGGCTTAAAACCTTCAGTCAGACGCTTGACCTTTTGGTAGAATTTTCGAGCTTCATTTCTGTTACGGAACATCTCAACATCCTCAAACTCCCGCCTTTCTTGCTCCTTTTTCTTGCGTCTGAAAAGGCGTTTCTCCTCTCTCCGTTTCTCTCGATATCGCTCTCTAACAGCTCGCGTTGCTCCCGACTGCAGAGTTCGCTGATAGGAAGCGTTCTTCTCTGCAGTAGCATTGCGACACTCCTCGTCGTACCAAGAATTCTTCACAGGTTTTGTATAACCAATGACATCCTTGGCAGCCCTATCTATGGAGCGGGTAATATGTGTCCACTGCTCACATATATCTCGAGAAATCGGAGAGGTTTCCCGGAGCAGTCGGGAGAGTGTGTTTGAGAAGGCTGTGGCGGTCTGCTCTGATTGCAGCTTGCCGACGTCTAGCCTTCGTTGCATGTTGGAACGTGCGGCATGCACTACGCTGAGCCTAGTGCGTACCTTGGCTGCGACAAGATAGTGGTCCGAGTCAATGTTGGGACCACGTAACGTTCGCACGTCCAACACGCTCGATGCGTGCCTTCCGTCAATCAGAACATGATCAATTTGGTTGCGTGTTTTTTGATCAGGACTCAGCCATGTAGCCTTGTGGATGTTAAGATGTTGAAATCTGGTACTACTAACTACCATGTTCCGACCTGCGGCGAAATCGATTAGCCTCTCTCCATTATTGGAGGTAGTGTCGTGAAGGCTAAATTTTCCGACGGTTGGGCCAAAGATTCCTTCCTTCCCAATCTTGGCGTTGAAATCGCCAAGCACGATTTTGACATCGTGTTTGGGACAGCGCTCGTACAGGCGTTCCAAGCGCTCATAGAATTCATCTTTAGCATCGTCGTCTTTCTCTTCCGTCGGGGCGTGCGCACAAATCAGGCTAATATAAAAATATTTAGCCTTGATGCGTATCGCGGCTAGACGCTCGTCAACAGGTGTGAACCTAGAGACGAGGCCACGTAGTTTCCTACTCACCACGAAACCACATCCAAATTCGTGCTTACTCGCATGGCAGCTGTAGTAGATGTCACAGGATGCTTTTTTAGAGCAACCCTGCCCTATCCATCGGATTTCTTGGATTGCGGTGATGTCAGCCTTGCATTTTTCGAGGACATCAGCCAGCTGGATACTTGCACCATCCCAATTAAGGGTGCGGACATTCCAGGTGCATATCCGTATATCGTGATCCTTATAGCGTTTGCGGGGGTCGTCATCAAAGGGTCCGTTCCGAGGCTTTTTGTTCGTTTTCATTGGGGGGTTTTTTTTAAAGTGGCGGGTCCCAAGCCCAGCGCACCAACCCCTTTTTAAAGGAGAGGGGGCCCCTTCGCCTTCTCACGTTAGCTCACCTCTGAACGGATGTTCAGAGGCTACCCAGGAGATACGTGTCCTAACGGACGTGTGAGTTGCTTGGACCGTTTGACACAAGAATCATTGTTGGCCATTCCCAGGTGTATGGCAGTCAACAACTTTCCACACTATGTGCACTTGAGCAAACGAATCCCAATCTCCCAACAATCCCAATCTAGCAACATTTACATATGTTATTAATTGAGTCTGTCATGCCTCCTTTGGGCTGTCACATACATTTAATCAAACATTTAAGCATACAAACTTTAATTCAACTAACGTTTCCCTTAAGATTCACGTACTTAGAATGCTGACATACATATAAACGAAACAATTCATTTGCTAAATAGAAACTAAATGAAACTATTCTTTCCAAATATTATCAAGCTAAACACATCATTGGTAATTATTCACAGAATATAACTCGTGACATATATCTATAATAATAATACCACATAGTCAACCATTAAAATTCAACTAAAATAAGTCAAACTAGTCAACTTAATAGTTACTTAGCAGTCTTCAAAGATCATAATGTGCTTTAATGAGATCATTTTTTACTAGAATACTTTTAAAAGCCGCTAAGTCAAGTTCAATTCCACTAAAACATGCAAAAAAAAAAAAAATTGCCGGACTTTAAACAAACTAGATATACAATTTTCTTAAGTATCTAGCGCAACCAAACAATTATGTACGTATTCATTTACTTCAAGAAAAAATTATATATTCAATCAGAACAACAGCATGCCAACACTTATCAAGCACAAATCATGGCAATTGAGCAAAACAATCTTGCAGATACAATAATCAGCAACAATTAGATACAAATCTCTACAGTAGACAAAAGACTCGTCGCAATAAACTAAACCATACATTCGAACAGACACAACGTTTAAGAAGATTTCAATGATTAATCACACAGTCTAGAAAATAAACAATTCCAATAAGATGATCTAATCGCACGTTGAACGTTAATTAACTAACGTGAGGTAAAGAAAAAGAAATATGTATTAAAAAAAAAAAGTATATAGTAGATACAAATGGCACGGTAAGAGATTCGATTGATGATAAACCACGCTAAAACAATTAACGCGAGCATGCAGTATAGACGCGTCATTTCTGAGCTCAGCTTCAGCAAACAGATACAATTCGAGATTGTTTTTTTTTTGTTTTTTAAGATTGTCGACAGGTAGATAGTTACGAGCTAAGCTGCCTCATTGCATTGTGTAGTGCGAAATAAAATTTATTTTTTTTTTCCCCCGAATTGAAGGAGAATGAAGCATTTCAAAATATGCCACGATAAATTATTTATATATATATATGTATATATTTTTTTTTTTGCACTATTATAAAAGAAAATAAACTTTACAACATGTGTGAGTCACGCTTAAATGAGTATCTAATAAGCCTAAACCAAGCTAAATGCATTGTTATGGAAGAAAAGTTGCAAATATGTATATAGTATCTACTGGTTGTTAGTTGAGTCAAATATACAGTCAGCAGAGTCTAGTATAATATTTAAGTTAGATATTATATACAAAATTGTACAAAAAAGTTAAAAGATATGAAATAAATAAACAAATGTAATATATGCTTTTTAAACGGAATTAAACGTTGTATGGATTCGAAATGATTCCAAGTATCCTATGCTCTACACATAAACGTGTTCTTCTCTACTTTGACATATTTACATGTTTGTTTGATAATAAATTTTTTTATAATATTTATATATATTACAAGTTTCTATTATATTCCTGTAACAATCAAATAATAATTAAATTTTCATAGTTCATCTAAGCTCAACTAGTTATATAAGTTAAACTATAATTTTACAGCTCAAAAAAAAGTACAACAGTTGTTTTTAGTATTTGTCTATAAGCACACATAGCTTTACTGTTACATTCTAACTAATACTCTGTTCATTTTTTTTTTTTTTAATTACAGTCAATATATAAAACAAAAGAAATGTTTGTATTTAATTCAAATACTATTTTTTTTTTTAAATTAAAACTTCACACGTTTTTTTTTTTTTTTTTTGTTGTTTGTAAAGTTTGTTTATCTATAACAGCCGAACTAATCATATGATTTTAAATTACTATAGAACAATATTTTTCCTAATTTAATTATGTTTAATTTAATATACTATTGAAGAAGATCCTAGGAGTATTAACCGAATTATAGTCCATAATAACAGATCAACATGCGCTAAAAACTTAAAGTTCAACTTAAATAAAAAAATTTTATATATATTCAAAAACTACTTACTTATTTAGCGTTATATTCGTGTATATAACGTAAAAATATCCTAACGCCAAATTATAAATTCTGTTTCGTATATTTTGTACGAATAATCCACTTGAAATGATTCCAATTGGCAGAGTGTTAAAGCCAAAAAAAAAAAAAAATAGATGATGTTTTAGTTGTTGGTTTGGAGTTAAACAGGAATGCATATAGTAGAATTGGATGGTTTTAATAATAGAAAATATAGGATTTCTTCAGCTTTGTTGAATATTGTGAAAAAAATAGCACTTTTTTTAATTAGTTTTAAACATTTGTTTTCTGATTGGTATATGTATTTAACTAAAATAATACTTTTTATAAACTTTAAGCACAATTAGCACCTTTTGATATTTGATATTTAATTTAAGCACCTTCACTGATTTTTCATATTTGCAATAAAAAAAAAAATTAGACAGAAGCCAGTTTTATTTTTGTTTCAGATTTTAATTGAATTTAGGAAATTTTTTTTTTTTTTTTTATTATTATTAATTGTTATATTTAATTTAAATTTCTTTTGCAAAATCACTTTTCTTTGCTGCTGATCGTATCGGCGTAAGGCAACAGTGCGAGACAGAGAATTCCAATAAGCGCTAACGACGCGCGCGTCTTTAAGAAATCGCTTATTTTTTTATTCTTCTTGATATATGCTGCCTTCTTATACGAAAATTCTTATTAGCTTCTTTGCTCACTTTGCTTGCGACGCGCTTCAATGTTGAAAAGTGACTGAGCTGAGCTGATCTGAGCTGGAAAAAGCGGGTTTTTTTCATGCTTACTGCCGCTGTAAACGTGTCTTTAACGTTAAGCAAACACACAAACATATGTATACAGTATGTCGGAGTAGTATAATACCAAAAAATTTTATTTTTGTTAACATTTTAATTTTTAGGCCCTGTACCGAAGGTACAAGAGCCTATTGGGTTTGTGCAAATGTATGTAACAGGTAGAAATAATGGTCGGAGACCCCCCAAAGTTACCCCCATTATGGTCAGGAGTGATAGAGGAGTCGATATAGCCATGTCCGTCTGTCCGTCTGTCCGTCTGTCCGTCCGTCCGTCCGTCCGTCCGTATGAACGAAAGGATCTCGGAAACGGTAATAGATAGAGACTTCGTGTTTTTTGCATTCGTCTAGGACTGCTCCGGAATTTCACAAGTTTATTTTGAAATTTTGCCCCTCCCCCCCTTCCCCATAAAATCACCCCCAAGGAGAAATATTTCTTCGGCACAAGAAAAATTGAGTATGCCAGTATAAAGTTAACGTCCCTCTTAGTCAAAATCCAAAAAGTTCATCAAAATCGGATAATAAATAACGATTTTATAACCAATTGAAGTTGAATGACCCCCCTTTCCTCTTCATTCATATTCGAGCAGTGAGAAGTGGTCATGTGTTTGGTCATATGCTCGGGAAACGTTTAATGTGTTTGTTAGGAGACCTGAACTGGTACAGGGCCTCTTACAGTCGGTTACGCCTGACTGTATTTTCTTACTTGTTTTTATTTGAGTTTTAGACAATGTTTCGCATATTAATTTCGAAATCGCAGTTTACCAGCTATGCAT
Source organism: Leucophenga maculata (assembly GCA_035044805.1). Lineage (NCBI taxonomy): Eukaryota > Metazoa > Arthropoda > Insecta > Diptera > Drosophilidae > Leucophenga > Leucophenga maculata. The sequence continues at coordinate 1,325,469 of JAWNNP010002066.1, forward strand.
TCAGCAAATAGAACCTACGAAGGAGCTGCTATAATGGTCAAATGCGTACCAAAATCTAAGATATTGGACAGTAGAAATGTATGCACCTCCACCATGTTATTCTGTAAAAGAATCAGACTTCAAAAATTTTTTTCACAATCTTGAAACATCGATGGTGGGGCTTCTAGACTGCTAAGCCTAAAAGGAAGAAAACTTTATTAAGATATTATCAACAAAAAAATGTATCTATTCTGGGACTGGTTAGATCAATATTTAATAACCGATTTAACAGTTGATAGTTGTTTTTTTGATTAGTTTGGCTTGGCATTTCATTATGTATAGGCTTACACCAAAGCAAAGCTTGCAAATAAATGGTTCTCTTCGTCAAACTTATCGTGCACTTCGTCCATTTTATGGTCATAATAATCATCCATCAGATCGTCTAATTCGAATAACCATTCTCAGCAAATGGAATTGTGTCCATCCACTTTATGGAAGATTTTATGAAAAGATCTTGGCTAGATTTAACTTATGCAGGAATTAAAGCCAAACGACCAACGTGCAAGCCGCCAATTCGACCAATGGGATGAAGCCAGAAGTTGATATTGATCTTGAATTTCCATACAAACATTTTTTCAGCGATGAAGCTCACTTTTTGTTGTATGTGTAAGTAAATAAGTGTAATAAAGACCATTACATCCACAGAAAATTACTGTTTGGTGCACTCTTTAGGCCGGGGGAGACATTGGTCTGTCTATATGTCTTCAAAAATTATGAATGATTCAGATAGATGACTAGCAGTTTTTTTCGCACCTCAACTAGTTGGCATTAATATTGCTGATATGTGATTCCAACATGTTTTTGATGAACGAATAATTTCGCATAATTGTCCTATTATTTTCCACCAAGATCGTGTGTTTTAACCCCATTGAATTATTAGGCCCTGAACCGAAGGTACAAAAGCCTATTGGTTGAATGCAAATGTATGTAACAGGCAGAAATAATGATCGGAGACCCCCCAAAGTTGCCTCCATTATGGTCAGGAGTGATAGAGGTCTCGATATAGCCATGTCCATGTGTTCGTCCGTATGAACGATAGGAATCTCGGAAACGGTAAAAGATAGAGACTTCGTGCTTTTTGCATTCGACTAGAACTTCTCCGAAATTTTACAAGTTTATTTTCAAATTTTGTCCCTTCCCCCTTCAACATAAAATCACCCCAGTCTCTATCTATTATAGTTTCCGAGATCCTTTCGTTCATATGGACGGACAGAAGAACATGGCTATATCCACTCCTCTATTGCTCTTGACCATAATGGGGGTAACTTTGAGGGGTCTCCGACCATTGTTTCTACCTGTTACATACATTTGCACAAAACCAATAGGCTCTTCGCTTCAGGGTCTAAAAAAAAGGTATTCACCAAAAGAAATGGCATGAAAATCGAAGTCCAGAGATAAAAAGGGTTTAACAAAGCAGCTAGTCATTTAAAAAAAAAAGGCTATTTGGGTTAAGGAACTAATATACTTCCGAATTTTTGATCAACCCTGATCCATTTTCAAGCGCTTATAATCGTAGTCTTTGAAGAGCCACAGAGTACTTTAAATGACCTGATAAAAAAAATTAGCTCTCTTAAAGGCAATTTGATGCAAATCAGATGAAGAAGAATCGCATGCCTTTGGATTGCTTCTATCAAAAATTTATTAGCCAAATGAAATAAGAGATGCAAATTTTGAAAGCCTAGTGGAAAATATTTTAGAATCAGCTCACCAACTCAGAAATAGGGTTGTTTGTAAAAGTTCACATTGTGAGAAAAGTTGTTGACTGCCATTCTTTTGAGAATGTACAACAAGATTCCTTCGCAATCTGCTGAAGCAACTCACAACATTCGCTTGGACATAATCTCTTGGGTAGCCTCTGTACAGCCGTTCGGAAATGAGCTTACTGTGAGAAGGCGACAAACACCCTCCTTAATTTGGGCTTGGTGAATTAGGCTTAACACCCGCCACCGTAAAAAAAAAATAAATCACTCCAATGAAAACAAAAATTAAGCCTCGGAAGAGATCCTATGATGACGACCCCCGGAAATGATACAAGGATCACGATTTTAAGATATGCAACTGGAATGACGGCACCCTGAATAGGAAGGGTGCAAATATACAGCTAGTTGATGTCAACGAACTATACAAGGCTGACAATACTATTATGGATCTTCACGATGGATAGGACAGGGCTGCTCTATAAAAGCGTCCTATAACATATAAAATAGCTGACATTGGAGGCACGAAGCACGAATTTGAATGTGGTTTCGTGGTAAGTAGGAAACTACGTAGCCTCGTCTCTAGATTCACGCCTGTTAAAGAGCGCCTAGCCGCGATACACATCAAGGCTAAAAAGTATACGCCCCGACGGTAGAGAAAGACGATGATGTTAAAGATGAATGGAAAATGGAAATCTGGTTACAGAGGCACAGGAATCACTGTGATTACGGAGGAGTCATTTTTCTAACCTACTTGGAGACGATGAAGCACACAATACCGCTGATAGAGAAATGACACCATGAGCCACTATTGTAGAGCGACCGGACTGTAATAAGATCGATTTGATTTTAAAAAAGCTGAAAAATACCAAAACGGCAGGCTGTGACGACCAGCTTCTTCAAGATCAAAAGATCATTCGTCTTTGCATGATGACGCTAACACACACACAAATCGTTGTCAGGATAAGAAAGAACCTCTACGAACCCTTTGATACCATGAGAGGTGATGCGCTAATTAGTCAAACTAATTTTTCAAACAGATTATGTGTGACACGATCTACCAAAACTGATGCTGCTCGCCTACGTGGAGATTGAAATACAGTCTCGGCTCTTGGGTCTAGCGGTGATTGAGGACACGACATAGTACTTGGTCTCTTCTCGCATCATGTCATCCCGTCATGGACGGAGAGTGACGAAGGAAAATTTCAACTTTAATGTCTTAGAAATCGTCGTCTAAGATCTGAAATGCCTAGCAACCACAACGTCAGCTTGAAGTTCAGGTGGAGCATCACGCTTGCAAATATATGTTATTTTTGGCTGAGCAAACACATCAGAAGTAAAGGCCTCTTACAAAAGACGAAAATCAAGATCTACAAGACGCTGATATTCCCGGTTCTACTTTATGACGTAGAACCATGGAACGTGCTTAAGTCAGATGAAACGGCTTTGGAATTCTTTGGGAGAGCGAGCTGTATGAGCAATTCTAATAGGTCACCATTGTCCAGCGCATAAAATTTCTGCGGCTGCACTGGGCTGGTCACCTAATTCGAATGAATGAAGAAGTTCCAGTACGAAATAGTTGCATAATGCATTATCATCGAGCCTAATCCACGAATTGGTTCTCAGTAACTCTATTCATTTAATGGAATTTATGACACATTCGCTTTAATATGGAAATAAAGTTTGAAATATATTTTCGTGACAGACTGTACATATATATGTATGTATGTACAGATGAATGTACGAACTAGTGAACGAGAAATAAACGAATTCATACGAAGATAGTCGTTTTGGAACACAAAGCACGATGCAGCTTGCAGTTGCCACTTCAGTAGTAAACTTTTTCAGTGAGTTAAAGAGGAAACGAGATCGAAATGTGGCAAGAGAGAGAGAGAGAGAGAGAGCGAGAGAGAGCCAGATAGACACAAAAAGACCAGCGCAAAAAAAAAAATTAAAAAAGAAGTTGGCAACCAAAACTGGTTAATAAAAACTTCAATAAGAACGGCAATAAAAAAAAACCAACAACAACAACAACAAAAACAACCGGCACATTGCTGACACAAAAAGAATAAAGAATTGACTTGGCAAGCGAAGCGTCTATGTACAATACAAAAAGAATAAATAACAAAAACAAGTTAAAGAATGATAAAGGAAGCGTAAGAAAGAGAGAGAAAAAGAAGCGCTTAAAGCGAGGCAAGATCACTTCATTGCATTTCACATAGTAGAACAACAACAAAATACCAATTGGAAATCAAGTATCAATTGTTGCTCTATGTGTATGCTTTAAGCCAAGTTTATTTTGTTGTTTATGTTGCTGCCGCTGCTGCTGCCGCTGCTGTTTCTTATTAGCATTTGTTATGCGTGTAATTGTTGTTGTTGTTTTTGTTGTTGTTGTGGTGCATGTTGTGCCATAAATCATTAAAGGAAAAACAAAAATAAAAAAAAGGTAGACAGCATTGGAATGTTAACAAATATTTTTCTGTTTTATTTTTTCAATCTGCTGCACTTTAAACAATTAATGCAGTATGACATGTAATAATAAATTTAATAAAAATAAGCTTCGAACCAACTCCATTCAAAAAAATAGGCAATCACCTACCGAATCAGCCAAGTTTGAAGTATTTGAACTGTATTTGAATTCCATTCTATCGAACATAATTTTTTTTAAAGTTTTTTTGTTTTGTTCAACAAAAAAAATTGTTTATGTAGCGCATGCAGACGCTTTGGAATTTCCAATAAGAGCGCAAACAAAATTGCAGACAGACAAACAGACAGACAGACGGACGGATGGACAGACATGCCAGCAACCAAAACGAAACAATGTTGTTTAAATAAAGTTAAGTTGAGTGGAGCATGCGTCTTCAAACAAGCTTTGCAACAGCAAAATGTGGCTCAAAGTTAATGTTTTAAATGTTGTTGCTGTTGTTGTAGTTGTTGTTGTTTGGTTGTTGCCGTTTTGTGTGCGTGGCAAGGTTAATAACATCATTAACAGAAGAAAAAAAAAATATTATTTTTGCAGACAACGAATGCGCAAAGGAAAAGCGCACATTATACAGTGGAAACGCATTTGGGTGTACAGCATTTGGCCGAATTCCAATTGGAACAGCGCAAATATGTGTGCCTACAAATACGAACGTATGTACATAAATGCATCAAATTGCATGCATTCCAATAGAAAATTGATGCTAATAAGAAAGCGCAATGAAAAAAAAACATTAGAATCTAATTGGAAGTACACATTTTTTAATACAAACAATTGAAGAGCCAGAGTATACCCTACACAAATGAATGACTGAAGCATCTTAATAGTATAGCTTTATAAAATGACTGATGACTGATTATTACAATACTATAGCTTTATGTTATAGCTTTATACTAATATTATAAGTGTGAATCATCATGATTATTTGTAGAAATATTTTTAATGCAATTATATGTGAAAATCGTTTATCCCAAAAGGTTATTTCTGTGATAAGTGGTGCAAGCTATTCAGAGAAGATGTTCATGGCCCGCACCAACACATCGAACTGATGAGCTATGAAAAATGTTATTATGGACAGTCGTCAGCGAACTACAATTAAAGTTTGTGAAAAAAGGATATATGTACTAAGTTTGTTCAAATGTAAGTACATAATAGGCAGAAGGAGGCGAGACAGGTAACATCAAGTGTATATATTCTTATTCAGCATAGACGTGTCCGTCGATCTGTCTGACTGTCTGTATGAAAATCGATACCTAGGTGATAGAGCCTTTACAGATTTGCTTATTCATTCTTCAGATAAGTTGTATTTAATGAATTCGCCAACCTCCCATCTGAAAGGGCGATTGGTAGAAACCATGCAAACTTTTCATTTTGAAATTGGAGTTACTTAGGTAACCTTCAACCGTTGTTCAGCCATGGCCACATTTAACAAGCTACTAGAGTTGTTTTGTTTTGAGCGCCAAGTACGGACAGATCTCTCCATACCTGGTCATTCCAACGTGTGTCCTCAATTACATCGTCCCCGTGCTGGAACTCTTTCATCCATTCGAATGAGCTGACCAGCCCAGTGTAGCCACTGGAATTTTATGCGCTGAAATATGGAACATCTTCCAATAGCTCATACAGCTCGCGGTTCATATGAAATCTAAACTCGCCGTCGCCGACTCTAATAGGACCAAATCCTGCGGAAAATGTTTCGCTTGAACTGTTTCGTTTCGTGTGCGCGTCTGCGCAATACAGTAGATCCGGGAGTATCAGCGTCTGGTAGATCTTTATTTTAGTCTTTCGAAAGAGGGTTTTCATTCTTATTTGCTTGCTCAGCTAAATAAAGCATCTGTTTGCAAGCGTGATACTTCGCCTGATCTCCAGGCTGACATTTTTGTTGCTGGTTAAATCGGATCCAAGATGTACATGTTTTCTACAGCACTGAAATTGAAATTTTCCATCGTCACTGACCGTCCAAGACGCGATGACGACGTGCGAGAAGACACCAAGTACTTCGACTTGTCCACATTCATCGCTAGACCCATGAGTCAAGACTGTTTTGCAATCTCTGAGAACGCCTTGCTGATTCGCCGTTCCTGCGTACCGGCGTATGTGAGCAGCATCACTTCCTTTTTGTAGATCGAGCCGGATATATTCTGTATGTACGGGCACTGGCGTAAGTTGTATTCCATCAGAAGATTGTAGAAATCGTACGATAGCGCATCACCCTGCCTGAAACCGCTCTATATACATATATAAGGGTTTGAAGAGAATCTTTCCTATTCTGACAACGCGCTGTGTGTGTGATAGCGTTATCGTGTAAAGACCAACGATGTTTGCCGAGATACCTAGTCCAGACAGGGCGTGGAAATATTTCCTTCGTATTGGTATATCAAAAACAGATTTATAGTCGACAAATAGGTATTGTGTATCTTTGTTAAATTTTCTCCAAGATTTGTCGTAATGTGAATATTTGGTCACTGGTCGACCTTTTTTGGTATGCAGCCAATATCAGTCAATCCGTATATGGCTTCAGTATATTGTACAATACGCGTAACAGAACCTTATATCCGATGCAAAGAAGATTCATTCCTCGGTAGCAAATAGCGGGGTCTCCTTTCTTAAAGGTGTATACAGGATACATTTGTTGGATCTTACATTAATCCCAATAAAATATATCACTCGCATCCCGATAGGAATAGATTCTCCATTCCAACTAGATGTTCAGGAAAGGTTACCTATGCTTCTATTAAAAATATAAAAATAGAAACCCCCTTTCAGCATTTTCTGCACACCAGAAGAGAAGTACATATGCCAAAAACTTCGGCATTGCAAATCTCTATCATATGCAATGCATTAAATATTCACACCTAATTGGTTACATACAACGCAATCGAGACACCTTTTTGCCAATATTCATACGAAATACCTCACACTAAGAAACTGTTCTGAAACTCATATTTGAGCCAACTCGTTGGAGTTGCACGACTGCATTCACAGTTAAATGGAACCGCGGCGACGCACGAATGCGAGAAAAAAAAAATAATAAATCAGCAAAAAAAAAAAATCGACATGAAAAAGATCAGAAATTCCTTCAGAAATACCACAGACAGCGTAAAAAACGCATGCAGCCTACCAAAGAGGCTGAAATTTCAAATCGGAGTCCAATAAGACAAGCGCGTGAAACAATACCACGTCCGAGTGAGAGGCCGCGTCTGCTGCCAACAAAGATCAGTTCGGATAAGACAAGGAAAACACTAATAAGCCACAGAAAAATGGACGGATGGAAAAGCGACAAAGAAGCAGAAGCAGCAAATGGAAAAAATGAAGCGGCAGGCGTCGCCACATAGTAAAATATATCATGAGCCGACAACTTTTTGCCGCCGCTGCTGTGGCTGCTGCTGGTGCTGCTGCTGCCGGTGCTTAAGCTACTTGAGGGTCTAATAAATTTTAAGTTACTTTAGATGTAGTTGGTCGCTATGTGTGGAAATATATTTAGGCGTTATAAGCCAACCAGGCGAGAAGTAATGTTAACTAACAGGGTTCAGGAATTACACATATGTTTTTTTGGTATACATTTTATATAAATTTTATATAAGAAGAATAAAATGGTTTTAAAGACTTATATTTTGATCATTTCTATAAGCCCACAGCTTCATAGTAATGGTTAATGCAATTGGAGTAGTACATACATAGGAGAGTACATTAAATTTGCCTCATTCGAATGGATGAAAGAGCTTCAGCACGCATGATTTATATGGGATGTTCAAACTTGATTGGAGGACGCCGAAATAGAGGACTTAAGTAAGTAAGGCTTAATTAAAAGCGTTGTTCGTGCAAGTTTATAGCGCGTTGTGTGACGATGAAGAATTTTAATTACTCGGTCCACTTGGGAATAGAAATAACCAGGTCAGACGAAGAATCAAGTTTGCTAATAGAAGCTACGTTCGGTTCTGTAGGAAAATTAGAAGAGGTGTGCTCTTTCGCCATGGTACACCAGAACAGGTTCATCGAATTGTGCAGCATGTTCTCAAAGCCTTTCAAAATTAACATATTTCTGGCAGTACAGCAAACGTTCGATCGCCTCTTGCATGAAGGCTTGCACTTCAATCACAAGTCTCAACTTCCAGCTGCCCAGTACCTTCTGCTTAGGACATACATACTTGCTTGGACGCAGCTTTACCACCGCATTAGAGCTGATGTACTTCAGAGTAGTGGTTTGCCAGCACCAATTGCCGATAACACATTGTTTGCCATATAAGCTGATGACACTGCGATCATTGCCAGCTTCTTCACTGTCCGTGAGGTAGCTCAGCTCATTCCGAAGTTCCTGAATGGCTTCAGCACCTGGGCAGACTGCTGGAACAAAGCCGTCACACTGCAACTAAAAATTTGTTGTATCTTTCACATACATTTGCGCTTAGAAGAGACTTCTGCCCAAGTATTTCGCTACATATTTCAGTATGCTCTTGGTCCGGAAAACCACCTGCGGAAAACTGCGGAAGCTGAAATGGCTTTTACGGACCATGCATCAAATTAGCCTTAGCAGCAAAATAAACATTTATAAAGCTATAGTGTTGCTGTCCTCAACATATGGCATACTGCTTCTAAAACTAATGTCTAACTCATTCAAAGCAGACTTGCCAACCGACTAGCAGCCACTCTGGCTACAAATACCTCCAGAAGGATGCTCAAGCCGCTACACCCCCTGCACGCCAAAGAAAAACTAGGTTCCATTTCTGTTAAAGCTGTGTCTAAGTCATTTGACATTATGGAGTTTTCGTCAAAACAATGTTTTAAATGCAAAAAAAATGTACGGTTTTTTTTAAATATATTATTAGAAATGGCGCACAGTATTGGCACCGCATAAACCGTGAACATAGAAGTCCATTGGCTGCACTGAGTCATCTTATTTGGTTGAATGAAAGAGCTCCAACACAGATGGTTTATATGGAGGTCCCAAAACTTGGTACGGTCATTTAAGAAGGAAGCTGAATCTTATAATAATATGAATGGAGTTCTTTTCTAGTTGATCAATTGTTAATAATCGTTAAACTGGACAATCTTGGCGACTACTGTTTATTGCCTCGTTGTGGAATATCATTGTTGCGCCTGATATTGAACAAATTGTGCCTTCTTCTGAGAACCACATTGTGCCCAGGTCCATCTCCTCCAATTGATACCTACAAATATAATCTATAAAAAATATTGCAGTTGAATTTTTTTTTTTTCGTTTTTCTAGACTTTGGGTGCGGTAAGTGGAACCCTGAGAGCTAGATTTGCTAGAGCGACCCCCACACTGGAGGCATTGTTCGCGTTAAAGTGCACAAACATATAGACGAACGGACGGACGGACGGACGGACGGACAGGGGGACGCATGGACAATCAGCCAGAAAACAAGCGGCTTAAGACCTTTTTTCGCTGTATGCACTTCCTGCGCCAAAAACCAGTTTTACTTGGCTAACTGGTGGCTGAGTCTGGTCTGCTCTGCGCTACCGCTGCTCTGCTCCGTTGATGTTGCAATGGTTGCTGCTAGGTTTAATTTTTTTACATCTTTTCCTCAATATTTTTTTTTTTTTTCTTTTTGCTGATTATGCAAAAAACGAGAATATTGCTTGCGGTTGTTTTGTTTTGTTTTGTTGCAATTGATTGAAGCTGTGGTGGGCGGAAGGCAAAATGGGAGGCTTGGTTGCAACAAAGAAATATCTACAAAGTGACTGGAATTGCTTTGAAAGTTGCATTAGAAACAGGAAATGCGTACATGAACATAATTAAAAATGGTTAAAGACGCATACTTATGTACATATTTTAAGACGCATTTACGCTTTAGCAGCAGCGCTTGAAACAAGATGGCAACAAACAAGTCTCCTCCACTGATCTGAGGCAGACTTTTGCATTGGTCAAGTTCAAGTGACCGCATTTCTGTGCTGCGTTTGTAGCATGATTTTGATGCTGTAGAACTGGTTACACGTATAAGTCATTAGAAGAATTTAACTAACTTAATGCTGAACTACAGTAAAACCTTTGTAAATTAACGAGGCATGCATATTGGATATGGATATTATTGGAAGTCTATCTATAACACTAGGCAACAACAAAACTAACCTTAATTAAAGAATCTTGGCTGAAATTTCATATTAACGTTCAATTTGGGGACATTGAATCCAAATCTGGAAAAAAAATAGTTTTGATCCATCAGTCGGTCAGACCATTTGAACGCAAATAGCTTTCAAATTTAGACTTGACATATGGAATATTTTGGGAGTTTGGAATCTGGAATACATAGTTTTACAAGTGGTCTTTGCTTAAAGGATATAAACATATTAGCATTTAGCTGAATATACCATTCGTCCAGGTGCTCAATTTGACTCCAGAACTTATCATAACTACTTCCCCCACTCATTAAATTAAAGCCATTTAAATAAAGAGAAGCTACGAGTATGTAGTAGATGGGCGTAATACACAAATACACAATCTATTCTTCCTTCTGCCTGCTGTAACAATATATAAAGGATAAAATAGCTTTCTATTATTCAGCAACTTCCACTACCACAACTGGTTCAAAAAATAGATTTTCTTTTTTGGAATAGTAAGATGTTTGTGCACTTGAAGTTATAATTCGGTTGAGTTTCAAGGCTTTGCCTGTACTTATGTTACAGTCCTACGGTTATGACCGCATTTAGGAAGGCTCACCATACTTGATCATTGTAATGCGTGCCCGTTGTCGTCATCTGGAGCTCTTTCGTCCATTTAAATGAGGTGACCAGCACAGTGCACACGCTGGAATTTTATGCGCTAGACTATGTTAACCTCATTGAATTGCTCATACAGAACCTAAACTTCATACGGAACCTCAACTCGTCACCGACCCTAATAGGACCAAAAATCCTACGAACAATCTTTCACTCCAAAGCCGTTTTATGTGACTCAATTACGGTTCGTATTTCTGCGCCATATTGTAGGAGCAGGAGTATTAGTGTCTTGTAGATTATGATTCTATCGACCTAGTTTCCAAACTGTTGATTCAAATTAAGTTTCATTATTTTTACCCGCGAAAAACAGTCAGACAGACAAGTAAACAAACTTAAAATAAATGTTTAAAAATCTCAGTGCCAGGAAGCTGCGGCTATAGTTTGCAGTGCTGCCATGCTGCTTTCGTTTAAATGTAAAGCGGCCTAGACATTATCATGCGGCATGATGCCTCTCTTGTGTACGTGTGCATGAAGCTTTTAAACGTCATGCAATGGTTCCTTTCTTCATTTGTGTGGCACATCCAGAGTGCTAAATTAAATGCAGCCTAACATGCTGTCCTGTGCCTAAGAGAGCGATCGTGACTTGCAAAATATCTAAATCGATTTGATTTTTCGTCATGCATCGTATATGTGCCGCAAACATAAATATTTCACTAACACAATTAAAGATTTTCTTCATGCTGCATGAATGTGTCTAGGCCGCATAACAGTTGACTACCTGCCACGTTTCTGCTGTGCGACAACCCTGCTCAATAGCAAACATCTGTTCGATTTAATTTATTTTCTTCTATTGAAGTTTTTTTTCCGCGAAGTGAACATCTGTTTTCGCAAATTTGCTGACGGCTTGGTTTCGCATTTTCATTTATTTACGCTTAAAATTATATTATGCCTTGCTGGTACTATGACAAGAAAGAGCTACGCGATACACCCTCCATTAAAGATGGCATTAGCTACGATGCGGAACGCCGATACCGCAAAGAAGGCGCGCGTTTTATTATGTCGTGCGGTACACAAATGGGCCTGGGCCACAACACAATGGCTACGGGTGTGGTCTACTTTCACCGGTTCTACATGCAGCACTCCTTTAAGAGTTTTCCGCGCTACGTAACCGCCTGTTGTTGTCTCTTTTTGGCCGGCAAAGTGGAAGAGACGCCGAAAAAGTGTCGCGATATTATAAAAACCGCGCGTGGACTGCTCAACGACAATTATTTCTACTCCTTCGGCGAGGATCCCAAAGAGGAGGTAATGACGCTCGAACGTATACTGTTGCAAACGATAAAATTTGATTTGCAAGTTGAGCATCCGTACACATTCCTGCTCAAATACGCCAAGTGCTTCAAGGGCGATCAGCAAAAATTGCAGAAAATGGTGCAAATGGCATGGAATTTTGTAAATGATTCTTTAAGTACAGTCGTCTGTTTGCAATGGGAACCTGAAATCATTGCAGTGGCGCTTATACATCTGGCCAGCAAACTGAGTAAATTTACGGTTGTTGATTGGATCGGACGGCAACAGAATCATCTGCGCTGGTGGGATATGTTCGTTGCAGATGTTACAATGGAAATACTCGAAGATATATGTCATCAGGTACTGGATCTGTATCAACCGAATCAAAAGGAAGCCAACGATCAACCTAGTCCACCACAGAAACCGCCTAGTCGCGCTGATAGTCCTACAATTATAAGCAATGTAGGACGTCTACCAATCCTCTCCAACAGCGGCTCGCCAGCAGGCAAAGCTGCAAAGAACGCTACAGGCGCGCAGCCAGCACCAAACAATGCCAACAACACAACGCCTACTAATGGCGGCACTGCCACCGTAACTCCAGCAACAACTGAAGTGAACAACATACAAGCCATTAAATCAATAGCAAATTGTACAACGGCAGCAGCTATGCCGGCAACTAATGCAATAGTCAGTGTTGAACCACCACTCGTTACTGCCGTTACACCTGCTGCAGCTGCTGCCGCCTCGGCTGGGTCAACGGGTTATCATCAAATGTACCATGCACCACCACCGCCAACACACGGTGGCATGTACAGCAGCGGACCGCCTAGCATAACACCTGGGCCACCGCAACCACCTATTGCGCCTTTTTTGCCGCCGCCGAATTCAAATACTTGGTCACAAGGTCCTCCTGCGCTGTTGCCACACTTTAATTCCTCCACAGCGCCACCTATAGCAGCACCAACGGGCAACGCAGGTGTTGGACCACCAGGTTCTGGGGGATTCTATCCGCCACCATCGTCGGGTGCTGGCTATGGTGGCGGACGACAACAGCATCCGCGTTATTGATCCCAACCCGTGCACAACCTCATCTTCTATATTAATATAATAGTTTTAAAATTATATAAAATTATACAAAGAATTCGTACTTTTTTTTTTGTAATAAAGCGCGTAATTTTATTAAAACAAAAACATTCCGTCATCCATTCTTTGACCACCAACAACGCTGCTGCATTTGCGGCCGTTTTAAGAGACATTCCGGTACGTTAATCGATTTAATTGCTAAACATGAGTAGTAAATATTATTGGCGGCCAAGAGTCCTACCAGTAGAGCTGCGTTTGCTCCGTAACTTCATTATCATCGTTATTATGTTTTGTCTCTGGATAAGCACATTTACATTATACATATTTATATATATGCATGCATGGAAAATACATACATCTAGTACATTATATACTACTTACATTGAGATTTACGTGTATATGGATGTGTATGTATGTATGTACGTTTGTAAACAAGCTAGGCTAAATTTCATTATTATTATTTTTGATAATCGTTCGGAGTTTTCTTTTTTAAATATATTTTGCTATTATATACGGTATGTATTTTGTTTTGTAATTTTCTTTTATATATGTATGTATAGTATATATTGCCATTAAGTTTACGGTTATTTAATAACAGTATATTATTTTAATTTATGCGAAAGTGAGTGTTGTGTGTTTAATTTTTATGTTATATTATTTAAACAATGAGTTATTGTATTTATGAGAGAAGAGAGAATTACAGAAAAAACAGACAGCACAAGAATAAAACACACCAAAGCCGTCTTCTCTATACGAATAAAACAATACAAAAATCACTTGGTTTCTTTTTCTTCACCTTCATCTTGGCTTAACACTTCCGCACCAAAATTAATTCGCCGCGCGGATAATACTGTGGTATCAAAATAAATTCGGGCAACGGACGTCGCGTCGATGATCCTGGTGAGTCTCCGGTACGTTGTTGCGCCTGACGTATAAGATTTGCGATCTTGCCTGTGAAGAAGCAAAATAATTGAATTAATAAAAAGGCTATGATAATATTGGAGAATAAAGGAAACGGCTTAGTTTCCATACGCTGCCAAATATTTCATTCCGTTTTTTAATTTGACCGCTTAAAAAATAAAAAAAAATATATTCAGTTTAGATGGCTTCTCATTGTTTATGGACTTATTGTGCTGGACTATTTCCCAACTATAGATGGTAACAAGCATTGTACCGCTTCTGAAACTAGGCAACGAAGCTTGAACTCGGTGTTTTTATAGACCGATATAGCTATCAAGGTTTCAATATTGTGCGAAATCAACACTTTTATCGTTGATGGACTTAACTAGCCGAGGCCATGTACACTATGATGAACTAGTCTTCAACAAAGAAAAAATAAAATTAAAACTGTTGTTCGAAAAATAAAAATGGATGTGCCGCACGATTTCCGAGTTCAAATAATAATACGTTATAGCAATTTGGTATACATTAAACATTTTTCAGGATTATAGGAGAAAACGTCAATCAAGGTTTACATTTTTAACATGGTTCATGACAGAGCAACGTTCTCAATTTAAGGACATAATAATCGCCGAATCAGACAAGTTGTGCGTGCTATACTGAATAATTTCGAGTCAAGGCACCAATCGATGTACTGAAAATATCGACAAATTTGGCTCAGTTTAAAACAATCCTAATCTATCGATTCGACGCTTTTCACAAGAATTTTTACAATGTAAGGCCAAATTGTGTCGAATTTTTGAGCGGTTTGAGCGGTTTCGGAGTCTATAGGGAATATACATACATACAAACATAAATACATACTTTCATTTATATATATATGGATATAGATGTCTCTGAATGATGTCACACATTGAATAGTAGGTTGTTAGTAAAGAGATCGGAAATCTATGGTTGAAAGGGCTATAGAAAGTCAAAAATGTTTAAAGTAGACGCCAGCCGCGTTGGCTTAAACCCACGCTACAGAGCACAGAACTGGAAACACCATTTAACACACCGTACTGTTGCTACTACAGGTACCAAACTGAAGTCACGTTATTTGGACATCTAACTTCGCTTCTTGGTAAGTGAAGTCTATGCCTCTATGCTCTATGTGTCCCACTTTCCGGTTGTGAACGCAGCTCCACGTCAACCTTCCAAAGAAACTTTGCACGCATTTGGGCGATAAGCACAGTCTCTCCAGTGACTCTCCGAAGAACTTCAACCAAACAACAAAGACGAAGTTACTATGAACTACTCTGACCCCCGTGGTACAGGATTAAGACTCTCGTAAACTAGAACCAAAACCAATTATACGTTACACACACCAACCCAACAGGTGAAAAGTTCTAAAATTATGCTCATGGTACGTAATTTCTTCACGCTTGACTGCAGCGTTGTTTCTTCTATAAATATATGATCTAAAATCTATAATCTTTAAAGTACATATATAATTTTTGACTAGATTCAGCAATGAAATGCGTCTGGAGAGTTCAGCAAAGACCAGAGTAACACAATCTTTTGAGAATGGTTATATCTATATTATACATTTATGTATAATATAATGTTAATAACATCTGATTTCGAAATGGGTTCTTCTCTACAATCCGAATCCACAGAAAGAAAAACTAGAGCATAGTTTTCGAGAGCATCAATATCGAAAGCAAAAAAAAAATGTGTTAGTAATTTATAGGACGTAAAATAAAGTAATTAAATAAACACGGCAAGTGCCGTATTTTAATCTGAAAGACAAACCCCAGAATCTAAACTATTTCGTCCTCAAAAATAATATTTTGAAGTCGTATTTCTCATAAGCAAAAACCAATTCTTTACCTGCTCACATAAATGAAAAATTTCCTGAATAAAATAGTGTACTTTGTTGAAAGGTAGTACTAAGCCCCCATTGAAATTCAAACTGTCCGTCGATTATGGCCCACCGATTTTAAAAAAATACTTATTCAATTCAAAATTCTACAGCTATAAAATCATTACCACTACTGCAAAATGGCCGATTTCTTAAATTTAATGATATACTTGTAACAGTGTGACACCTAGAGCCTCTATACCGCAAGGCACGACCGGCACGAAAGGCTTTGACCTACTCAGTGTAAGTGAATTTGAGGAAGTGCATGCGTACAACGCCGCTGGGAACAACTATCATTTGATGAAACTTTCTTATGAATATGCCTACAAATTTTTTATGCAAATTCAAGCGAGCGAACATTCGTGAACATCAATTGACGCCTGAGGACAAAATAAATATTAAGCCTTAAATGCTCTATAATCGAGTATTATATACGAGCATAACTGAAAAATTTGATATACTAAATAAAAGCATATCTCATACCCAACACATTTGCCTCGCGATAGCGTTTGTCCAGCTTGTATAGTGACGACAGATCCTTGTTACGTGACCAATGCGCTAAAATATGTTCGGTCTTTACTGGTACCAACTCGCATGCTCCTTTAGAGGTGATATCCTGCATAATTATATGGTATTTAATGCTAATACAACTTAAGGCTGTATGATACGTACCTCTTTGAAGTGAACATCCACTTGCTGTTCCGTCACCAATTCAATAAGTTTCTTGAGCTTGCGATGATTACAATTTAGCATTGCAGTGTGCAGTACAAAATCTTTCATATTATTGTAAACACGACTACATTCATGCTGCTGCAGCTGCTGTTCCTCTTCCATTTGCTGGAAATATGCTTTAATGAGCACACTGTTATAAGTAGCAGAAAGCTTATCCAGTGCCTTCACCAGCGACACTTCACACAGTTCAGCTGTTAGTAGACGTGATTGTGCCGGCTCTGCGCAGACAGTTTGCTTAAGCAGCTGTGAAGCACATTGTTACAATAGTAGTTTAATACAATTTAACTAAGTTTACACCCTACCCACCTGAACACCACTACGATTATCACACATTGTTCCTCTTTGGTTGTCCACGCTGCATAATTCCCACTGCCGATTTGGTGCTGAGGGTGCAGCAGCAGGCATAAGCCAATCGCTGCTACGCTTACGTGGTGTGGGCATATTCGACGCACTAAAGAGCCCTTCGTCGCGTAGTCCAAGGAAGTAGCTTGGCGAACCACTGTGACGGGTCTTTTCAGCGCGTGTGTATATCGATAAATTGCGCTTTTTGTTTGCGCACTTTGAGCAGCTGTTTAAGTCCATTTCTTTACCTATGGTGCTGGCCAAAAACTCCTTTTCGAGGCAGTCCAAACAGTTCTCCTCCGAGTTTGTGCTGAGATCAAAATTGCAGGCATTAGAAGCTGCTGCTGCAGCTACAGCAGTAGCTGCTACCACCGCAGCGGCCGCAACGGCCAGCATCGGTGTACAATCGACATCAGACGCTGTTGATGCCGGCACGCCACAACCAACGCCGCCACTAATGCCAACCATACTGGACCGAAAGTCATTGCAGCTCACAGAACGCTCATCGAAACTGGCGCCGTTGCCAAGTGCAGCAGGTGCAAATGCCGAGCGTAGTGAGTTGCGTGACTTGGATGAGGAGTTTTTCGACGATACGGACGACGAAGTGGAGAACGTCGACAGTCGTTTCGGTTTGGCACCAGTTACCTTAGATGGGCTGCGATGTTCCATTGCCGAAGCAGCTGTCTCCGGGGCGTCTACAATATCGGTGCGACCAAAATTAGTTGGAAATAGTGTATTGGGCAAAGAGTGCGCCGCCTGTCCGATGGTCAAGTTGTCACGTTGTAGGTCAACACCGAGTCGTTTGTTAAGCACATGCTGCATGCCACCATCGTCATCATCATCGATAATATCGTCAGCGCCGCCACCCTTAATCTGATCCAGATGCAAGCTAATACGCGCAAAATTTTTATTAAGTCGCTGTGCCTGCGATTGTAGTGCCTCTTGGGGTGGCATATCGTCAATGGGCGAACTGAAGTGCTGACGATGTGCTGCAGCAGTTGGAGTGGCTTGCAGCGATATATTTGCCGAGTGACGGCCACTCA
Organism: Leucophenga maculata; assembly: GCA_035044805.1. Lineage (NCBI taxonomy): Eukaryota > Metazoa > Arthropoda > Insecta > Diptera > Drosophilidae > Leucophenga > Leucophenga maculata. The sequence goes on from JAWNNP010002066.1 coordinate 1,343,655, forward strand.
GGTGACAAAGATCACGCTGCATGAGAAACAGACCCTGTGCTTGCTCCGCGCCGGCACCGGAGAGACTGATAAAATCTGCTTCTGATAGCGGATCCGGTTCAAAATCCATTTCCAAAAATTCTGTTTCATCGTCTGCAATATCACCAATATCTAATGCGCCGATACCAGCACGTCCTAAATTTGCATCAAGTGCAGCGAGTTCAAAATCGGCGCCATCAACACCGCCACGGTACGCATAAACACAGTCATCCGAATTAAGTGAGATTTCTTCCGCTTCAACATCATCATCATCATCGTCGAGCAGTATGAGATCGTCCGGGTAGTAATTATCGCTCGAATAGCTCAAATTCTCGGTAGAATTGTTCATAGACGTGCGATTGGAATTGGGAGCTCCACCACCGATGCCAATTGCTGCTGCAGCTGCCTCTGTGGGCGACAATGCAGCCGCAGCCATGCCAAAGGTATCCAATTCACAAGTTAGCGCCGGTAGCGCAGATGCTGCTGCAAACGATGATGATGTTATATTTGCTGCATTGTTTGTCATAGATGCGTAGTTACCGAGTGCGTAAGCAGCGGGCGTATTTGCGCAGCCATTGACATGCTGCAAATTAAATTGAAACGCAATTAGCAAATCGAATCGAGAAAAAAAATATTGCACTACAATCTCTATCACATATACACATCTTCTACCTTATCTGTTTTTTCAACGCCGGCTGCTGCACCACAACCTACACCAACACAGCCCCCTACATAGTAGCTAGCAACACCTCCGCCTTCGTCTTCGATGCGACTAACATAAGTGGGCGTGACAGTAGCAGCCGCTGTTGTTGTTATTGTTGTTGCGACGACTGTTGATGCATTTTGTTTTCCTTCTTTGACCACACCAACACCACCACTAACATCACTCAACACACCGCCGCCACCCCCTTCAGTAACATCAAATGTACCAGCAACGACATCTCTTTGTTTCCCTTGTAACTTATCGTCCAGCAGCATTTCGTCCTGGAATTTCTTTGTGGTGGCGCCGCTGGCACTGTTGCTGTTAAGAAGACTATTATTATTGTTGTTGTTGTTCACTCGCCAGCAGCTGTCGCCAATTGTCAATCCATTTCGAAAACCAAAATCTTCCATTTCGACGGGAACTGATGACTGAGTTAGTGATTGCTACAACGAAATGGCATTTTTGGTATTTCTTATAGTATTTTGTTTGAAAATTGGCATTTTTGGCATTATTTTACTAAGGTCACACTTTTTGTTTTACACAAGTAATCGAGATGACTTCGATAATCAAAAAAAAAATAATCGAAATGTAACTGAAGTATCAGTGGTACTTGGCTACGCTGACATGTGATTGACAATATTTTATTATAGCTGTCATACCGTCAACGAATGCTCCGCCAAGTCTCGAAAAACTAGAATTACACGATTTTTAGCAGTTTGTGCTCGAACTAAAAACTGAAGCAAGAAAATCTGGTACTCGACTACGAAAATACGTGTGTATAAATCTTTGCAATACGTTTTGTTCGTAATTGGTGGCATTGTAGTAGAAATATTTCTTTCAAATAATTTTGAAAAGAAAAAAAACAATTTTTCTAATTCTTAACATTCGAATCGCTTAAACTGGTTTCATCAATACGCCGTAAGTATTTTGTCATGTCTTTTGTTTTTTACGTCTTTACTCTCAGCTCAGATTACTGCTCAAGTTTGGTCAGATATTTATTCTTTCGCGCGTTAACGGCTATTTTTTAAAGCTTTTGAGGCTGTTTTTATTGAAGGCGGTGTATTCCCTGATTATCATGAGAATCATATTTTAGATTTTTTAATAGCGTTCCATGTCTAACTACTCGATATGCAGTTGACTAAACATTTAAGTCAAAAAACAGTTTGTCTTTACTTAATCGGTGTTGGATCTATCTGCCGTAGATTTTACAGTAAACCCCGGAATATAAAACTCACAGAAAATAATTTGAAAAAAAAAAAACAAATTTTTGGTACAACTAAAATTTTAACAGTTTTCACAAACGCTTCTAAATGTTTTGTTTCGTATATACTTCGAGCGATGCAGAACAATTAACGACTCCTAACGCCATTTTTTTTTTTCGAGAAATTCGTCGGAAATTTGTTGTATCTGAAACCATCCGTAATTTCAAGCCCTCTGACACCGTTTTTAAACAAAGTTTAGAGTAAAGTTTTTCTTTAAATTGTTTGTACTAACGATCAGTAGTTAGCTTATCGCTGGTGTATTGTAACCTCCAGTCAAAGACTTGTGACATGTGTTATTAAATCTTTCTACGTCGAAAATCTCCAACCAATTCAAAACAATCCTAGAGGAACCAACGCCAAACACTAATTCGAAGTCGTTACACCATGGCGCTTGAGGTCAATTTCTGCACTCACAGGTGTTCTGGCCATTTTTAATAATAGGTGGAACAAGTAGTATCTCAAACTCGAAGGACTTTGATTCTAATTTGCTTACTCAGCCCATCTATTTGCAAGCGTGATATTTCGAGCATAAGCTTTCCTGTAATTTATAATATTCACTACAGATATGGATCTTTTGTATTATTTATTTATAATTAATCTTTCTTTTTTCTTCTTTCAAAAAGTAACCAAATAGACGGTGCTCTATCAAGTTTTTCGATTTGTTCATCAATCAAGCTTTGAATATCATTCGAAATATGGCTTGTCCGACGATGCGGATCTGTATGCCTTATATAATAACTTTATTAATATTATTGAGTTTTATATTTTCGGTGATTAAAACACATGTCAGCAACTCACTTGAGATATCAGAACTTCGGCATGAGTTGGACAAATTACAATGCTCACTAAATAAGCCAGAAGACTCTTCAGATGGAACCAACACTTTGTGTGGTGCAGTGTCGGATAATCAGAAAAGAACCAAATGCTCTCCTAATCTTGCCTGTGATAAACGAGAAATCAATGCGCAGATCGACACACTGATGTCTATGAAAATGAAACCAGTTATGGCTGAGATATACAATGTGAAAAAAAAGGTAAATGGTGGAGGCTGCAACTTTTTTAGTAGATCAGGAAAAGCAGATGCTGCAGATTCGGTTTCCGCCACACGTCTAAATTATGCCAGCGAGGAATTGGGTGCACGTGTAATATCCGTGGTCGCAAAACCGGTGGGTGGTACCAATATTATCAAATCTGTGCTTGGACTTGATTTTAGTGCGAATCCACCGATCAATATGCTGCGTCCAAATATGGCGCCAGGTAGCTGTTTTGCCTTTCAGGGTGCTACTGCGGTGGTTACTATACAACTGGCTCAGGAAGTGGGTGCTACTACATATATTATTATATATCATTTAATTTGTATTATTTCATGAAATTACAGATCGTGCTCGAAGCCATTAGTGTTGCTCATGTACCAAAGGAACAGACGCCCTATATATGCACCAGTAGTGCACCTAAAACATTTACAGTACATGTAAGTAATCGTATGACAGACATATTTATGATATATATATATCTTTTTCCATCTTTTTTTTTTCAATCAGGGAGTGTCTCGAAAACCATGTGGTGGTTTGGGAAAAAAAGTTTCTTGTGGTCAGTTTGAGTACGATAATGCTTCGAACAAACGATCACAAGAATTTGCGATTAATTCGAAAGAAAAATTTTCATTTCTGGTTTTTCAATTTACTAAGAATCATGGGAATCCGAACTATACATGCATTTACCGGTAGGTATTTGAAGTTTCGCCAAATTAAATTTATAATTTTTTATATTTTATAACAGTATCGAGGCTTACGGACGACCATGTAGTGTTTTGAATGCCAAGAAAAAATAGTATTTATATATTTTTTAGCCATGTTTAATGTTTGTTGTTTATTTTTGTAATTATTTTTATTATATTTTTAAACTTAAAACAAACGAATATAAATCTTCGTAATTCTAAACAACTTTCAACTCATGGATTTCTACCGGTGACTAGAATTGCATAAGATTACTGTAATTTCTTTAGGTACGATACGGTAATCTGGCTGAATAAAAGTTCAGACCGTGACGAAAATGGGGACGGCATTGGGATGGAAATAATCGAAGACGTCAACTCTTACTCACACCATAGTAAAGTCGCCCTAGGGACTCAGCGGATCCTATTTAAACACCACAGCTGACGAGATCAGGCCATGTGAAGCGAAGGTCTTCTTTCCTTTGGGGTGACCGTGTTGTACATGTGAGAGTTAGCTACAGTGGTGTTTGCTTTAACTGTTTTTGGCGGGTATTCTCATTAGCGGCCAGTGGAAGTGTACTGGTGACAAGAAGAGAGTGGCTTCGAGTTCGCAACGAAGCTGAAAACTGCTGAGGAACACTATCATACAGTCGCAAGTATATAAAGTGATATAAGGTTTATATTAGATACGTTTGTAGATCAAGAAACCAATGTCTTATGGTACACCAGCGTTTATCATTATGTTAGTAGAGTGAACGTCTACACTTCTGACATATGTTCCGAGAAAATTATATTCTGATGTGGGTTACAATTATTTTATTTTGTAAAGAAGGTTTCTTTGCCACACAACAGCTTTTTTAACATCTTTGAAGCCTCTGATTAACTTTATGATCTCCTTAGAATATAACGAGTAGTTTTAATGATTTGTTTTCCTCAGAGGTTCAGTGATGTCAGCTGCATCATATAATTTTTGTTTTTACCACCAAGTCGATATGCTTGCTGATAAGACACCGCTTAATAAGGACAAAGTTAACAGAACACCATTGACGTTCTGATATACAGGGTAGTACTCTTCAAAAGAACGCAGCTGAACATTTCTTTTCAATTTAGGATTATCAGCTCTTGCGACCCACCAATGATGTTTTGCGTTGAAATCACCTACAATGAGAATGTGGTTAGGTTAGTGATTGTTCAGTGTATTGTAGAAGGACTGAAAGATGGCGACACCGGTGAGCTAGGAGTAGTCCCAAGCAAGAGCTACAGCTATTTTTTAAACCTACCAAAATCAGTTTAAACTTAAAATATTAAACCGAATTTTATAAAATATATGTAGATACTGCACATCTGGCCATTGTTTATTAATATTATTAAATTTGTTGTCAATAAAAAAATAAAATAATTGCAAATTGTTTTTTTTGAAAAATGTTTCACATCGAAAACCTTATACACCACTCACATTTTATTATTATTCAGTTTTTTTTTTTTTTAATTTGCTACAAATTTATTATATAATAATTTTCTTAATACATATATTTTATTGTATTGGTACTACGACGAGTCGGTTATGTGGGACTGTTGTACACTAAACAGCTTTCACTGTGATTGGCAAAAAGTAAGAAGCATTAATATTCCAAACGGAATTTAGTCGCTAAATAGCGTTCGCCGCATTAACATACAAAGCGGGTGGTTTTGGCTTTGCTACTGTGCATAAGTTAAACTCGCATATGTATGCTACGTCGTGGAAATTTTGTGTATAAAAAAAAAGTGTTTAAAGTGCTCAAAAAACAAATGTTTATTATCAATCAGTGAAGCTAAAGAAAAATTATATTTTCTATGCAATACTATCGCATCTAGTTCTGGTTCAGCGCAGAATTTCTTCTGCGAAAGGCTACAGAATTGCATCGCCTCCACCTTCATGGAGTTAATGTAGATAGATATAGATAGATAGATAGAAATATAGAATTTTCCACTTTCTATTGCTGCTGCAGCTGCTCACTAACAATAGATTCCAGCTTACTGTTATTGTCTAGCTGAAAGCAAAGGAGAAAACCAGAATAACAACTACAGAGGGGAACTGAAATCTTACAAAAGAATAATGTGTTAAACAATTTTCGTGTGTATTGTTGCTGTCTCTCTATTTGTTCAAATTAATTAAATTTTTTTTGATAAAAAAAAAAATCAAACTTTCCGAAAAAGGCTTAAAATAAATTGATAAAACACAAATATTTTTTTTTTTATAAAAACTCAACGCGCAACTTTTAGAATAAATTTCATTGATAAAAAAAAAAAAACAAAATTAAGTGTAATTTGTTTGCAATAGCAACAACAAAAACAACAGCAAATAGAATAGCAATTAAGTAAAAAGTGCAATAAACAAAAAACTTAACTAAAAAAATAGAAATATAAATAACAACAAAGTTGCATTGATTTTTAACAGTTAAGCTACAGCAACAACAATCATAATGGTGCAAAAATTTCAATCGCCAGTGCGTGTCTATCGATATCCCTTCGAGCTCGTAATGAAGGTGTGTATATGCATGTGTGTATAATTTTGTATGTATGTATATATGTATGTGTATGTGAAAAGAAAATATACATTAATGTATGTAGGTGGAGGCGTGTGAATTAAAAAAATAATATTATATATAATTTAAAAGCAGCTGTCATTTCATCTCTTTACTCTTTCAAACCCACACAAAATGATTTAACAACATGCAATATAATATAAAAAAAAAAAAAAAATGTACAACAATAACAACAATATGCATAATACTTCCGCTTTGCTGCTTTCATGTACACTGGCGCCCTTCGCATCATTCTCATGCGTGCAATGCTCTCACTTTTTTCTCTGAATCTCTCGCGCTTTATATGTCTTAATATGCTATGCATTTAAACGCCGAAATTCTGCATTCCAAATTCATAATGTAGTATGTTGGAGTATATATAAAGATGTATTTTACAAATAAAAAGATGAAGCATTCGTAAGCCCTGCGCTGCATAAAATGAAACTGAAATATATTAAAATAAAAACAAATTATACTTATATGCATATAAATATTTGTATATATTTTTCTATCAAATGGTTTATGTGGCGGGATACATCTTGTGCTGCTTTCATTGTGTCAGATATCTGTATCTTACTTATAGATTCAATACTAGAATTTACTTAAGAGGCGTAACACCACCAATGTTTCTCACTGGTTCTTATTTATGCCGGTGTCCTGTGCATACATATTAATATATATATGCTGCTACATCCAAAATAATTGAAGCGTGTATAGGGACTCCACTAAATAAAATATATTTGTTATTATATAATATAGTACTTAAATTTTTTTTTTTTTAAATTATCGTATGCCTGTTTTTCTCGTCTTTCTCATTCTCCCCTGAATTGATTATTGTTGACAATGATACATTTCTAAAGCATCAACAGTAACAGTATTACGCGATTTTAATTGTCACGCCCACTTTTTATCCAATTAAAAAAAAAAACAAAACAAATCAGTCATCTAAAATACGCTTTCAAATAAAAGCAAAATTATTCAAATCGACCAAGTAGCTATTGTGTGATTCAATGTCAGAAAAGTGGCCAACATTTTTATATATGTATATAGTAGATATAATCTTTTGTAATAGAGCACTTATGTAAGTCTATTGTTTCTACTCTTCAGTATGTTTCATGATACGTGAATAGAGAAGATTTTTTCGGTTCTATGGTTTTTAACAATTTGTTACAAAACTGACAAAATACTTGTCTATTTTTATCACCATGAACAGAAGTCGAAACAAATGACGAAAACACTTAATTTTACTTCGATATTTTTTTTATTTGATATTTATTACTCTTCTAACTGTACAAATATGTATACGCAGTTTGACAAAAGAAAAAATTTTGGCTACAACTTTCAGATATAAAACGTTATTAACGTAGGCTTAGTCATCTGTCAACAACATAACCTTGAAATATTAGCGAATTCGTTCTTAGAATCACATATTTTCTATTCAAGAAATGTCGAAAATAAAAGTTTTCAAAGACAAATAACGTAGCGAAATACCACAAGTGTACGAAGACGCGAAATTTAAAACTTTATTGTACCAAGATTCCTAACAAACTTAAGAAAACTTGCACTTACATAAGGAGGCACGCAACAAGCAATTTTACATGATTAAAAACGAGGAAATTGGAATCCATACAAACTGACGCTTTCCGATTTCCCACATGTGAAATTATGTTTGCCAGGCATAAACGAAAGGTGAAAAATGGATTCACTATGCTAAGCCGAGTAGGAAAATATAATGAGAACCAACTGGTTATGCTTCAACATCTACATCTAAGCCAAATATTCTTGGTATTCACTGAGATCATCTTGGATATTATTACAGTAAAACTGCTCTATAGCGAATTCTCACGGGGCCAAAAGAAAATCAGTTCGTTGTATAGATTTTTTTTTTAAATTTTATTTATTTTATCATTAATTTTTGTTTGGATTATACTATTTCATTTCTCCTCCTTTCAAACTCATCTCCAGAAAATTTCCAATCCGGTCATATTGCTTGTTACCACGTTTCCCAAAGAAATATTTATTTGGAAAACATTAAAAAAAAACCATCCTTTCTCAAGCGCATTGAAGTTGTCATCTTTATCATATTTCTGAATCAATCTTGGCAAACCAGGTTTTTTGAACAATACAGTGCCGGTTTTTGAATTTATTCAACCATCCAATACTCGCTTTACTACACCCTTCATGCCACAGTGCGTTAGCGACATCATTGGCTTTTTGTCTCATTTGTGGTCCAGACATAGGAAGATTCTATCACGTGCGGTGGTTATCCATTTTAGTATTGCTTCATCAATATCCTCATAGAGAGATGTACGAAGCCTTTTTTGCGTTTTGTGCTTAATTCTTCGTCTTCAAGATTTTTTCAATCCTGATTGATAAACTGCTGGTGGGAATTCCAAACTGCTTAGCAATATCTTTTTTCTTTGTTATTCTTTTTCTTTCACATTAATCACTGACTGAATGCAGGCAACAGCTGTTAAAATGGTGGTTTTTCTTTATATGGAAATAAAAACGCATCAGTGCTATTTTTACCCGTAAAAAATCTTTGTTGTAGAGAAAAATTCTTTGTAGCGAGACCAAAACAAAAAGCTGTGTTCTTGAAATCAATTTGTAACAGTGAGAACTTTGTTGTATAGAAGTTCGTTATAAGGAAGTTCGACTGTAATTGCTCAAACTAAATGAAGCTGTCTACCGAACACAATTTATGAAATACATAAATGCGAATATTATTAAACAAATTTTCATACGAAAACTCTAACAACTAATATTTTAGGTCGATAAAAAATCCAGTCATAATGTTCCACAAGCATAATGTCACTACTAATATAGAACAATATAGAATGAAGGATATAATGAGCGACTTCATTGCGCTCATGCCAAGCATAGTAAAATGTTTTTCAAATATAGGTCAATGAAAATACATACATATATGTAAATGTATACAACATTGGACATTATTTTTTGGAATTATCGATTGATGAAAATTATAGTAAAATAATTTTTTGTTTTTCATTTACTTATTTTTGTATAGTAATTAATTCTAGTGTGTAAACTAGGGTGCTGTCAAAAAATATAGTTGCAAGTTGTTAACAAATAAATACGAATTCGAGTGACTGTGCACTTTTATTTTTGTACGTACCAACCGCAATTTGTTTGTTTATAACTTTATATATTTTCGAATAATACTTTTGCAATTTATGTGTTGGACAAAAGTCGAAATACATTAAATAAGTACAAATAAAATGACTGTAGTCAAGGAAATGGGTTTTAAGTTAGCGTCACGGAAACAGTTGAAATGTCTTGCCTAGCCATTTAGTGGAAATGGAGCCATCTCAAAAAAATTTAAGGTTTGTGAATTTCTTTACGTCTGTATACAACTCAAGCTCTGATACTTTTGGGAAGTGCAGAACATCTACTTATACTCTCTGCCTATTTTGCTCTTTCTCCCTCACTCTCTCATTTTGTTGCATTGCTGCACTGCACGACGACGATTTGCTTCTTGTGCTTCCTGCTGCCGCAGTATTATTAAATTTTCTGCTGTCTCACGTAGGTAAATAAATAAAATTAACCTTCAAATTGTGCAGCGCACCAAAGTGATTTGTTTGAATAAATACTTTGCGCTTTGCGTGCAATTTATTACGGACGGAGCTGGTGGTGGTGTGCGGCAACGGTTGAATTCACTGCTGCAAGTTGCACTCGGGGAATGAATGTGCATCGCAACGCAATGAATTCTACAAAGTGAATGATTGAGTCTGAGTTCCAAGTTGAAGCGGAAATGCGCGATTAAATTGTTATTTCTTTGAAGAGTCTAAATAGAATCGAGCGGAATGCGGTTAAAAGGGGATTGACTGACTGCTTAACCCATGCATAACAACTGCTATGAACTTTTCGAAATAGATTCTTAGTTTTATCAATAATTTAAAAAGAAAAGTAAAATAAAAATAGTTTCGTTCGACTATTAATTCTAAAAATGCACGATACCAAAATTTCTAAGTACATATAAACCATTGACAATCGAACAAATAGAATTGTTATTCCATTGAAATTGCAAGTCATTCACGCCTGAACTTTAAAATTGCATTGTATACATTTCTGACGTTTGTGTCCTATTATTAATGTGAATTATTAATGGAAAAAGTATTTTCAAATTTTTTGTAAAAATACTTTCTATGGTCGGACAATGTTTCGCGAACTACTTGCATTTCATTGTCAACTGTTGAAATTCAGAAAGTCTCCAATTAGACTGAGTTAAATCATATCGGTTTGAAGTGATTAGTTGTTGCACTTGAAATACTTACATCACCTTTTTGAAACACTTATCATCTTCTTGAAATAGCAGAGCATGATTTTATTTAAACCTTTTCAACGACAATCTTTAGGTATGGGAAATAAAATATAGAAAAATATAAGTCCCCTCTGATTTTCTTAAAAAGGAACCTATGTTCTTTTACAGTGTCCCTTCTCTATACAAAAATTCATACCAATTGATTCAGCGGTTTAGGCGTAAAGTTTATAATATTAGTAGGATAAGTTCGGACCAAATTCACTTAAATTTTCCAATATCGAACCCTAAAAGATTGACTACGGTGATGTCGACGTCATTACAAATCAAACACCAGCCATCTAAAGTCTGAGATGTCCAAAATGAAGACTTTCAAGACGTCTGTTAAGTATATAATAATAATTCGTCATCTTTGCCAGAAGACCGATGTGTCACATTCTAAAGAAAGCTGGTTGTATGTCGACGATGGCAATATTTCTTATTGTCGAAGGGTTCTAGAATATTATTGACAACGCTGTAAAGCTATTCAGAATCGGAACAAAGCCTTTGTAGTATACGACGTCAACTACTCTAGTCTCTTAAAAACCTTCAATATAAGTTGCTACGATTCAGGGTTGCATTCAGGGAGCATTGTGATCGCCATAATTGTTTTGAGCTGGTTTTATCTTTACTCTCTTGTTCTTTTTATAAGTAAATATTTCTTAAAAATTCTTTTCTAAAAGTATTATTTTTGGCTTGGTGTAGGATGTTCAGCCCAAAATAATACAACAAATTTGCGATGCTTCAGCTTATTCAATGGCATGATTGTGACTGTCTACTACTGATAACCTATTGCTCTACTTAGAATATTTGTATATTTTATTTTGCACTTATTTATTTTTAAAATGTTTTAAGCAAGCTGTACATTTGTTCATATTTCTTTCCGGTTACGTTAGATGGCTCTACAACCGGTTTTTAGTCGTGGTCATGCTTAGGAAGGCGCACCAACCGCTATGATCTTGTGCGCACTGACTTTAGTTTTTGTTAATGCTAAGTATGCAGAAATCTCTTCATACCTCTTCATTCCATACTATTAAGTCTTCCACCAATTAATTTTGTGTTCTTCATGTAAAACATGAGTGCTGTAGCTTTTTTTGTTCATACGAATAAGATGACTAGCCCAAAGCAGCCGCTGGAATTTGATGTGCTGAGGTATTGTTCAAAGGACAGCGAAACTAGGAACGAACTAAAGATCTTACGAAGAATTTAACACTCGAACAATTCCCAAATCGAATTTTCGTATACTATTGTGGTTCATAATTTTCCTGGATTGGGATAATTTTCGTCATTCGAAAGATTTTTCGATTAATCGAATTACTATTAAAGAAGTTGGTGAGGATATCGTCATTTAGGCAGTGATTTTTGTTCCGAAACAGTTAAATTTAACCACAAAGATAGTCGCATAACGTCAACGTCGAAACCAAATTCCAATTATCCCAATGGAAGCGATCAACAAAGATCGAAAAAAGGACGCAAAGTTCGGACAAATGTAAAGATTTCTTTGGCGAATTCTTGCCAGTATTTCGTAGGGACATAAAGGTATATAACCTTAAAATTATTATCATCGTAAATTATTCTTAATTTTTTGCCAAAAACAACACCTTAATCCTTCTTCGGACACCATAATCTCTGAATTTTACTCCTGAATTTACTACTAAAACTGAAAAGATGTATGAAGCCTCTAGAATTTTATGAACCAACCATAACAAAATTGTTTTCATACAAAAATGAAAAAAGAAAACCTTTTCGGAGTGCTTCTTTATTCATTTTATACACCATATCTATTTTTGATATAGGAGAGTCGAAATATATTAGTTTTTATATCGCTTATATATGCGTTATCTCGGAGTTCATATAGACATTCGGCTCAGCTTTCAATGGAAACTTCTGGAAACTTCATTTTAAATATACACACTTTTATCCAAACTCACTGTAAGAAAAGGCTTAGTCGTTGCTCAAACGTTTCAAAATTTCATATATGTACCAAGTATCAACCAAATTTTTCGATTTTATTTAAAAAAAAAAAATTTGGTAAAAATTCAAGTAAAAGTTCAATAAAAAGTCATTTTTTTCTTGAAAACGATACTTTTTTCAAATCATTAAAAATTTAGTACATAATTGCATAACCGTGCTCCAAAGATCGCAAATCGCCAAATTTTTTTCTATTTCAAATAACCACTTCCTATCATTTGAAAGTATTTTTGGTTTATTTATTTTATTTTTTGTAGTCTATTAAGATTATTTTGATATACTCTCCAATATTATTGATATTGAGTTCAAATATTAAATAATTATTTAATAAGTGTGTCTCAAATTTATTAAGTCGCAAAAGCAATTATAACAAATACAATTTGCTTAGACCGATAACCGATAACATCCGATGTAAAATACATTGCCGATATCAATTTTTTGCGTTTTACGGGAGCAAGTTAAAAACGATTTCGCAAAACGCAAAAGTAAGTGAAAATATGAGCATGGCTGTGTATGTCATGTTAAAATTTTCTTTATTTTTTATTCTATTTAGAAACATTTCTATACCGTATAAATTTTAATACTTTGTTCAGTAATGCGTTAAACGATCGCGACTGACGGTTGACGGTGTTCTTTCACATGACAGACTGTCTTGTGCGCTGATAATGAAAATATTTGTTTTTGTTTAATTTAAAAAAAAAAAAAATATTCTAATTTAAAAAGATAGAAAAACATTTTTTCGTAAACAATTCAATTTTTAGGGTAATTTGCGCTGAAATGGTGTGATAACAAAATTTTAAATTGTTCAACACAAAACAGATGTTGAGATATGTAAATACTTCTGGATCAAGAAAGATACTCGTGGCGCATACATTGTAGTACGAGTAACTTGTGTGCTCTGAGGTAGATAAGCAGCAAGTAGTACTATTATTGTTTTTTTTGTTTTTTTTTTTTCTCTCACTACTGCTAGGCATAACAAATGGTTTTGCTTATGACAGAATCTCGTAAATGAGTTGCTGCAGTGACAGTGATGCAAATTGAATGAATGACTCCGGATTAGCTAGATGTTTTGTAGAATGAGTTACATAGAGAAGAACTACGCATTACTTTTTCGTATTTGCATACATACGAGTCGGGTACATAACTGAGATTAACTTGGTTGGAGAATGTTATTAGATTGCCATAGAAGGTGACATATTAATTTTGTTATGACTACAAAAAGTGGGAAATATATATATATATATATATGTAAGTATATATAGTAATTTATTTATTAAAGTTTATTGTTCGGCATGAGTTTACTTCTGAGGTTTTCTGGCTGCATATACCAGATGTCTATGCTTAAATGTCTTAGTAAGTATATTAAGCTACTATAGACGCGTCATTCGTTTATTTTTATGAATTGGACATCTGTCAAGAAAATAATCCTCTGCAATTTCATACTACAGCGTTTATTTTGCCGAAATCTTGCTCGCCAGACAAAAAAAAAATCGTTCCTGCATCGGATTTTGACTGTACAACGTCTAGATTGTTCCAACACTACTTGAAGACACCAAACTAAAAGGTGCTATCCATGCCGCTTTTTTTAACCACTGTACCCATATGGCACAAATGAATTTAACAGCACAAGAAGGTGAGTTGTTCACCATGTGGTATATATATTCTTGCTGTACATCGAAATTCGAGTCAAAAACTTGGAAATTAAAAGAGATAAAGCCTCTATGCTATGATATTTAGATTCTCGTATTCCATCTACAGATTACTTGCATTCAATGAACATGCTAACCTCCTTCCTAGGTGGAGGTTACCATACAAGCCTGCAACACATTCTGAGTTTTTGCATAAAAAATGCTATTGATGTCAATTTTGCTAGAAATACCAAATTCGGTCTACTTCACAATAATTCTTATAAAATATTCTCTTTTGGTTCTATTCGACCCATAAAAGTGGTAGCCTCCATACAAATCTCTCCAAATCTCATACTGACCTGTTGCTAGAAAAGATCACTCCGAACGCTAGTACGAACTATTCACTGTTATCTCTTATGAAGCAATATAAGAGACAAATACCAAAAATCCTTATTCTCTATTCCGAAAACAGATGGGAGCTGGGCCATATTTTACCAAGAGAGTGCGAAAACTTGTGTCGAGCACTTAAAGAATAGTTTCCAATCTTTCTACTTCTACTGGACAGCCCTGGCCAGCTGGCTCTCGCAACAAATCGCATCGCTCTCGAGGAAATCCAGTGCCACATCAAAGTGTTCAAAAATAAAAAGGCACCAGTCAGAGCGGTACTCTCTTCTTATCAACTTGCGTACTCCCCAAAAAAGGTCGATATCATTATGATTCACAAGTTCGGAAAGAGCCCGTCGGACGTTGACTCATACCGACCCATCACTCTGCTGTCGTTCATTGCGAAGCTATATAAAAGGTGCTTGTTGACGAGAATACTGACAATCGACGAGGTTACCCAGAGCAAACCACACTTTCAGTTTTGACCTGAGCAGCAGAATAGGGTGATAATCTTTATTCTAGATGGGTTCCAGATAAAGGAATATACAGTGGCTGTTTACCTGGACATCCGTCAGGCTTTTGACAGGGTATGACACGACTGTCTTATGTGCAAATTAAAAGGCATTCTTCTACTTCAGTTGTTTTTGATATTGGGCAGTTTTTTGACCGACAAGACCTTTTCGGTGGTTCTGGATGGTGTAGAGTCAAGCACGAAAATAATTCGTGCAAGTTATTTCACAGGGAATCCTCACTTGGTACATGCCCACTGTGCGTATCATACCGCTGTTAGATCTGCAGGACTTCCTCCATCTTTGCCAGAGACGAGTACGTGTACAACGCCACTGACATGCTCCAGCTGTACCTTTACAAATTTGGCAAATGAGCTAAATGGTGGAACATGTGCAACAGTGACATACCCACTCAGACACGAATGCCCTGGGTTCTTCCTCTTGGGTCAGCTGATTGGCCACTACGCTTGTTACCTAAATAAACGCCACACATTTCGTAAAATTCCGGGACTAATAAATAATTTCCGCTTGAATCTTATCAAAATGCACTCAAACTAAATACATAATGAAACTTCTTTCATTTTGTATAATATCAAACCCAAGACTTTTCGTTCGAAGAAAACATTTCTTTTAGATAACAACGAACTCATATTTATTTTTATCAATATTCCCACAAATTTTATTATCATTAACGACAAAAATACGCCGCAGTCTTTCAAGAACCAATCCCTTTTTATCGTCGGACACTGATAAACAGCGACAGCCCATAATAATTAGCATTATGTTTATTAAATTAAATTTGATTGAGCTGCGCAATTTGATTAACAATTTCAATTAGACTTGGACTTGTGCAAATTTATGACGCAGAATGTTGTGTCTGTTTTGCTAGTTGTTGGGCTAGTGTGGGTGTCAAGGGGAACTTTGTTTTGCAGTCATGGGGACTGTACTTGTTCGGTTTATTTTTTACTTAAACCATTCAAGCAGCTTAAAACAGATTGTGTCAATGACTCTTATCAAGGCTCAATAAATAAACATTTCTATAAAAAATAGCAAACAACTGCTAAAACTGTGCTGCTAACCTATATATGTAGTATTATGTGTCTCACCGACTTGTTCTTCTTTACAATTTATATTCAATGGAACTGCGTCCATGTGAGCGAGATATGTTGGTAATTTTCTATAGATACTTTGTACGAGTTTTTGCTATATTTCTTTCTTTATATAAGGTCATTGAAACGTATAACTGCTCGATAACTTTCATATGATGTGCATATCTATGGGAATTATTTTCAACTCAAACAAAAATTTGCAAAGAATGACAAGAAGTCACGTGATTGGTTTTTTCATGTGTTTTAGACCCTGTGCCGAAGGTGCATACATAAAAATATGTTTTATAAGGCACTTATTCTTGAAGTGGGAGGAGCAAAATACTTTTCGTTAGTACCAGTTGTTCTTATTAATTTCTTGCCTTTTTGTTTTGCACTGCTTGGTCTTAAGCTAGGGAAACATTGGTGTGTGTTAGGCGACCTCTACTGGTACAGGGTCTCTTCAGGTAGACCATTTTCCCACCCAGTATTAATGTGCCGAAATAACCTTCATTCGCAAACCTGGGAAGCTTGGAGCCAATCTCGCCTCATATCGCCCGATATGTTTATAGACCGTACTCTCTAATGTAGTCGAAAGACTACTTTTGCGCAGATTCCGAGCAATACTAGAAGAGCCTGGATCAATCTCAGTTCATTAGTTTGGCTTCAGAGAATATCATGGCAATGGTAGTTTACTGTTGGCATTTGAGGAGAAAAAGTATTGTTCGGCCGTCTTTCTGAACGTTAAGCAACCCTTCGACAGGTTATGGCATGCAGGTCTACTCCAAGTGATAGCTACTTTATCTGGTACTACACTGAGTGCAGGAACTTTTTTGTGAGATGTGGGTAAGAAAGTTTTAAAATAAAAGAAGTCAGAGTCAGAGTTTCACAGCGAATCGTACTCGCAACCGTTGTTTATACGCTCTATACAGCTGAAAGGCCGATCATCGAGGAAGATAAGCTCCTAGATGCTACGTCTTTCCGGCGATACGGCATTCCTGGCATTCGAAGTCTACCCACAGGTGGCATCAGCCATCCTTCAAAGGCAGCTCGACTCCATTAATGCTTGGCTTTGGTGGTGGAACCTTGTGCACCCCGGGCAGTCCACTCAAACGATATATTTTCGCTGAGAAGAGGAGACTGTCCCCAAGTTTTTCCTACGGAACAAACATTCAGCGCTAAAGTCAAGTTTCTAGGCATGGTGCTGAATAGAAGGGGGTTATGGCATCCGCATCTGCTCATTAAATTGAGTCAACTTAATTGATGGCTAAAAATCATTTATGTCTGTTGGGTCGAAGGTCAACTCTCGGGCTGAGGAGCAAGCTCCTAGTACACACAAAACAATAATAAAACCTATATAGACCTACGAAAACCCGATCTGGGACACTGCCAGCAGGAGTAACTTCTCTATTACCAAAAATTTTAAAACAGGGCTCTCAGAATTATTATGTCCAACGCGCATCTGTTTCATGCCAAAAATGTGATCTACAAAGAACTCGGGTAGCACTGGGTACGCCAGAAAGTTAGCAGTTAGGCAGATCCTACCTAAATCAATTCAATAGGCACACCAACACCCTTGCCATCAACCTGCTTGATAACAGGATAAAAGGTCTTACCCGCTTTATTATACTTCCTTTTCACGTTAGTCCTTATGTTAAATTTCCTACACGGATCTAGATAGAAACATATACCCTATAAAAATTTAAAGTTCAACGGGGATGCAGGGTAATTTAAAACACACGAATACAATGTTCTTCCTTGCTTAATATATCAAAAAAATACTTAAAACTTTTCACTATTATCCAGGCACGAACATGCACGAATATAAATTTTGACACACGCAACCGCATTCGCCTATAATGCCACGATATCCAAGATGGCTCAGGACAAAAGCACCGGCCAAGGCCAACTTTACTCAGCATCTCCGATGTGTATCCGTGTAGAATGTTTTGTTAGCATTGAAGTAAAATACTACAAATAAACAACAAAAGCAAAAAAGTTCAAAGAAAAAGTTTAAAAATTAGTGAATTTATTCATTTATTTCGTTCTAGTATAAGGCATATCATATTGGGATGGATCTAAGGTAATATACATCAAATTAGGCGTTTCTACCTAAATTTATACAGAAAAAAAATCAGAAAGGAAGCTATGCCTTATAGGTAGGGTTGGTACGTTCATCTTAAGCTATCTAATTGAATAGGATATAGAAAACCTTAAATTCCCGAACTTCAAACTTTAAAGCTTTAATTCTTATAGTCTTAATATAGTCTTGTTCCCTTAGGTAGAGCGGGTAAATTAAAACTGCGGAATAAATTATCTCTGTGTATCAATTGAAAAGCACATACGTCTACGCCTTCAATTATGCTGACTATCAAGTATATTCAATTCTAGTCTATTGAACTCCAATATACGATTTATTTTGAATTTTTCGCCTCGTCATCTAAGTTTCTTAATTGGCTTACTATCAGTTAACTAGCGCATTGACTAGACTTAAGCTGTCTCGCATTTAAATTGGATTTGAAATTGTCCAGAATGATGTCGTTGTAGTTGTCAAACAACAATGAGAATAAATTTGATATGTATTTTTTGTATACCCTGCACTCGTAGTATAAAAGAGTATATCGAGTTTTTGCAAATGTATGCAACAAGCAGAAGAAGACGATGCAGATCCCAAGAAGTATATATATTGTGTATAAGCAACAAAAATAAAGTCGCTATAGATATAGCTGTTCGAATGAACAATGCAAATTTGAAGACTATTAGAGATAGATTTCGAGATTGTCTACATAAATTTACCGCTAGACCCATGAGCCGAGACTGTTTTTCAATCTCTGGGAACGCCTGGCTGATTCGCCGTTCCTGCGTACCGATGATGTCAATGTCACCGGTGTACGCAGCAGCATCACTTCATTTTAGAAGATCGAGTAAGATGTATTCCATTAGCAGATTAAAAAAATTGCACGAAAACGCATCACCCGGCCTGAAACCTTTCTTGGTATCAAAGGTTTCGGAGAGGTTCTTTCCTACCCTGAAAACGCTTTATGTGTGTGATAGCGTCATCATGCCAAGACGAACGAACTTTGCCGGGATACCTAGTGCAGACGGGGCGTCGTTCGAATCGGCTTGTCGAAAGCTTCTTCTATAGACAAATAGGAGTGGTGTGTCTTTGTTAAGCTCAAGAGTCTTTTCCAAGATTTGGCGTAATGTGAATATTTGGTCACTGGTCGACCTTTTTGGTCTGAAGTCACACTGATTTTCTCCTATCAGTGATTTCGTTTATGGTATTAGCCTATTACAAGTGACAGAATCTTATATCCGATGGAAAAAATACTTATTCCGTGGTAGTTGGCGCAAACAGCGGGGATCTCCTTTCTTGAAGATAAGACAGACAACACTGAGATTCCAGTCATTGGGTATGCGTACATCAGACCATATCTTGCATAAAAGTTGGTGAATATTTCTAGCCAACTCTTCGCCGCCGGTCTTAAATAACTCAGTTGGCAGCCCATCAGAGCCTGCCGCTTTGTTCTTTTCAGCTTTTTTGATAACCGAATCGACCTCGTTATAGTCCGGTGGCTCTACAATAGTGCCATCATTAACTGGTTGTTCCGGTGTCATTTCTCTATCGCCAGTATTGTGCTCTTCGTCGCCTCCAAGTAGGTTAGGAAAATGACTTCTCCATAGTATCAGTGATTTCTGTTCATCTGTAACCAGATTTACAATTTCATCTTAACACAAAGTTACTTCGGTCAGACGCCTAACCTTTTGTTAACACTTTCGAGTTTAATTTCTTTCCCATAACCTCTCAACATTCTAAAACTCACGCATTTACTGCTAATTTTTTTTTTTTTTTGTCATCTAACAAGGCGTTTCTCCTCTCTCTCCATTTCTCTTGATATCGCTCTCTAACAGCTCGTGTTGCTCCCGACTGCAGAGTTCGCTGATAGGAAGCTTTCTTCTTTGTGGTAGTATTGCAACACTCCTCGTAAACCAATAATTTTTTCACAGGTTTTGTATGCTTGGCAGCCCTATCCATGGAGCGGGTAATATGTTTCCACTACTCTTTAATATCTTGAGAAGAAAAAGCCTTCTTTGCAATCATGTTATTGTTTCTGACGAAAAGAAGTTTAATTTGTATGGTCCCGATGTATTTAGACGCTATTGGAGGGATTTAAGAAAAGAAGCGAAATTTTGCTGTAGGTTTCTTATTGATGTGTATAATTTTTCAAGATATGATACTCTGCCACTGCGATTTTTAACCTCCGGCATGAATAGTTCTGAACATTTGGAGTTGTTATGTTCAGTCCAATCGAATTTAATCTAAGTACAGGGTATTTCGAAGTCGAGCTAACTTGATTGCAACGTTATATCTTTTTTTATGGACTGTTTTTTGTGTTCACTTGAGAAGAGGAAATGTTTATTTGTTTGTGCAATTATATGTAGTATTTGTAAAGTCAAGGTTATATCTATTAAGCCTCTAATTCATTTCGATTTACTGCTGATGGCTGACGGTTAATATTTGGTGTCAATTAATGTTTTCACATTTTGAACAAAAACGCGTTGTAAATTGCTTTTGCTTTATGGATGTATGTATATATAATATTATTAAATAAGCAGACATTAAGGCGTTATATACATATGTATATAAAGATAAAATATTACGCATACGCAGTGTGTGTGCTGTCAACAGCTGCTGACTTTAAGAAGAAATTTCCACGCTATTTGACTTTTATGAACAAGAAAATTCATTGTGTGCAACAACAACAACAACAACCACATGAACAAATGACAATAATAACAAAGTAAAGAGTAATAGCAGCAGCAACAACAACAACAACAAAGAAAACAATTATGCAAAAAAAAATGTAAACAGCCAATTAGAATTGTATTTGATATTCATTCATTTTACACATATTTATTTTTATTTGCATTACATTGCAATTTTAGCACCCAATTGGCTATAAAACAAAAAGAAAAGAAAATTTTATGCATATATGTGTCGCTATATATGTGAGTGGGGGTGTGTGTGTGTGTGGGCATAGAACCAACTGACACAAATACAGTCAGGTATGTTGCACCGTGTATCTATGTTACGGTAAATATTCTTATTGGATTTTGCGTTGGTGCTTTATGTCGTCCTTATTCGCTTGTTTGTTTATACTTGTTATTTTTCTGTATTTATGCATAGGCAACATCCTGTTCCCTTTTTGTTACTTTTATTGTTAGGCCCTGTACCGAAGGTACAAGAGCCTATTGGGTTTGTGCAAATGTATGTAACAGGTAGAAATAATGGTCGGAGACCCCCAAAGTTACCCCCATTATGGTCAGGAGTGATAGAGGAGTCGATATAGCCATGTCCGTCTGTCCGTCTGTCCGTCCGTCCGTCCGTCCGTCCGTATGAACGAAAGGATCTCGGAAACGGTAATAGATAGAGACTTCGTGTTTTTTGCATTCGTCTAGGACTGCTCCGGAATTTCACAAGTTTATTTTGAAATTTTGCCCCTCCCCCCCCTTCCCCATAAAATCACCCCCAAGGAGAAATATTTCTTCGGCACAAGAAAAATTGAGTATGCCAGTATAAAGTTAACGTCCCTCTTAGTCAAAATCCAAAAAGTTCATCAAAATCGGATAATAAATAACGATTTTATAACCAATTGAAGTTGAATGACCCCCCTTTCCTTTTCATTCATATTCGAGCAGTGAGAAGTGGTCATGTGTTTGGTCATATGCTCGGGAAACGTTTAATGTGTTTGTTAGGAGACCTGAACTGGTACAGGGCCTCTTACAGTCGGTTACGCCTGACTGTATTTTCTTACTTGTTTTAGTTGTTGTTCTGCTGCGTTGCCATAAATCTTGTCATATTGCCAACTTCGGCTTAGTAACAGCAACAGTAAAAATAGCAAATAAAAATGAAAACTGAAAAATAAACTGGAAAAGCAAACAAACAAGAAGGACTATAATAAGGAAAAAACAAAAGCAAATAGCTAATGTACTGCTCGTTCTTGTTGTTATTTCTGTTTTGTTGGCAATTGCCACTTGCTTGAATGTTTATCTTGCAGCTGTAATAAATTCTACGGCAGTGTCTACAAGTACAAAGATACGAGGATAGCTCGATGAGTCGTTATAAATTCAAGGAAAGGTAGAAGTATTAAATTATAAGGAAAAATCTAGTTCGACTTTTCTAAACTCAAAGAGTTTTTCGCGCAAAACATGCTCGTCGTTTTATGCATAAGTTTTAATCGAAATTTGCGCTACGCGACCAGAAACCTACAAGATAGGTAGATGGCAACGAATATGAATGGATGGAAAAAATGATGGGCGATAGATAGATATTGGATAGAAAATAGTTGGAAGATAGATGGAAGTTTGATGGATGGAAGATAGATGGAAGCTATATGGAAGATAGATGTTAAATAGATGGAAGATAAATGGAAGATAAATTTATTATATAAAAATTTAATAAATAATAGCAGATTACATGCAACATATTGATTATATTGTGATTGCCGGACGGCACGGTCGATGTACGGGCAGGCCCACTTTTATGCAAGATATTATCCAATTAATGCATACCCAATGACTCCAATCCCAGTCTATCTTTCATTATCCTAACTTTTGCGTCAACTACCGCGAAATAAATCTCCTTTCAATCGAATACAAGTTTTTGTCGCAAGTATTGTGTAATAGGCTGAAGCCATATATGGGTTCACTAATAAGACAATATAAGTGTGGCTTCAGAGTTTGACCCCTTAAAGACACGTGAGTTGAACAAAGACACACAGCAAAGCATTCTCAGAAATTGGAATACAGTGTCAGCTATTTGGTCTAGCCGTACTTGATGTCCTCGCGCACGCTGTCATTGCGTTTTGGACGGTCAGTGACGATGAAGAATTTCAATTTCAATGTTGTAGAAAATTTCGTCTATCTTGGATCCGAAATAACCAGCGACAACGTCAGCCTGAAGATCAGACGAAGAATCGAGCTTTCAAATAGATGCTATTTTGGGCTGAGCAAACATATTAGAATCAAGGCTTGAGTCAGACAAAACGGCGTTTGAGTGTCTTTAAGAGAAAGGTTCTACGCAGGATTTTTGTTCCTATTAGAGTCGGCGTAGGTACCGTATGAACCGCGAGCTGTATAAGCTATTCGATGAGGTCGACGTAGTACTGCGCATAAAATTCCAGGGCTGGTTCATTTCATTCGAATGGGTGGAAAATCTCCAGCTCGCATAATTTACATGGAGAGCCCAAACTTGATTGGATGACGACGAAATAGAGGACGACCGGGCACGCGTTGGAAAGGCCACGTATAAAGAGATCTCAGCATATTTGGCATTCATAGCAATTGACACCAGCGCGCTCAAGACTATAGCAGCTGGTGCGTCTTCCTGAGTGCGGTCATGACCGAACGACGGTTGAAAGAAGAAAGAATAATAAATAATAAAGATGAGATATAGATATTTAAAAGATAAATGAAAAATAAATAGAAGAAGGTTGGAAGATACATGGAAGATAGTTCGAAGATATAGATGGAAAATAAATAGAATGAATTGAAAATAAATAGAAATAGATAGAAAAATGTATTGAAGACAGATGTAGTTGAAAGATATAAATTTTGTTCACCAATTAGGCACATTTCTAGCTAACTGTAGTTATAGGAGTGCTGATATCCATCGGATTCGCTGCATTAAAGCGGTTGTACCTAAGCGAAGTGTTCTCTTACGTGTCCTCTGTATACATTGTATACTATAGATCCAGTTGCACACTACACATACACGAATGACACCATTTTCGTGTCTAGCTCACGTTGTCTTTACTGGAATTTGATAGTTAAAGACAGCAAATCGCTCCACTGTACTTTTGCGCACCGGAAGAAAAATTAACTTAGGATTTCTGTATTAATTTCGAAATAATTATTTCTAAATTCCTTTGTAAACTTCACTAAGCAAAAAAATGTAATACTTGCCAATGAAAATTGGAAGCGGTTACTGGCAAACCGTCAAATGGTATTTAAAAAATCGTATACAAAATGTTGTTTGTTTGTGCACGCATCACGCCTAAACCGCTAAACCAATTTGTATGAATTTTGGTCTAGGAATACATGGGACGTTGGAAAAAAAACATAAGCTTCCATTTGTTAAAATCTTATATAAGCGTTATACAAAATTTATCATATCGGATGAATTGTTATTCATTATAACAACCATTAAACTTTTTGGCATACTTTTATTCAAGTTTACTATCATACGCTGTCTTTTTTAAGTACATATTTCATGAACTACCCTCGCAGCTTGTCCTTTTGCGACACTTAAAAAGAAAATCATGTAAAGGCAAACTAAAAATTTATACAATATGCGACACACGCTGTCACATTTTTCACACGAGACTTCAAACTCTAAATAAATAAAGAGCCAGAAACCGGCAAAACAAAGTTATCCGGCAACGGATTCTAATTTCCCACGGCCGTCAACGAGAAATGCTGCTTTCAGAAATGGTCTTTCCATTTTGCTGGCATATTATTTATTTAAAAATTTAATTACATATTTGTCCATTGTCATGGCAATGGGTTGTTAAATATTTAAAACTGAAAGTATTTGTAGCCATTGTTTTGTTAGTGTCCTTGTGCCTTGTACATACTCAAGCGACCCCCAAAAGGGCACAATTTGACCTTCTCTCGTTTAAACTTCAAGTACAATATTGTGCATTGCATGATATGTGCTCTTGTATATGTATATATATATATATATATTTATTAAATACGTATTTGGAGCATCGTAAGCTCAATAGTAATTTTCTGTTGGCAGCTGGCTTGGTAGACATGCCCGCAGAAGGAAGGCGTTTTTCTTATAATAATTTGATTTTTGGTTTCGACAAAACCAAACAAAAAGTAAATAACTTTCCAATTAATTTAATTTATCTCGAAAAGCTTCGCATTAATTATTCTTTTTTTTTTTCGTGTGAAATTTTCCGGCGCGAATTTTGATGCGCAGTTTTTTTTCTGAGTTCTATCATTGCTTAAATGCCTTTTTAGCTGCTTAATTGCGGAAAACAAGTTTATCTAAAGAAAAATCGCAGACGACGGCGAGTGATAAACAGATATAGAAGGGAATGGTTTAAATTAGCTATTCACGCAACGTGTTAGTGATATGTTCGTAATATATTATAAGAATATAAAGAAAAAAATATTTATTTAAGTCCGAAATTTCCATAAGAAATGTTTATTTAAAGCTAAAATTCTTCTATTTTTAGTTGTATTTATTTTTAATTTTTGTAAACCTAAATAATTATTTGTTTTTTTTTTTAAGAATCTTATGTATACTAAAAATATTTACTTCAGCAGTTTGTTTTGGATTAATGAAAGAAATAATAAACAAACAAAAAACACGTTTTTACATTTTTTTTTTTTTTTTTTTTCTGATATAATCTACCTCATATGATGTTTATAGATACTTTGTTGTAAAATATTCCTAAAACGTTAAAACATTTTTACACAATAATACATGATTGATTTAGTTTCATGTGCATCATTCATCATTTATTATTTAAAGAACTTATAAATGCATACTTTTATCGTATTTAATATAAAAAAATAATAAAAATAAAATAAATTTTAAAACAAATTTCTTCCATTCCGTTCTTGTGCACAAATTTTTTATGCATTTCCTGAAACGACACAACATTTCAACTCTAACATTTAAAAAATAAAAAAATGTTAGTGAAATGCAAGAAATTTACATGTTATAATAAGCTCAAACATGCAAATATTTACATACAGTGCGAGAGAAAAGTAGGCTTCCAAATACTATAAAAAAATAAGAACCCAAAGATACACAATAAATTTTTTTCCATGTATCCGTGACCGAAAATCAGTGATAACATTCACAAATATTCTAGAAAACACTAGGATTTGTGTGGAACTACCCTAACTAAGAAAAAAAAAATTAAGCATGATGGGTTTTGGGGTTAGGGGCAAAATTTTAAAATAAACTTGTAAAATTCCGGAGCAGTCCTAGTCGAATACAAAAAACACGAAGTCTCTATCTATTACCGTTTCCGAGATCCTTTCGTTCATAAAATACTTCAACTAGACTTCTATAAGCGACATACATAAATAGGTTCTTAGAAATATTAAATTCATAGCGCTATGACAAAAAAAAAGTAACTAACAACAAATACAGAGAAAGAAATATTTAAAAAAAATAACACACGTTTCACATTTTGATTTGTATTTGATTTGGCGTGAGAAATGTGTAACAAGTAGAGAATGTGCATGTTTCCACCAAGGATTGTAATTATTTCATCATGCATATTCCACCATTGTTATTTCACCATGCACAAAACCAAACAGCAACACCAATAGCATATCACTCTCTCTCTCTCTCTCTCTCTCTCTCTCTCTCTCTCTCTTACTCAAGCATAAGCACTCAATCTCTATTTTTCAGACTCACAAGGCAATGCTTTTTTGCTCTTGAATTCCGTTTCACCATTGTTATTTCACCACGCACAAGACCAAAAAGCAGCAGCAACAACAATACCATCTTTCTCTCACACGCATGCTTCAGTCTCACAAACCAATGCTTTTTCTCTCTTGAATTCCGTTTCACTTTTACACGATAGAAATTAAATATGTACAGACACACGCGCTCTTCCTAGTAATTAAAAGATGTTAGGCTTGCTACGCGAGCATTTCCCCTTCTCTTTCGTTCTGTACTTTCACTCAAAGTTATATTTATCGGGATAGGGCCAAGTCCCATCAAAGTTACTCATTTTTTCCAAAATAAATCTTTGATCAAAAAGAAGTTTTATACCCTATTCCCAAAAATAAAAAACCTATAAAAAGTATGTGCAAATGTATATAACAGGCAGAATGAGCTGAGACAGACCCTAGAAAGTATATAAATATATTCTTGAGCAGCACTAAAAGTCGAGTCACATCCGTCTGTTTTTTTCCGAAAAAATCGAGATCTTGGAGACTAAGATATTTAAATATTTAGGTTCTCCTATTCAATCTTCAGAACACTTGTATGCATGAACACGCTAACCCCCTCCCTAAGGGGGTGGTTTCTACTTACCATGCATATTCTATGTTTGTGTAGGAAACATATTTAATTTAGCTAGAAACACTATATTTGGTGTATCTTGCATGATTCCTCAGAATATGTTCCATATTGACCAAGATCGGATCACTAGAAGTAGCTCTCATATACTCTCACCACTCGAAATTCTCTAAATTCAAATTAGAGAGATATATAAAACTCTTTTGTTTCTCATTGTCACTGTCAAATCAATGATATTTTTGGCTCACTAGAAACATACTCTTCAGACGTACTGTACATACTTGCTTGTTGTACTATGAGTATGTAAGATTGTTGTAATATTTTGGCAATTGCTTAGGTACCTAAAAATAGGTCATACGATATAGTGAGGGCAACCGAGCGGGAATACACAACCGATTTTTATAAGAAAAACAAACTGACGTACTAGTTCAAGTTCAAAATAATATTAAAGACCCATAAAGTCTCATAAGCAGACAACGACAAGAACAACAACTACAAATTTGTACAAAACTGGCGACATGCAAACAAGATGCTGTCCTGCCGCTGTCCCTCGTATCTACAGTCATACGTGTATATACATAATAAGCTCGATAATAAAATCATAATGACGTTGTCTGTCTGTCTGTCTGTCTGTCTGTCTATATAGCCTACTGCTGCTGCTGTTGCTTACCATATAATATAATGATTGTGATAATAATGATTGTGGCAAATTGGCGACGGCGACGGTTGGACGGCTGTGTCCAATCGAAAAAAATAAACTAAAACAAAATCTTCTGACATAAAAATGAATGAAAATGTGAAAATCTGAAGGTCGCTCCAAATGTGCAGCTAGTGACACTTGTATGTTTATTTTTTGTTGTATTCTTTTGTTTCTCAGTAGTTACTAACTCTTTAATCTTTTATTTTGCTTTCTTGTCCACTTAGGCCTACGAGCGTCGTTTTCCCACCTGCCCGCAAATGCCCATTGTCCTTGACTGCGTTATCATCAAGGACGAAGTACTGGAGGGCGGTGCTAAACGAAATACAAGCCGCCGCTGTAAACTGGCAGTCGATGCACCCTACATTTTCAAGAAGCTCATCGGTGTCGAATGGGTACACTTTCTGCAGCACAACTTTTTGGATAGGGCCAATCGCACACTGAACATAGAAGCAGTCAATGAGAGTTTCTCATCGCGCATTGAGATCTTTGAACGTTGTCGTTATTATGCGCATCCTGACAATCCTGATTGGACTTGTTTCGATCAGACAGCAACTTTGGATATTAAAAATTTCTTTGGTTTCGAACATTCCATGGAGAAAATGGGCATGAAGCAGTATACACAGACAACGCTGAAGGGCAAAGAGATTATCGAATATTTTATTACTCAGTTGAGTGAGGAGGGCATAACAGATGTGGAACGCTGGGTACCACCACTGGATGCACCCAGTTCACCGCAACGTGTAGAGAAAACTGAGCAGGAGGAGCGTAGCATATTGCTCGATGGTGATTTCATAGCACGCAATCTGGGACAATTGTCGCCAATGCAAGAATCGAAGCTGCTCGAGCTGCGAAAAATGCTCGATGGTGTTGATGACTTGAAGCGTATGCCAAGTTATCAGACCATTTTGCGTTTTTTGTCAGCACGCGACTGGCATGTAAACCAGGCCTATGCAATGCTCTGTGCTTCGCTGGAATGGCGACGTGAACATGAGATCGACGCGCTGCTCGAAGAGTACACAAAACCGGCAGTGGTTGCAGAACACTTTCCAGGTGGCTGGCATCATCATGATAAAGATGGGCGTCCAATCTATATATTACGTTTGGGTCATATGGATGTTAAGGGTTTGTTGAAATCAATTGGCACCGAGGGTCTGTTGAAGTTGGTGCGTATTCAAGGTTTTTTTTGTTTTTTTTTATTTGAGTAGCATTTATATTATATGCCATTTATTTGCTTAGTCGCTGCACATCTGCGAGGAGGGCATACAGAAGATAAACGAATCGGCTGAACGTCTAGGCAAGCCAGTGCTCAATTGGTCGCTACTTGTCGATTTGGAAGGTCTATCCATGCGTCATCTCTGGCGTCCAGGCATTAAAGCCTTACTGAACATCATTGAAACGGTAGAGCGCAATTATCCGGAGACCATGGGTCGTGTGCTAGTAGTACGTGCGCCGCGCGTTTTTCCCATTGCATGGACAATCGTTAGTGCGTTTATAGGTAAGAGTTATATTTAAAGAACTTCCGTTTAGATGTATTTAAAAAAAATAAATATAAATTACTTATTGCAGATGAAAACACACGCTCCAAATTTGTGTTTTACGGTCCTGATAGTCAGCACATGAAGGATGGTTTGGCACTTTACATCGATGAGGATATTATACCCGATTTTCTGGGTGGATCCTGCAAGGTAGGCGCTTTTGTATTATAATTATAAACGAAGTCCTTTTTGGTTTGTTTCTTACTGTAATATTTAACATTTCTTTTGAACTCTACGTCGCTACGTAATACAACAACGCCGCTATATATAAACACACGATACAATATATATGTATATGCATATATATACAATATAAATCAGGCAACTCTATCGTATGTGGAACAAGTTAATCAAAAATTCTTTACGCATTGTTATTTAGCTAAATGCGATTGTGTAAGCAACTGATGCTCGACATGCCAAGTCGAAAATTTTAAGCTAAACTCTAATTCTCAATTCTCTTTTCTTGCTGTTTTACACCAATTTGTTGTTTTTATTTATGCCCTTCACACATACTGTATTAAAAGTTTAACTCTAAAGAAGAAATCTTCGAAGAATAACCCATAAAATAATTATATTCTTGAACAGCTGCACGCAACGAATCGTTCAAACCAATGTCCGTCAGTATTTGAGTATGTATTAGGTTTCTTAATGAAATACTTCCAAATTATTTTGTATTCGATGTTCTTGCAATTCATGGAATGGTTTAAACAGCGGAATCTTCTTTCTTGGAGATATGACAAAGAACACTGAGATTCCAATCGTTGGATTGGAATTTGCATAAAAGTTTCGCCGCTTATCTTGAATAATTCACCCGAAAGTTCATTTTCCTTCGCTTCGTTCACTCAATATTGATATCTAACGTCATGCCTTGCTCTCGATTGCTGAGTTTTTTAAAAGACATCATTTTTGTCTGCATTAACAGTGCGACACTACTCCTCATACCAAGATTGAGTCGCAGTTCTGGTATAACCAATGAATTCTTTTCGAAAAGATTTTTCGAAGCAGTCGGAAGGGTTTGAATTCTGCGGTCTGTTGTTACTGCAGCTTTTGTTAAGTAGTGGAACTTAGTGTGCACCTTCGCTGCGAATATAAAGTTCTCCAATTCGATATTTTGATCTCGTAACGTATAACACATTCGATGCGTGCATTCCGCCAATTACTGCATGATCAATTGATGATTTTTAGTTGTATTTTGGTCGAGACTTACCCATGTAGCGTTGTGTATGTTAAAATTCTAAAATTTGATGCTACCATGTTCCGACCAGCGGCGAAATCTCTCGCAATTGCTGAATGTGATGTAATGAAGGCTAAATTTTCCTAAAATAATGTCATTTAGACGAAATTCTTTTCTTCAAGTATGATAAACGTTACAGGCTTTCGTAAAATACATCTTCTAGGCTTCACATTTGACTAAATGCCCGTGGCTTGATTACAATAACGAGAAACTTCAACGCCCATGCTACGTTTTTTTATGAGGAACTCTATTTTCACATCACCGTATCAATATTGATTAGTAATATTCAATTAGTCTGTACATATGTATAAATGCGATGTTCTCAGTAGTCAATATTATTAAATAGAGGTTATGGAAAGTCAACATTTTAAAGTCTTTATAAAAGTTAAGAAATTACAAATAAATACTTTGCTGGTTTGGAATATTTTCTTTTATTTAACTCGCGAATGTAGGTTTAAACAATTAAACCGTGTGAAGGGTATTATAGCTTCGGTGTCACCGATGTAAAAATTTATGTTTTTTTTTGTTTATTGTGCTTAAATGTTTCATATCCAATCAAATTTCGCGCTAAGCTGTTTCAAATGTCTCGCAAGAAAAGTCTTGAGAACTCTCATTAAACATCTTTTCCACGTCGTTGTTCATGCAATTTTTGTACTCGTCTGGAAATTTGTATGATTCGCCCGCAAAGTAAAGACAGCTTCACTTATTTTGTGCGTTTTCGCAAAAAAAAAAAAAATATTTAAATTTTTTGTATATTATTTCAAAGAAACTCTTATTTAGCAAGTTGAAATATAATTATTTGCTTAACTATTTTTCACAGACCATGATACATGAGGGCGGCCTAGTGCCCAAGACGTTATACAAAATGAATTCGCTCGAGGATGAGGAACAAGAAGATGATGCAGATGGTACAAATCTGACACAAACATTAAAAGAAAATGGTGCAACAGCACGCCCACAAAATCATGCAAATCTCTATAAAAGTATTGAGCTACGTTCCGGTTATACGCATGAGGTTGTCATACGCAACGAGGATCCAAAGAGTGTGCTTACCTGGGATTTCGATGTGGTACGCAGCGATTTGCACTTTACATTGTATCGCGTTACAAAAGATTTGCCGGATAAGCATGGTTTGTATGCAATGAAATTTAAAAATGAATTTAATAATTCAATGTCAACTACCAAAATTACAGATTTGGCTGTCTCCTTTTTTGATATGAATGAATTCGTCGAGGGCGTAAACTTCTTCAAAGAGGAACCAACGCTCGTCTGTCGTCACAAGGAAAGCGTACAGGGTTCGCATGTCATGACGCACACCGATAGTTACATTATGCACTGGTTTAGTCCCTCGGCAGCACAGTTAAATTTCTTCTATGAGGTATTAAGCTCAATTAACTATAAAGGCTCGATGACCAGTTTGCAGTCGGCCTTCTCCTCCAACTCGTCGGCAACAAGCTCTTGTCAAAGTCGATGATATGAGGATTTGGTGGTGGCTGAAACTGTTGAGTTATACAAGCCACAGCCAGAACAGTTGGACGAAGCGTTCTCGGGCACATTAATGGAAAAGAGCTTGAATTGAATTCGCAACTCGTTATTTGTTCAGCTTCTGTAGTGGAAACGACAAGAAATCTCTAAATTCAAATTTTAATATTCAGGCGCTCAAAAAGTATGTTTAGCCAATTTTTACGCCTAAACTCTAGCTTTTTCAATTGTGTAATTTTTTTTTTTTTTTTTTATATAAAATTATTTTACTAGATTCAATTTATTTATTAAATATAACAACATATATTTCAGTATTTAAGCGTTTTAAGCGAAAGCATTCGCCACATGTTGCATTCAACAGCAAACATAAATCCAAATTAAACGACTTTATATGGTTGTAAATGAGACATAGATTATATACCAGTGAAGCAAACATAAGCAGCCGCATGCATCATACATTTTTAAACGTCAATTAGTCCATTTTAGCATTAGCGTCTAACGACATACATAATTATTATGCATAATAATTACTATAATATTTAGCATAATTAATCATTTTGCGCGCGCAAATCAGGCCAAATCGATTTTTAAATGCTTTTTATATAAAGGAATAGTAAGAAAAATAGAAAATAGTAAAATTACTTTTTGCAGCTGAAATTTAATATGACGAAATACATAATAAGATATGAATGAATTAATAATTAACTAAAATTGTCTACATGTTACCTTACAATTAATGAAAAATAACAAAACGTTTTATTTAAAAAAAAAAAAAAAAACCCATTACAAATAATTAGTTATCAAATTTGTCGACGATTATGACATGTCGCCGTAGTTGAGAAGAGCATTAAATTATACATTTATATAATTAAGCAGCGTAAATATGATAATCAAGTAATACATACGAAATTATATGAAAAGACAAAAACAAAACAAAAAAAACTGCATGTTAACTATGTGTATAAGTTGTATGAAGTAAAAAAATTCAGTTAAATAATAAACAATGGACTTTCTTTTAATAAATTCCACAAATCTATTTGTTGGTTAAATGGAACATTATTTAAGTTAAATTTACTTGAATATGCACTGCGTATCAGTAAGCTAACTGAATATTTAATTAAACATGGCCCTAATCATACAAACATATCCCTCCTTTTGAGGTTTGGTTTGAAAAAGATGTATATTGTTGCTAATTTTGCTAGAAACGCAAATTTAGTATAGTCTACATGAATTATTATCCAATTATTATTCCACAATCTCTTTTTTATAAGAACGAATATTTTGTTGTATTTTACAACTCTAATAAGATACTATAAAGATCCAAATTAGAGCACTAAAAGAGTTGGCCCCTACACAAAATTGACTGTCCGTCTGCTTAGCTGTCTGTATGCAGATCCAGAACATTGTATATATTAAGAATAGAGCCTCCATGTTTGGATATTTAGTCTCTTCTCTTCCCTCTTTAGATAAGTAATATTTATGAACGTGATTCTGTGAGCTCATTTAAATATTTACAGAAAATGTATTTCAAATCGTAGGTTATACCACTTAAAGGTTTTTAAAGGTTCACGGTGCAAACATTTTCTTTTGTGCGAAGCTTTTTAGGTCAATGTACGTGCATCGATTATTTGTATTTTGTGAAGGAAGCAAGTGGTGTGAACATTGACCGAAGTGGATTTCTTACCCATGACCATACTAATGTACAGCTTTGTTTATACCCACTTACGCTACGGAAGGCAGCAATCGTATGTAATTGGATTGCAAGACAAAGCCATGGTAAAGGTGAAAGATAAAACCGTCTCGATGTCCCTGGTGTGCGTGTACCATCGAGCATTTCATATCATTCTTAGTATGTACTTTGCTTTGGGCGACTGGAAAATTGTTCAGGAGGGACTTGGCAGCAATTCCATATACCTGAAACGCATATTTTCATATAGAGCTAAAAATTGATTTGTATATAGCCACTATTTTTTAATTTTTTTTTGTTAGAGATAGCTTATTTCTTGGCCACTCCATTTTTCTAGCTTGGTATAAGTCTTTTTTTTTTCGTATTATTGTGATATGTCTCCGGATCTTAAGACTATTGAGTATGATGTACATGCTTTAAGATAGAACTTAGCAACGTTACTACGGGGCAAAAACTTCTTCTTGTTGCCAATGTAACATTTGCGCAATTTCTAACATTTATGTCTATATTCCATTTAAAGGCCCACTGCTCAAAACTCCCCAATGCATCTGTGGCAATACCTTTATCAGGGTTTCTTGCCAGCAAAGAAGTCTCGTACGCATAGTTAGCAATTATAATTTAAAACGCAGCCCTTGGATACTCCCGCGAAGATGCACCTTAACAACAATATTGAATGTCCTTTTCGTTAAGAAGCTTAGGAGGTCGAAAAGCTAAGGGATTATTAGTAGACTCTTTAGTAAGCTCAGAAGAGCACAATGCCAAACTCTGTCGAAGGCTTTCTAAATATCCATGAACACAGTCACAGAATAGTGCTTATGTTCCATCACTTCAAGGGCGAAGTTGACAACACGAAGTGCCGTGACTTTTATGAAATCTAAACTGCTGGGGATTCTCTGGGTAACGCTTTCTAATTACAGAATTCGGCTCAAAGTTACTCTTTCCATCATCTTACTTAGGTGTGGAAGCAGTTTAATCGGGCTGTATGAGTTAACTTCGGTATACTGTTTTTTAGCTTAGGATGCTTTTAAAGAGCAAGACTAAATAACAGTGCTCTGTTTGGTAGTAGTGTTTGCGTTTTGTTATCCAAAAGATGTTCACTTAGTCATTTCTTAGACTTCAACTTGCTAATCTGCTGCTTTGCCTGCTGCAGGGTGACAACAATTGTCAAGAGGGACATTTAATAAACAAATTCCAGTGGTGCTTGAGTCATCCTTCTCATGTCGCCGGACAAATCTGATTTCCAAACTATCGGCAAAGACCTCTGCATTTTTCTGACTAAAATAGCACCAGCCGCCTGCTGAATCCTTAAAAATTTCGTGATTTTTAATTTTAGCTTTAAAAATAAATTTTTTGTCCATGTACCTCAATTGGATGGAAAGATATAAATTTTGACCAATCTTGACTCGAACCATTTCCTGGCTGAACTGAAGTTCGACTGTGAATTTCAGCTCAATCGGTGGGAGTGTTTGGCATCCTATAAGGAACATATGTACATAGATACATAGATAGAGAGATATATACAACATTAATTCGTATATATATATATATAGCTATATAGATAGGAATATATGTATATATTATATGAGGTGTTACAAGCTTTAAGATGCCGTAACATTTGTATAAACTTAGTATACTCTTGGTACTCCACGGCAGAGTAAATAATTATAGTAGATATGTTAAGAAAATTTGGTAGACTAGAACCAGTTTAACCGGTAAATACTCCTTATCATTATCAGCGTAACATCAAAACCAGTAAACTAAGTAGATTTATCTGAAAAAAAAACTTCTACTTATTTTACGTTTATGTACCGATTAGGGTTAAACTTCGCAACACTTGACAGTGCTGCCAAGCATTTTCTACTAAACAGCTGTGCGACGTGTGTTTTGTTTTTATTTTGCGCATCGAGGTTTATGATTAATGCTAAAAAACTGATAAGCGATTTCTTGTTACTTGAATATGCAAATTAGAACAGAACCTCCAGTTACCTAAACTGATAGCGTTTAATGGTCTCTAATAAAAATATGCTGCTACTTTTTGGCTCCCGCGACAGCAAAAACGAAACTTTGTAAAATGAACCCTTCGACTCGACAACGGGAACAAGTGCAATAAATTTATTTTTATTCGGCGATACTCGACGTAGATAAGCTAACGATAAGCGAAATAATTTTGCTATATGGCTTAATGCAATCAATTGACCCCAATTTTTTATAAACCGTTCGATTGTGCTGACCAACAGTTCGACCAGAGCGGCGGCAGTTAACGGTTCGTTGAGCGCGCATAAAAATCGTAGAGTTGGATTTGAAAATGTATACATTGGAGCAGCTAAACGAAAAGTGAGTAAAGTTTGTGTGTGCATGGTGCATAACAGCTGATTTACCCCACTGCAAGCGGTGTGACGACCCGACCTAGCGTTTCATGTGTGAATGAAAACAACAGTCATTCCAGTGGCTCGCAATGGCAAAGTCGGAGTCAGCAAATAAGTTGTCAGAGTTTATAAATACATCAGTTGAATCTTACAGTGAGCAAGCAGTTACGCACAAAGCCGATGCGTCAGAAAGTATCTACGATGACAAGTGTATCTTTCCGGACTTCAAGAGTGGTCCACTTACGGCATATCGGCAGAAGGCTTCTTTCTGCTACAAACGGCTGAGTGTGCTGCTCGAGGGCGAAGATCACATTCGCATGAAGGTAAACTGGTTTTTGGCTTTAACTGCCATATATTCTTTGCAAAATACGAAATTTAAGTGGCAAAGAAAACAAGTTGCTAAATCGATTTTCCGGTCCGAAGTTCATTGCATCTATTGAACAAAGTCTCTTATCTATTTATAAGCGTTGTACTTAATAATTAGATTATTTCGCGCGCGTTGAAACACTCCAGCCTATTCCTACTTCAATTTATTTCTTTTTTATTGACAATTTAAAGCATCGTATTTGGCAATGGATGGAGTCACATCCGGACTTTCAACGTGATCCCGAAACGCCATCCTTAGATGTTACACGTCAAATTGCAAACAAGCGTCAACATTTACTTTGGGAACAGAGTTTCTTCGGTGCAAATGAGGTATTTAAAATTTTTAATGAAAGGTTATTTAATATTTTAACTAAATTTTTGTTTAGTATCTAGCAAAGCCACATCTGCTGCTCGCTTTTCTTCAGGCTATATTCAGCTATGATTTTAGCCTTTCCGTGAAATTTTCGCTAAGCAATGGCATGTTTCCGACCACATTGATTACCAATGGCAGTCCACGCTTGATCAAGTATACCAACAAGGTTGCAAAAAATCAAATTTTGGGCGCCTTTGCGTTGACCGAGATCTCACATGGCACAAATGCTTTGGGCATGCGTACGCGTGCCACTTACGATGTGAAAACAAAAGAGTTTATTTTACATACACCAGATTTTGAGGCGGCCAAGTGCTGGGTGGGCAATCTTGGCAAAACCTGCACGCACGCCATAGTCTATGCACAACTGTATGTACCCGATGATCAACATCAGGGTTTAAATGCATTTTTGGTGCCCATACGCGATGAGCGTACACTGTTGGCGTACCCCGGTGTTACAGTTGGTGATCTCGGCGAGAAAATTGGTTTGAATGGCATTGATAATGGGTGTGTAGCTTTAGTGAAACAGCATTTGTACAAATTTAATGCATATTTGTTTGCTTTCAGTTTCGTTATGTTCAACAATTATCGCATTCCAAAGGAAAACTTGCTCTCCAAGACTGGTGATATTGATGAGCATGGCACTTACAGCAGTCCGATCAAGGATAATCGTAAACGTTTGGGCGCTTCCTTGGGTTCACTATCCGCAGGCCGCGTTAATATTACCGCCTTTGCTTATGTTGCGCTGAGCAAAGCGATTACCGTTGCAACGCGCTATTCTGCCAGCCGTAGACAATTTGGTCCGGATACAACAACGGAGGAATGGCCAGTCATTGAATACCAATCGCAACAATATCGTTTATTGCCGCATCTGGCTACCACATTGGCTATGCGTGCTACTTGTATGTGGATTGGCTTGGAAAATGTTGATATGACCAATAAAGGATTTATGGGCGAGGATACTACCGTAATAGGCATGGAAATACACGCCATATCCTCGGCATTGAAACCAGTTTGTACTTGGGCGGCGCGTGATGGCATACAGGAATGTCGTGAGGCATGTGGCGGACATGGATATCTAAAAGCGACGGGTTTGGGTGATTTACGTAATGACAACGATGCCAATTGCACTTATGAAGGCGAGAATAATACGCTTATACAGCAAGCATCCAATTGGTTGATCAGTCTGCGCCGTACAAAAGCTAATTTCGAAGAAGTATCGCCACTGAAAACTGTGGCTTTCCTAAAGGACTTTGAACAGCTGCTGCACGCTAAGGCGGATGAGCGTAGCGTATCGGAAGCTTTGAATACAGAAAGTAAGTTGAAATTATTAAATGAGTTTGAAAAGGGTAATAATTTATACACAAAACTCAACGTCAGTGAGCTCATAATTGAAATATTTTCATGGTTCAAAGTCCGTTCGTTTATGTCTTAGTTTTCTATGAATCATTCAATTGTACTCTACAGTATACGGGTATATAGAGGTGTTCCTCTATTTGGTCTTAAGATGCGTATGGAGATTTACTCCATTTTTAACGTCTAGTACCATCAGCAATACGTGTGGGATTAATATTTGTGAAGGTGCCATTACTTTAAGAGCAATTCATTACGCTCGCCTATGGCTATTCCAACGCATCTTCTTTCAAGTGCTTTGCGAGTTTTTTTTAAGTAGACAGCTGCTTTGAAATTGATAGTAATAGTAATCCTTTTTAAAGTAATAATATGCCCTGAAAACGCATAATTATGTATGTACATAGGATGATTGTAAAAAGTACTAAAACATGGATTCTAACAATTTAAACATTTTCTTTTGCTTTCTTTTTTTTTGCAGATCTACTCAAAGCACTTAATTGGCTGCTTGCCTGGCAATTGGACTACACACTCAAACGCTTTGAACAGCTTCAGCGTAGCGGAAACAACGCTTTTGAGACGCGTAATAATGTGCAAGTTTTTGCCGCACAGAAATTGTCATTAATCTACGCTGAGCGTACTATGTACTATGTATTCCACAAGTTTATAGCCGATTTGCCCAATAGCAATGAGAAGAAAGTACTTACTAAGGTTTTGGCTTTCTACGGCGCTCATTTGGTGACCAAGTATTCGGCGATCTTCTATCAGGGAGGCTACTTCCGTCAGAATTCACAGATTGAACTATACCAGCAAGGTATATACGAACTTTTGCCTGTACTAAAGGACGAAGCGATTGCGCTTGTGGACGCCATTGCGCCAACAGATTTCATACTCAATTCGCCGTTGGGCATGAGCGATGGCAATGTGAGTTTGACTTTAAGAGAAAAAAAAACATCAGTTTGTAATTTTTTTTACTTATAGGTCTACCAGCATCTGCAACGCACAATTAACTCCACACCAGGCGTTTACGAGCGTGCGGATTGGTGGCGTGAGGTCACCTACAAGGACTATCTGAAGCGCGCAAAGTTGTAAATAGCATAGAACAATTATGAAACAAGTGATTGTAGCTGAATTTATTTTATTTTTACAATCAATAATTTTATGCTTAATCTAACAGTAGAACTTAATCTATCGGGTGTTGTGCTTTAAGATTTAAAATCTTTTTAAATTAACTATTTTTTTTCTTTCGTTTTTTTTTTTTTTGGTTTTTTGAAGGCATTGTACACAAAATATACGCTTAAATACGATCACAGTCAGATTGATTTTGAGGTTAATAAATATTTAAATACGAAATATAGACTAAAACAAAAAAGTTCACTAACAACATCGTCGTATACGCAGCGTTCGTCAAATTGGTTGAGTGCTAGGGAAGCGCACCAGAGCCGGATTCAAAGTAATCTTCGCTGCCGCTGTATGAGTTGGCGAACGCTGGCACCTTCTTTTCACTACTGCTGCTGCTGCTCAATTGTGAATCTACGTTTGCCAGCTCACGTTCGGTTTGCACTAGCATAGGAATTTGCTGCGGCAGATCGCTTGTTGCCCAGAGATATAAGTCCAATGTTTTTTCCGTGCAATCGGCTATAAAACGCACAAATGGGCGTATGTCGCCCTCGTTTGCCAACTTCAGAAAGTGATAGTATTTGTGCCGCTGCTGTTTAGGTATGATAACAGGCGGGTATCCCGCGCGCATCAACAGCGTATTCATTAGCAATCTTGAGGTACGTCCATTGCCATCGATAAAAGGATGTATATGCACTAGTTTGTAGTGCGCCAGTGCTGCATAGCTGTAATAAGAAACAAAATTAAGCATGTATTAAAGAATTTAAATTATTTGTAAGATGCAAGGGAGAATCAGGCTACTAAATGACGCTGGACGATGCTTAGATTTCAGAAATCCGCTTTAATGTTTTAAGTTGAACTGGTAGATAGTCCCTATATAGGACTTTCAAACGAGATTGAAATCATTGTGATACTCCATAAACTAAATCAAATCAAAGTTTCACACCTACACTGCTGAACCAATTTTTATGGATGTAAATATAGATCGGGTGCTGGGAAAGGACATAGGCCAAAATCTGTGCACCCGTTTGAGGTGCAGCGATGAAATTTCGTATACGTGGTTGCGGACTAGGTGTAAGATCTAACGACAAAAGTGAACCGTTTGGCTTTACTGGGCGCCGGCGAAGTTATGAGCTAAGCAAGTTTATTTATTTCTATTCTTTTCTATGGATTTTAAAATTTTTAATGGATGCTTTACTTTTTTAGTAATTAGTAAATTAATTAGTAAATTAGAATAAATTTGTCACACACGCAAGCCAATTAAAAATTTTGAGCTGCATTAGAAGTTAGGATGGTAAAGATTTAAAAAATATTACGTTTAACTCGATGTATGCTGTTCTGCTTAGGGGAACTGCTTCAAGAAGGCACATCCGCAATGCCTAACGCAGAATCTCAAAAGCATTCTCATTAAACAGTCCTACATCATGACTAACCATCTAAACCTACTCCTCATTGTTAATTTTGTAAAAAAAAATAAAATTTAATGTTGCTAATATTGCTACAAACACCTAATTTAGGTTTTTCTTACGATAATCCTGAAATTATTTTCATAATACATACTTGACAGGATGCAATGATATGCTCTGCTCCGAGTTCAGCCAGTTTTCGAAATGTTTCATAAGTATAGCTAAATCACCGGGACCCGGTGGCACATGTCCTCCAACATAGACTTGATTACGTCGAAATTCGCCGCCCTCAATGGGATCCACATGACCGAGAACGCGTCGATGTATTTCCATTATGTCTTTCAGTGTAATTTCCAATCTGTATAGAATTAATTTAATAGATTGTAACTTAAACTTTTATGTTTTACTTGATTTTAAAAACAGTTTTTATAAAGATAGTTGGTCTTATACGTCTATCCTTATAAGACTATCACAACTATAAACCAAACTACAGATTGAAACTATACGCAACAACTAATTTGAAGAAAGTTAGGTTATGAACAATAAAAAATGTATGGTGAACGTTAATTCATCCGAATTTTAAGTATTCGCTCATATATCTTCGAACGAACATGACAAGACTAATTATTTTATTATGAGTCCGCTCATATACATTTCCGAACTGATGACAAGATAATATAAAAGTATTTGCAAAGTTTTCAATACAATAAGTTTTTACAGTAAGGATTATCAGTATAATGTGTTAATAATGGTGATAAAAACTATTATAAAGTATCTTAAAAGTTGGTTTGTTTCTGGTTTATATTTGGTAAATATTAAACTTGAAGAGATTCAAGAGTGTAATGATATGCAGCTATTATTATTTCGGCAAGTTAATCAAGATTAACAAGCTGAGCACAGCAAAGTATTTTTCCTTAAATTCTAATTTTTTTGTGATCTAGTTTCCTACGCCTCTCTATAGTATTAAAAATAATAAAATTAATAAACTGTAAAGAGTACAGATTAGACTTACTTTTGCACTAAACTTGCATTAATGTATTTCATAGCCAAATCCATGCCGAGAATTTCGTTGTGTTCATCGATTGATTTACCATCAATAGCAGTGCGTGTCTCCAGTATAGAGCGTGTTTGTGCTAAAGTCATTGTATTACCCTCAATGCCCACCGAATGATAGATATGTTGAAAATAAGCCTCTTTTTTGGCACGTCGTAAAGCAGCATGCGAATCGTGTATTGCGGACAATGCATCTCGTTTCTGATCCAACGTCTGCAGACGTCTTTCGTCCAATGATTGTACAATGCCTGCTGTGCGTTGCCGATTAGCCAGCGCTTCTGTATTATCTGGAGAAAGTGACAACGCTTGAAAGTAATACTGATCGGCGAGTACAATATTGCGCTGATTATGCTCGAGATATTCGCCATAGCGTAGCAATACTTCCGGATGTTTTGGTGCTAGTGCGTAAGCATGTTCAAATAAACGTTTCGCCTTGTCATCTTTGCCAGCAAGGCGCATGTCCTGTGCCAAACGCAGTGAACTTAAAGCCTCTTTAATATTAGTCTCCTCAGCTTGCGATATGCTGCTGCCAACACTGTCAGCAATACTCTTGTCATAGTATTCTTTGAATGCATTCAGCTCTTCTACTGAATAGACTGCGTACTCATCGCGCGGCTGCAGATAATGCGCCGTTGGCAAGTGATGTAGTTTCAATTGGCGTCGCAATAGCGAAACCAAATGCGAATTGTGTGTTAATTCGTGACAGAGAAAAGCAACAAGGCTGCCAGCGATGAACATGAACACATTCATATAGCGCGGAAATGCATTCCACTGAGTAATAGAACAATGGATGGTTTTGGGACTTATGCGTTTGTATTGATTGGACTTGCAGTTATTGTAATTGTCATTTGAATTGGTGGAGCTGTTGGTGGTACTGTTGTCATCATAGCTGCTGATGCTGCTGCTACTACTACAAGTGCTGTACAGGTGGACATTGTCGTTAATTTTACGTGAACCTTCTGGGGGCGTTTCATTGGCTAGTAGCGTTGTCATCTCGATAGGACCTTTTATTCGTTTTTTTGATGCGAAGCTTCAATGCGTATACGTTATTAGCTTTTATGTAAATTTGGTTTTAAGTTTGTGTTTATTGATTTTATATTGGTGCTTTAACATTTTGTAAACACTAAAAATTTCCAACTCTATTCCGTTGCATGACGTGTAACTGGCCTTTGTTAGCTTCCTCTTCTGCTTTTAACACGTTTCTCTTTCCCTTTGAATGTCAATTTGCCGTGCAGCTGTTTTCGCCAGTAGCGCATTTTTACTGAAAGAGACGCCGGCTTGCGAAAATTTTCACACGACTAAAATTTTAATTTATTCTATC
The DNA here is from genome assembly GCA_035044805.1 of Leucophenga maculata. Taxonomy (NCBI): domain Eukaryota; kingdom Metazoa; phylum Arthropoda; class Insecta; order Diptera; family Drosophilidae; genus Leucophenga; species Leucophenga maculata. Next base: position 1,386,856 of record JAWNNP010002066.1, read on the forward strand.
AAAATTTGGTATATTAAGTAAAAAATAAAAATGGGCGATCAACGCGGTACTAGAGTTTATGTTGGCAACTTGACCGACAAAGTTAAGAAAGACGATTTAGAGCGCGAATTCACTAAATATGGAAAATTAAATTCTGTGTGGATTGCTTTCAACCCGCCTGGCTTCGCTTTTGTCGAATTCGAACATCGTGATGACGCTGAAAAGGCGTGCGACATTTTGAATGATGCCGAATTTCTCGGCTCTAACCTAAGAGTTGAAATATCCAAAGGCCGTCCACGACGTGGTGGACCTGGTGAACGTGGTCGACGCGGTGATTATGGCGGCGGCGGCGGTGGTGGAAATTTCAGACAGCGTGGTTCAAGCGGCGGCGGTGGCGGTCGTTATGACAGAGGGTACAGTTCCGGCGGTCGTTCTGGTGGTGGCGGTGGCGGCTATAATGGACGTGATGGCGGTGGCAGTAGCGGAGGATTTAATCGACGCGACGATCGATATGGTAGCGGTGGCAGCAGCAGCTATGGAGGACGCTCTGGTGGAGGCGGAGGCCAAGGCGGTGGTTCACGTTATAGATCACGGTCACCGGTAGCAAACCGTCGCTATTAAATTCAAATGACAAAATAAGCAACAACAAAGCAAGTAAATCATCGATCGCAGTAAGTCTTAAATGCTTAAGCACTATACGCAGCTTAAAAGAATTAAATCGATGTATTATTATTTAAGATATATAAATGAACAATACTTCAGCAATAATAAGCATTAGTTCGTCAACGAAACCATAGGGCATGCAAGTATGTAGCTTCAATCTCAAAATAAAATTAATACTTAAATGTAATTGCAATAATTTGTAAAAAAAGAAAATATAAAGAGAAAACGAGAAGAAGAGTATCAAAAATGTATATACATACATATGTATGTATACACATACACATTTTTTATATATGATTGTATGTGTTGTATAAAACTAAGCCTTGCATTATCCAGAAGACCTGATATCCCTTTCGGTTTTAATAACAATGTAAAACTACAAACATTTCAATTATGATTAAAGTAATTTCGGACAAATATACAAAACAAAAATTGATTTTATTTAAAAATTGTACAGGAAAAACGCATGTGTATGCTAGAAAAAGAAATTAATGATTCTGCGCAGGGCTTTGTTCTGGATTACTTTTATCTGGTTGGTGTTATTGTAACAGCTTCTTGGAGACTGTACCAGAAAATGAAGACACATATTTATATGACCATAACTAACTGAATGCATTAAATAACATATATTTTATGTGGTAAAAAATCTATGTAAAAGAAAGTAATAACCTAAGATTTAGGTATCAAGGCTTAGAAACGGCGTTACCTAAACTGAGCAATAAAACAAATTCACAAAAACAACCCTAATGTCAGGCGGACAGATGGAAAAGTGCTCTGTTCATGTAGCTGGCATTTCGGAAAATAGAAAAGCCTGTTTGAAATAAATATAACTCATACAAATAGTAGGTAGAGAAAAGTGTCTGCCTGAACTGTCATTGTTTATAGTATTTTGCGGGGTGGCATTGCAATACGGCCAAACATTCTGAATGTCCGCTTTAATTTTGGACACTTATTCAAGTAGTTTGAAAAAGAAATAGAATGTAAACTGCTTGCGCCAGCTGTGAAAGAGTCTTTAAAGTCTAAGTTTCAGAAATTTGTCCAAGTGGAATTCTGCAGCCGATCAAACATACCATTGTGCTAATATGTGAGATTTAATTGGATCTGAAGTAAAGAAACTTCCTTAGGGTAGGTTGTTTAACGAGGATAAATAAAATTGTGTTTCGATACAGATACCCCCAGATTTAGTTGTGGCATCTATCAACTAGAGTTTTGAATGACTTTTCATATGAAACGAAATCATATAGTGTAGATAATACCGAGTATTTATTACCAGACATATACAGTTCAGTACTTCCCAAGAAGTAGTAGTAAAATCTATTTCAAAAGGATTATACATTTAAAGAAACATAAATATATAGTCCCCTGTCATCAAAGATGTTCTTCACTTTCTTCATTCAGTTTGTTAGCTTTGATTTGCAAAAATAATATCGGATATAATCTCGTTGATTGTGAGTCTTGTCCGTGGTAATACTTAATCACTACAAGCGCCACGGAGAATTAGTGAGACTAATATCTTCGTACTATCTTGATAGTTCTGTAAGAATTAGTTCACCATAACTGTAATAACAAACATGTTGACTAACATATTTAGCTGTTTGGATCATGTTATTTAAAATCTGTTCCTTTAAACGGTCACTTTTGATATTATCGTGGTCGGCTTGGAGGATTGAGTGAAACAAAGAACCAATATCATTAACTCGACTTGCGGTAGTTCAAAGTGAATATCTTGCTTCGACGATAAATCAGGTAAGATAAAGAACTATAAACTATATGTTATGGTATTTTGAAGTCTGTGCCTGTTTCAGGAAGACGGTATGGATTTTTTTCTCATAGTCCAGTGCTATCTTGAGAAGTTCGATCAGTAGCCGAACCTCTTGTGGAGTGATTGGTTTGTAAGAAAGCAGTGTTGTGTATAATATTGTAAATATTGAGCATCAAACATATCATCTTTATCCCGGACTATATTCTACTTTACCGGTTTTATATAGCTGCGAATAAGTACATAGCCTGCACTTTTACCCAAACAAAAAAAGACTAGTGTCGGTAATTGTGTCGCTGTCCCACAGTGGGAAATGGCTTATAACTCCTACAAAACTTACAAATAGAGTTGTGAAAATATGGTGAGTAAAATTAATAAATAAATTTAATTGTTCTTGATTTTTTGTACCAAGATCTATACAACCGTATTGAGAAGAAACAAAAGTAGTACGATTACAGCGATATAAAAGAGTAAAAATGTAGTCTATTCTATTTAGACGCTCCTATTAACCGGAAACCTCAATCTACTATATGAGGGAACATTACCGCAGAATTTAAGTGTACATACATTCATACATATGTAAAGTCTAATGTAGTGTTGTGTCATATATTCACACACATACATAAAACATAAAAACATGTTTTGTTTAAGCAGAGAACCCAACGCTTTGTGCATACAAATTTTTTAATATGCTGCTGTTGTTATGAACTGATTTACATATTGTTTTGGCTATTTCTCTTGTTTAATTTTGTCAAAACGTAAAATCGAAGTCATTCATAGCCATTAATTATTTTGCTTAACTTCGTTGTGAATGACAAAGTGAATTTTGCATTTCCATTTTATATCTGTACAGATATATCAATGCTGCATTTAGTGCAGCAAACTTCATAAAGAACCATTCTCTGAAATAATTATTTATTGATTTTTTTTTTAAATTGCTTTCGAAAACTAATTAAAAATATTTAATTTATTTTTTGCAAATAATATGCTTCTTTAGGATATATTTCAAGAGAAGAAGAAAAGAAATTAGCTTGTAGGCGGAAAAACTTCTTTCTACATCAATTTCATGACGTCGGTATATTTTATTATATAATTATTTTATATTCCCGGCGTCATTAATTGAAGAAGTAGCTAAATTATTATTCATTTTTCCAATTACTCAAAATCCTGACTGGTTTTAGTACTATGTCGAATTTTTCTTGCAAATAATTATCTTTTTCCGCCCTTCCACATCCTTGATATACTTTAATGATCTAGTCACCTCTTTATTTTTTTGTTCTAATGCCTTGAGTCGAGTCGCTGCTCGAATAGCAATTCTACTAGTACAGATTTTTTTCGTATGACATATTGACTTTTATATGACAAACTATTAATAAAGAACAAATTAAGCTCCTTTAGTTTACTGATTCCTGTTGTTCTACTGGTAGTCTAGTTTATTACAAATTTCTACTTCATTAGAGATTCTACTCGATTAGCAGTAAATCGACTCCACTAATGCTACGAATCCACCAGTCTTAAAAAGACTAAATTTTTTATCTACTAGAATGGAGTAGAAAAATTTTACTCAATTCAGAGGAAATATACAATATTCGGAGAAACTTCTTTACGATGGTCTTAATAAAAATTTCAAGATCCTATGGAGTCCAATTAGGTTTGTTTTTCTGATGAAATTTTAAATAGATTTTTGAATTGACCTTACCGATATTTCTTTCGTCTAAACTTGCCTAAATTCAACATATTTTCTGCGGAAGCGATACATTGAGCTTTCAATAAACTAAATTGGAGCTGAGACCATATTTCAAATCACTTGGATGGGGCTGCAAAGAAGGTCATTGGTTATGCAAATCCTGTGACTAATTCTTGGTACAGCGAGGAATGTCGTAATGCTACTGCAGAGAAAAAGGCCTCCTATCAGCGAACTCTGCAGTCGGAAGCAACGCGAGCTCTAAATAGAGCGATATCGAGAGAAATGAAGAGAGGAGAAAGCAAGAAAGGTGTGCGTTTGAGGATGTTGAGAGGTTATGAAGAAATGAATCTCGAAAATTTTAACAAATGGTCAAGCGTCTCATCGAAGGTTTTAAGCACAGAGTAACTTTCTGTAAAGACAAATGTGTAAATATGATTTCAGATGCACAGAAATCGCTGAGATTATGGAGGAGTTATTTTTCTAACACACTTGGAGTCGCAGAATAATGCCGATAGCGAACAACCAGTTAATGATAGCACTATTGTAGAGCCACCGGACTATAATTAGGTCAATTCAGTTATTAAAAAGATGAAAAATAACAAAGCGACAGTCTCTGATGGGCTGCCAGCTGAGTTATTTAAGACCGGCCGGATATGGTCCGATGAACGCATACCCAATGACTGGAATCTCAGTGTTCTCTATCCTATCTTTAAGAAAGGAAACCCCGCTGTTTGTGCCAACTACCGCGGATTAAGTCTCCTTTTCATTGGATTGTGTAATAGGCTAAAGCCATATACGGATTCACTGATACGCACGATATCAGTGTATCTTCAGACCAAAAAGATCTACCAGTGACCAAATATTCACATTGCGCCAAATCTTGGAAAAGACTAGTGAGTTCAACAAAGACACTCACCACCTATTTGGCGATTATAAAGCCGCTTTCGACACGCCGATACGATCGAAGTTCTTCAACGCCCTGTGTGCACTAGGTATTCCGGCAAAGATTGTTCGTCTTTGCATGGCGACGCTATCTAACACACAAAGCGTTGTCAGGTTGGGAAAGAACCTCTTCGACCCCTTTGATACAAAAAGGAAGTGATGCTGCTTGCTTACGCCGATGACATCGATATCATAGGTACGCAGGAACAGCGAGTCAGCAAGGCGTTCTCGGAGATTAAAAAATAGTCTCGGCTTATGGGTCTAGCAGTGAATGAGGACAAGACGTAGTACTTGGTGTCTTCTTGCACTCCGTCATCGCGTCTTGGACGGTCAGTGATGATAGATAATTTCAACTTCAATGTTGTAGAAAACTACGTCTATCTGGGAACAGAGATAACCAGCAACAACAACGTCAGCCTGGAAATCAGGCGAAGAATCACGCTTGCAAACAGATGGTTTTTTTAAGCTGAGCAAGCAAATGTCGAAAGACAAAAATCAAGATCTATAAGACGTTGACATTTACGGTCCTACTGTATTACGCAGAGGCATGTACCGTGATTGAGTCAGAAGAAACAGCGTTGGAAGTCTTCACAGGATTTTTAGATTCTTATTAGAGTCGGCGACTAGTTTAGGTCCCGTATGAGCCGCGAGCTGTACGAGCTATTCGATGAGGTTGACATAGTCTAGCGCATAAAATTCTAGCGGCTGCACTGGGCTGGGCATCTCATTCGAATGGATGAAAGAGGCCCAAACTTGATTGGTGGACGCCGAAATAGAGGACGACCGGACACTCAATGTAATGACCAAGTATGGAGATCTCTCTTCGTACTTGGCATTCAAAACGACTGGCGCCAGCGCGTACTAGACTATGGAGGCTGGCGCGCTTCCTAGATGCGGCCATGACCGGTTGACGGTTGACGGCCATTTAAGTAAGTAAGTAAGTATAGAAGCTTTTTAATAAATTTATGACAATGAGAACAATGAACAGCAAAACTTCTCCAAATGATGTGCATTGAATTGCAAATTTTTACAAAATATAAGATTTTCAAAATTTTTTTTTCGATTTAATCAATATAAATAATTAAAAAAAAAAAAAACAGCGCTGTAATTGTGAAGAGTACTTTAGCTCTAGCACCATCCGAAATTTATTATTTTTCTTGATATTTTGCATTTTATATAAGAATTCTTTATTTACTGATAAGCATATGCTATATACATATATATATATGCAAAAAATTTCATCTTTTCAATTATTTTCGTAATGAAATGACAAACAAGATGAGTTGTCCTTCACCTCATTTAAATGATAAGCTGCAAAAGATTGAATAAATCTCTTTAAACTTATAAAAATAATAAATTTTTCAAATAAAGTAAAAATTGAATATGCATAAAGTTTGTTCTCTGTTTTTAGTTTTCTACGATTTTGTTGAATTCATTCATAAATAAAAATTTACTAAGAAAACCTGTTTGCGTTGTGATTTTTGCTCTATTATTAATAAATTAAATTTTCATAATATTTTGCATAATTTCTTTTCGACGTTCGCAAATTATGTCGTGTGTGAGTAATACATTTGAGTATATCTTGTTTTTAACTTATTTCTTTATGTTTTGTTTCAGTTATACCCTATGGCAATCAGACAAACAGGTATATTAAGTTCGTACAAGAAGTAGGAGTAGCAGAAGCCATAAGTTATGCTTATTTTTGATCAATATTACAAGTAAAGTTTATATAAAGACTATAAGAGTTAAAGCTTTCCAGTTTGTAAACTCTTTTATACCCTTTTCAGTTCAAATATGTATTTAATGAATGTACCAACCCCATGAAAAGGGGATAATCCCCATAAAAAACTGCACAGTATTTTTGACTTATTGTAAAAAGTTTTATTTTATATTTTTTAACTTCATTTTTGAAGCATCTTCCATGAATTCTAAAAGTCCACACACATGTCTGTTTTTCAATGGCCTACAGGGTATCTTGAGGTCACGCAAACTCGGTTGCAGTGTTCTTATTTGTTTGTTCTGTTATTATTGTCTCTTTTAACAACATGAGATATTTGATTTACGTATTATTTTCGTAGTTAAGTTTAGACAATATACAAATCGCATGCGATTTTAATGAATTTAAAAATAATTTTAATACATTTTCTTGTGAAGTATGACAAGATTTTTTTATATGCAAATATCTAATTAGCAACTTTAAAAAAAGAAAAAAAAAAAAACAAAAAATACCAAACCACAAAATAGGATCTGAACTTGTTATTTTTTTTTGTAAATTAATTTAATTCCGATATTTTGAAGGTTATTCTAGAGCATTTTTAATTGAATTTGATTTTTCGAATTGTTTTGCATTTATGAATCACAGCAGCGACAACAGATGTCAAACCACCCACAGCGGTGCAAACAAAATTCTAAAAAGACTTTGCCCCACACACATTCAATGAGAAATGCATTCACGCTGTAAAAATGTCGCATGCGAGCAAAAACGTGTCGAAGTCGAGACTGTCATTCGAATAAATTTAGCATTGCAATGGATCACCCCGTTGACATGATCTCACCGAAATTGCGTGTAATTATTGTATTTGAGAGATTAATAAATAAAATAAAATAAAATAGAATAAAACAAGTCAGCACGCGGCAGTCGAGTGTGCTCGACTTCGATGTACTCTGTATCTCCATTGAATCTTCATTTTGTGTATGGAATATGATTCTAGCTGAATCTCTGTATTATATATTTTATTGGAATTAGTATAGGATGGAGCAAATTTGACGCTTCTAGCTAAACTAAACTACAATAAAATAATTTCCTTATAAAACCCTTGGAGAGGGAATAGAATTTTATGGGGCTGTCCCGCAAATTTATAATTTTTAGTTAAAATTACAAAAAAAAAAAATGTGTTCTCATTCAAAAACTCAGAAAAGAATGGCAAATTTTTATAGGTACATAGACCTTTAGAGAGAGGTTGCTACTTTTATATAACCTATCTGAAGAGGGCATAGTGGACATTAAATATCCAAACGTGAAAATGGCATGAATTTTTGTAGGGGAGCAAGCTTCTTTAACTCGTCATTTTTGCTGAATTAACAACAGCAAAAACGCTGAAAGGTGGGTTTTTATCTAGTGGACAGATCTGGGTCTAAATAAAATTTTTTATAAGGATGTTGTACACAAAATTTGATATTTATAGCAAATAAGCTTTTACCAGCGACTTCGTCTGCTTAACTAATTTCTTTTCGTTTTGTCTTAGTTCTGAAACTATATGGGGGTGAGGTATCGCCCCACCGATTTTGACCAAACTTTTCACGTTTACTTCTCCTGATCCTCTTAACAAGTATACAAAATTTCAGCTCTGTACTTTAAAATGATGCAAAAATATGACAAACTTTGTTTATCGCTTATATGGGGAGGGGCATTTGCCCCCTCTGATTATGACCTTAATTAATAGGTTGACTTCTCCTGATCCTCTTAACATGTATACTAAATTTCAAGTCTGTACTTTAAATGGTTGCAAAGATGTGACAAATTTTTCTTTTCGCTTAGCCCCAAATGTTAACTTCGGTGGAACTGAATCTTTAACTCTATGTACACGCACTTAAAAATAGATTATTAATCCTGTCAATGATGTTAGAAACATTCACACTCATCGATTCCAAAAACCTAATTTGTCTCTAAGAAGAATAAGAATAGAGCATGACTAGTAGTTCCAGACGTTTGACTCTTCTGTCTGGAGAAACTATTTTCTAGAAGATTAATAACCAGGATATTATGTGTTTCAGGATATTATGTAGTCTCCTTAGGTGTAAAGAACTTATTCTCAGTAATAAAGTTGACATTGAGCTCTTCGTGTTGTTGGTGATGCGTTAGTGCACATTGGAGACGTTGTGAAATTGGATTAAAATACAATTTTTTTTGTTGCAATGAAGTTTGGATTTGAGGTCTCCAATAACGATTAACTATATAAATATAAGTTAACAAGCAACACTTGATGGTGATGGATAAAGATGAAGTAAGAGAAAAGAAACTAATTTTTGGAAGATATTTTTTTGTATTGAAGCAAAAAATATTACTTTGAAGCTCAAAAATTTTGGGAGCTATCATGTTTTATTTTGGAGAAACGAAAAGTAGAAGAAAAAAATCCAAGGAAGTCTTTTACGAGTTCATGAAATAAAAATTTTTCTTATTGTCTAGCATGTGGCATGGGTGGTCTATTAGCATGAAAAACCACTTAATTAAAATAATTTATTCCACACTTCCCTTAGAGGGTTAAGGTGTTCATTGAATACAAGGTTTCAGAAGAATGATTTACAGAATATAAATATGTAAGTTTCAAGACTTTATCTCTTATAGTCTCTAAGATGACGATCTTCATACGGAGAGCTTAATAGGCAGCCAGATAATCAGACTGGCTCGCCTTTTGATGCTGATCAAGAATATATATACTTTGAAGTGGAAATCTGGTTACAGATGCACATAAATCACTAAGATTATAGAGAAGCAATTTTTTTAACCTACTTCGAGGCGATGATGAGGCGATAGTGGTCTATGGTAGAGCTATCGGACTATAACGAGGCCGATTCAGTTATCAAAAAACTGAAATATAACAAAGCGTTTACCGAATTATTCAAGACCGGCGGCGAAGAGTTGTTTAGGACTATGCACCAGTTTTTATGCAGTATAAAGGTCCGATGAACGCATAACCCTTAACTGGAATCTCAGTGTTCTCTGTTCTATCTTTAAGAAAGGAGAACCCGCTGTTTGCGCCAATTACTTCTCCTTTCAATCAGAAATAAGATTCTGATTGATAAGATTGTGTAATAGGCTGAAGCCATATACGAACAAAAAGTTCGACCAGTGACCAAATATTCAAATTACGCCAAATCTTCGAAAAGACCCGTGAGTTTAACAAAGACACACACCATCTATTTGTCCATTATCTTTCTGCACTAGGTATACCGACAAAGATTGTTCGCCTTTGCATGATGACGCTATCACACACACAAAGCGTTGTCGGGGTAGAAAAGAACCTCTCCCAACCCATTGATACCAAAAGAGCTTTCATGCAGGGCGATGCGCTGTCGTGAGATTTTTTTCCATCTACTGATGGAAAACATCGTACGCCAGTGCCCGTACATAAAGGATATGTCGGACTCGATCTTACAAAAAGAAGTGATGCTGCTCGCCTACGTGAATGATATTAATATCATCGGTACACAGGGCCCGACTAGTCAGCAAGGCGTTCTCAGAGATGGAAAAACGGCTCATAGGTCTAGCGGTGAAAATGGAGAAGAATGCTCTTTGAACAGTCAGTTACAATGGAGAAATTCAACTTCAATGTACCCGAAATATCTAGCACCAACAACGTCAGCCTGGAGATCAGGCGAACAATCACGTATTTTTGGCTGAACAATCAAATTAGAAGTAAAGCCCTCTCTTGGAAGACGAAAATCAAGATCTACAAGATGCTGATACTTCCGGTTCAACTGTATGGCGTAGTGGAATAGACCGTATTTGAGTTAGGCGAAACAGCTTTGGAAGTCTTTGAGAGAAAGATACTCCGTAGGATTTTTGATCCTCATATGAATTGCGAGCGGGTTGTCATAGTCCAGTGCATATAATTCCAACCTCATACACCTCATTCAAAGGGATGAAAGAGCTCCAGCACGCATGGTGTATATGGATGCACAAATTTGATTGGAGGACGTGGAATTAGAGGACGACCGGGCACGCATTGAAATGACCAGGTTTGGAGAGATCTAAGCATACTTTGCATTTAAAACAACAAGTGCCTTCCTGTATGCGGCCATGACCGAAAGGCCGGTTGAACACCATCTAAGTCAGTTAGACAGACGGACATGATTAGTTTATTTCGAAATTGATTATACTTGAAAAACTCTTTGACAAAATTATAAACATTTAGAAAATAGCGTAAACATGAAGTGTATACACGTAAAAAGTTGCATTAATATTCAAATACGAATTGCTAAGCTAAGCTCCAAACTAAACTCGGCCCACAGCACAGCAGCAGCTACCGGTAAGTGAATCACCGACTTGAATATTTCTATTGTTTTTTCGGCAATGAGCTCAGTTCTCGAAATTTCAAAAAAACCGTCAACTATGACGTCGTTGTTGTCATTGTCCAAAAGTATCTCAACACCGAATCCAATTTAAATTCGATTTAAATGCCAACAGTTAATCAAATTTGAATAGAATCGATAGACAATATTATCGCATGCGATAAGCTGCTAGTTGTGAGTGCGTGATAAGCTGAAAATTCGTATTCGTAGAATTCTTGTTGGTCTTTGTTTTTGAAAACTCGCGAGCGCGTATTTGTTGTTTTTTAATTTTTTTACTAGTTGGTGCTCAGCGTTCTGATTGGATGCTGCTAGAGCGGATCGTATTTAAAATGAGATGCCGCTCGCAGTTGGTAGTCAGTCGGCTTGCGTTAACGAAACGGTGTGGTTCTAATTCGAAAAGTGAAAGCGGTGAAAAATATTGTGAACAATCCTGCAAACAAGGATAATTTTGGCTCATTCGAGTAGCTGAATTTTTTTCTTCTGTCTATTTAATGGAAATTTAAGTGAGACAAATAAGAAACAAAATTAAAAGTGAGTTTTGTGTTAAACATTTAAGAAATTCTTCGAATGTGAATTTGTTCTGGAAATTTTTAATATACGGAATCTATATATAAAGAACGAGTTGTAACGCGTTTTATTTAAAAGAAAAATAATCAAAACAGAAAAACAAACTGATTAGAAGTGAAAGTAAAAGGAAATAAATAATTTATTAAAATTGAAAATAAAAATTATTGAGCACTAATTGATTGAAAAGATTCTGGTTAGAAATATATAACAAACTAGAACTATAAAGGCTACAAATAAATATTAATTGAAATATTTTGTGAATCTTAGTTTTAAATAAAAATTTATTTTCTAAAAAAAATAAGTGTTATACTACAAAAAGTTCATTAAAAACGAATAATAAAATTAGAACCATATGCCAGTAAAAATTTATTAAAAAATAAAAAAAAGTAAACACACAACAGATGCAAACAATTAGTAGTCGTGTACAGGCTAATATTAGAAAGACACAACGAACTGCATGCAACGTTGCATTGAAGCACAAATAAAAAAGCCTATTAAAAAATTAAAAGCAAAGCATCATCAACCTGCCTCCGCAAACTATTCAAATTAGTGTCGGGAAAAATAAAATCGTGACATCAGGCGACAACGCATTTGACTAAATGAAGAAAATGCGCTTTTCTTGTACTAAGAAAAATATGTAGCTAAATTTGGGTATACGTATAAAACAACATCAAAAAAAAAAAAAATATCATGAAGTTGACCTCAATCTATGTGGCATATAGTGGAGCAGTGCAGGATTTTTGTTGTAGATATATGTATTATTTTTAAAATTTCGTGATTTATATTTAAAAGCATCGTTAAAGCGGAGACACATCATTCGAGAATAGAGTGAGAAAAACAAATTGTACATTTTGTGGACTCTAATAGGATGCACTAAATCAATTTCAGCTAAAACAACGCGAAAGAAAGACTTCGAGATACCCTATACGGCTAATTAAAATTTCAATTTGTATAGCGGAAATATTTTCCAACTGAATTCGTGTGATATATTTTATTGAAACAAATTTATTATTTCAATAAAAATTGTTTTCTATTGAAATAAACTAGCATGGGAACAGATTCCTAGTGTTATAGAAATGTATCGAATCTTTTATTAGAATTGAATTTAGATACGTTGAACTTTTAACTAAAAACAGCAGAAAAACCAAATTTTGTTTTTTTTATTAAAAACTCAAAAAAGATGAAAAGATTTTATGGATAGAAAGAATAGCAAATTTATGTAATCTGTCTTATCTGAAGAAGAAATAAGAGCGACTAAATTTTCAAACTTGAAACATCTATTTGTTATAGAGTCCAAGTTATTGTAGTGCATACGTACAGTCAGACATATCGACTAGTAATTTGTTACTGATCAAGAATATATATACTTTACGGCATAAAACAGAAGTTTCGGTCCATCTTTGGAACATAAACTTAAAGTAAGAATTTAGCAATATCTCTTAACTTTATTGAGAGGTTTTTTGTTGAGACGTACAAGCGTAAGATTCTATTTGTGATTAGAATTAACAGGATTGCAACAGATATGCCAGTCAGAACTGCCCGAAATATTTCTAGCATATATTGTTGAAGGTTGAAGTGTCTGAGATTGCTTTGTATCGAAGTACCGGTAGAGATTCACAATTTTTAAGCTTAAAGCCGTTAGGTCAAGTAAAATATTGTGGTTCCGACGTAACTTCGTCTGGAGACAGAAAACAACAACGAAATATTATTCATTGCAATGCTACGTCTAGTTTGGTTTTAAGGTTTTGAATAATACATATCGCCTTTTTTCATATTTGTACCATCGCATCCTACGACAACTTATATTTCTGTGCTAGCAATATTTTATGAGGTATTGCTGATTTAGGCGTTATAGGTCCTACGTACTTAGATTCAGAATCTGTCAGGATTAGTTCACAGAAAATCTTTGTTACTCGTTTTACTTGGTAAAGCATATCGTCCTTTCGACTAATGTTGTATGTCTAACAAGTAATAACAGTTTCTTTCAAATTAAATCTAATTTGATACTGAAAGGAACATGTGGTACTTGATGGCGCATTCGATATGTCCGGTTGGCTTGCTTTACTAGTAGGACATCTTTTCGTGTCTAAATCCGCTGTCATAAAATAGCACGAAGTTTCGTTGAATTTTGTTGTCTTTCAAGCATCTTTTCTCTGCGTTCTTTCTTTTGAACTAATTTCTTGGTGCCTTCATATGTGATATGGATATCATCATATATCATATATTATATCATCTTAAGTTTGAATATTTAATAACTCTTATATGTTGTTTTCAGATAGATTGTATTGAATGAAAGCACCCACCTTTTTCTAAGAAGTAATTTTTTTTTTTTTTTATTTTAGCAACATCCTAAATTCGGTGTTACTAAACTAGCGGAATATTACATACATATATCCATTTCGGACCACTAAGAGGGTAGCTCTCATGCAAATTTTTGGCGTTGTAGTTCTTCAGTGCGCTATTAGCGGCAATTTGAACACAAATCCACCAGTTACGTTTACACTTTTAGATCTTGGAAATATTTTTTTTTTTTTTATTAAAGCTACAATTCCACCTAACATAATATTTTTTTTTTATTTTTTATTGAACTTCAGAATCAGAAACATATTTTATAGAAAATTTTTATTTTGGATGGAAATAATTTAATATATTCAATGAAAAACAAATTGTAAAGATCTGGAAAAAATATGACAAACTGTTAACGGTACTTTTTACACATTAAACGAAATATTGTGTTAATTATGAGATGATTTCTCTCAAAACTATTTGTTGCAGTTGAATAAGCTTAGTTAGTATATGACTAAGAAAATATATGTTCCATTAGTAATATTATGTAAATTATAAATCGGAATCTCTCATCTTTTTTAGTATTCTAACTCAGCATCTCTTTGAGTTATTTCACTGCAAAAATTATCATTCAAATATAGTCTAAAACAATTTTAGGTGAATATACATACACGATTTCGATTCGATGCTTTAAATCTACTTTTAAATATTGAGAACAAGCGACATCTTCCGTCGCGCACCGGATGAGTGATCATTAAAATTGAAATCAAAAATAAAAAAAAAAAAAAGATTTAATTGAAATTATGTACTTACTTGAAAAGATTCTGCCAAAAATATGTCTGAAAAGCAAGCACGTAGATAATTTCCAAATCGATTTCAAAACTCAAAAAGCGTCAAAGCTTAGAGGAGCACCTTTGACACTCAACGGAGCGATAAAGCGCCACGCCTGAACTAGATTTCGGTTTGAAGTAATCTATTATATACTATGTATGTAGCTGCTAAAATAGAATATATTCTTATCAGTAGCTAACCTATGCTTAAGCAGATCTATAAGCTATATTAGCTACTTATTTACTATTTTACATGAATGACTTGAATTTCAATTGAAACTATTTCAACTATTTCAGCGTAATGCGAATTATTTACGTACTTCTTTGGGTGTGCGCAGTTTTACACTGTGATGCATACAGCGCCTATGATCGCTCCACTGTAGACGGTGGTGGTGGCTATACATCGTCGTCCTCATCGAGATATACTTCATCGTATTCTACATCCTATGGCGGCAGTGGTGCTGGCACTACTTCCTATGGTGGAACTAGTGGCTCATTGGTCACTGGCTGCTGTAACTTAAGTTCTTGGGCATATAATCATCTCGGCGAGGTGCGTCAGTTGGCTGCTAGATTGTTGCAGGAATATAATGCTTTCTCGCAAGGCAGTTCATCTGGTCTTAATTACAATACAGCGCCATGGAGCGGTAAGTATTACGCGTTCATGTGCTTAGTTAATTCATTAAATAAACTTTTTCAAATATTAGCGGAGATTGTACATCTGTCGGGCAAGACTGCTTCCGAACTGGATACAATTGCTAGCCAGCTGAGCCAGAGACTTGTCACGGAAATGCGCAGTGGACGTCTGAGCTACAGCACCATTTCGCAGCCAAACTTTTTCGAGTGGCAGGCAGCACAAGCATTGCAGAGTTATGCATCCACTGCCGGTGAATTTGGACAACAGCAGCAGCAGCAGTTAGTCGATATTGGTCACTTGCAGCCCGTTGATCTTTCCAATTTCGATGAGGTTAAAAATTACGCTTATCCTGCAGAAGTAAAGGTCATCGACGGCAAGACGTATGTGGTGCATAAGAACTGCACCGAGGCAACACGCACCACCGGCACCGGCACCTACGAAAGTCCACTTGTATCAGTAATCAAACGTAATCGCACAATTATAACCAGCTCCAATGGTCCAATGTACACCAATCAAGTGGTCTATGGCGGTGGTTTGGGTGGTCAGACAAGTGGTTCATTATTGCAGGGCGGTAATGTTGTCAGTTATCAACCACAGACAACGAGCTCCGGCTACTCTTTGACGACACACAAAAAAACCATACAGGACTGGATACGTGAGAACATGGAACCGACTGTCGTTGGCTACAAGCCGGTAAATATTGTTGGCACCGATGCTGGCAGTTACGGCAGCACTAAGATTGTAACGCGTTACAACAAAACGATTACTACGCATCCGGATGGCACAAATTCAATTTCGGGTTCACAAACGCAACAGAAATGGATCAACGGACAGCTGGTATACGATGAACAGCGTCCGTTTGGTGAGTGGTCTGTGCCGCGCGATGAAGCCTGGAAACGTGAAGAGCGTGAACGTTTCTTCTGGTTCCTGACACAGGGTACAACAACTGTTCAACAGTTAGAAGCTTGGCAGCGTCAGCAAGAGGAGCGTTTACTTGCCATGGCACAGCGTTATCAGACATCCGTAGAGACCATACAGCAGTTCCACCGTGACGAGATGGAGCGTTATCGTGTGCTCCTTGGCCAGTACCAGGCGCAATTGAACGATGCGAGTCAGTGGCAGCGTTTAGAGCGTGGACGCCTTGATTGGTTGATACATCAGAATAGTTTGACACGTGACGAGTTCGAACGTTGGCAACGCGAGAATCAGGATAAGTTGGTGCAGCTAGCCAGACAATATCGTATCTCATTGGAGGAGCTGAAACGTTGGCAATTGGAGGAACTCAATCGTTTGTATATCTATTTTAATGACGTTAACAACTCAATGATCTCACGCCCAGCACCAGGTTCTAGTTCGCTGGTTGTCGATGGCACTGATAATAGCGAGCAAGAACGTCTGAATGAATTGATACGTCAACATAACGCAACCATTGCTAAGTTGCAGCACTCCATACACTTGGATCAGCAAAAGCTGGGCGATTTAGCTACCAAGTATCGTGGCAATGTGCAGGATACGGATAAATGGTTGAAACAGGAGTTGGCACGCATTTCGGGTCTTATTAACCAGCAAAAGGTAGAGATGACACGCATCTCTGAATGGCAGAATTCCGAACGTCAGCGCATGGAAACAATACTACGTCAGCATCAGGGCTCCGTTGACGATCTGCAGCAACAGATGTTACTTGATCGCAACTACATAAAATCGCTGGCCGCCAAGTACAAGGTGAGCATTGAAGAGTTGGAACGCTGGCAACGTGATGAATTAGCGCGTCTACAACGTGAAGGTCAGTCACAATTCGAGGATAATATCAAGGCCTGGCAGCAGCGTGAACAACAACGTCTTCGTGTCATTTTGTCGCAAAACGATCTGACCTTGGAGGAATTCCAGAAGAAGGCCACCGCCGATCGTGCTCATCTTGAGCAGCTGGCAAGCGATTACAATGTGCAAGTGCACGAGATTGAAGAATGGATTAAAAACGAAACAAAACGCTACAAGTCCGAGGGTCTGCTCAAGGAGGTTGAACAAGAACTGGCATTGTGGCAGCAGCGTGAACGTGAGCGCCTGCAAAATATTGTGGCCGGTAATTCGTTGACTGTAACAGAATTGGAGCAAAAGATCAAACAGGATCAAACACATTTCTTTGAGTTGGCCAACAAGTATCAGGTGAGCGTAGAGGAGGTGCAAGAGTGGCTAAAGAAGGAACTTTTGCGACTACAAAGCGATGGTCTTGTCAAAGTGGAGGACTTAAAGGATTGGCAACAAAATGAACGCGCTGAAATATTGAAGATTGTACAGAAGAATCGTCTGACAATTGAAGAGTTTGAGTTGCAGCTGTTGACCGATAAACAGCGTCTACAGGATCTTTCAAAGACCTATAATGTCAAGGTATCGGAAATCGAGAAGTGGATACAAACCGAGGGTGAACGTCTGCAGAATTTGGGCTTGCTGAAAATGCAGGAGCAATTGAATAACTGGCAGAAGATTGAAAAGCAGCGTATTATTGAACTGATCAATAAGAATAATCTTTCGGTTGATGAACTTGAGGCAAAGATAAAACAGGATCAAGTGCATTTGTACAGCTTGGCACATCAGCATCAAGTGCGTGTTGAGGAGATCGAGGAATGGATTAAACAAGAGATTAAAAAACTGCAAGATCAGGATCTTATCGAAATGGAAAAGTTAAAGAACTGGCAGCTGGAATGGCGCGGCAATTTGACGAATATGGTGCAAGAACGTGACTTCACAGTTGAGGAGTTCCACAAGTGGCTGTTAGAAGATCGTGCACGTCTACAAAGTCTTGCCATGCAACATAATGTACAAATCGAAGATATTGAAGAGTTTGTGAAGCGCGAGGAGAAGCGTTTCGTCACCATGGGATTGCTGAAACCGAATGAGAAACTGACCAACTGGCAGGAAGCAGAGCGCATGTATTTGGAGCGCCTGGCACAGCAACAGTACAAGTCCACTGAGCAGCTAGAGGCGCGTCTGCGTCAGGATCGCGAGCTGTTGGAGCAGCTGGCACGACAGTACAGCGTGCAAGTCGAAGAAATCGAACAGTGGATGAAGAAGGAGTTGGCACGTTTGCGTGATGATGGACAGTTGCAGATTGAAAATCTTACATCGTGGCAGTTAGCAGAGCGCGAACGCCTCGAAGAATTGGTAAAACAGAATAAACAGTGGAGCGTGGCAGAGTTGGAGACGGTGTTGCGTAAGGATCGTGAGCATATGCAGACAATGGCATTCCAGTATCATACCTCCGTCGAAGAAATCGAAAAATGGGTACAATCCGAAATCGACCGTTTGAAGCAGCAAGGCAAACTTGATATTGAACAATTGACCGCCTGGCAAAAGGCCGAACATCAGCGCATACTTTCACTTCTGGAGCAACAATCGAGCATCACCATTGAAGAATTTGAATTGAAGGTGCAAAAAGATCGTCGCTTCCTCATGAATCTCGCCGATCAACATCACGTTAGTGTTGTGGAAATTGAAGAATACATCAAAAAGGTTATCCAAGATCTGCGTAAGACGGGACAGTTTGAGTTGGAGAAGTTGCAAACGTGGCAACTCGTCGAGCGCGACTATATCAAACAGCTAATTTCGCAATATAAGAATGGACTTTCAACCGCTGAGTTCGAACAGAAACTTCGGCAGGATCGTGTACATTTGAATCAGTTGGCCGATCAGTATCGCATCAATGTGGAACAGATCGAGACATGGATGATTGAGGAGTTGAAACGTTTGCGCAGCGATCCTGAGACGCACATACAGAACCTAAGCGAATGGCAGGCTGCTGAGGTGGAGCGTTTAAAGAACTTGCTTAAGGAGCAAAATCATCTCAGCTATGTGGAATTCGAGGTTGAGTTACTCAATGAGCGTGCACGTCTTGAGAAATTGGCTAAGCAATACTCGGTGAATGTGGAAGAAATTGAAACTTGGCTGCGCGAACAATTGGTTAATTTGAAGACAACGGGTGAGATTAAGGTGGAGAATCTAACAAAATGGCAAGCGGATGAACAACAGAATCTTATTGAGTTACTGTTGAAACAGCAGAATACTGACAACTATGCGTCATTCGAACGTCAGCTGCAGCAGGATCGCAATCGGTTGCAAGATATATCACAGCGTTATCATGTCAGCATTGAACAGATCGAGCAGTGGATGCGCGAGGATTTGCAGCGTCTGAAGGGTTCCGGTTTGGTGCAGGTTGAGCAATTGAACTACTGGCAGCGTGATACACGCAGCCGCCTAGAGGACTGGCTGAAGCAGCACAGCAATAGTGCAAGCTACGAAGAGTTCCTGGAGTTTTTACGTCGCGATAAGGCCAGGCTTGCAAATATTGCCAGCGATTACCATATTACCGTCGAAGAAGTTGAGAAATGGGTGCAAAAGGAGGGCGCACGCCTGCAGCTTATCGGCGATATAGAACGACCACAGAGTCATTACACCATTGAGGAGTTCTATAAGATCTGGGATACGAACAACCATAATAACAATGCTGCAAATATAATTCTTACAGACAATGATGAGCTTTGGAAGAAACAAACCTTTGGACATTTCGAAGCCATGGCACTTATTAAACCAATGACATGGACACAGTTCGAATCATATCTGACGGAAAATCGTCCACGTTGGGAACAATTTGCGCGTCAGTATGATATCACTGTCGAGGATGTTGAATACTGGCTACGTGACTGTGCACACAAGAATCCATCGGGTTCACTTATCATCGAAGATTGGCAGGTGTCCGAACAGCTTGAAATACAGGATTTGCTGAATCAGCTGCTGCGCAAACAACAGAAATGGACAATTGAGGACTTGGAAATTCAGTTGTTAAACGATCGTACACGGCTGCAGCAAGTTGCAACGCAATATCATATAACGGTGGAGCAAATCGAACAATGGTACAAACAGGAATTGGAACGTCTACTCAATCAACATCGAATTACTGCGGGTAATTTACAAGACTGGCAGCGTCGTGAAAAAGGACGCATCTACACTTATGTGAAACAACGTCCAGGACTCAGTCTAGAAGTCATTGAGGAACAGTTGTTGCTAGACAGACAGACGCTACAGCGTCTTGCGCTCGAATATCACATAACAGTAGAAGAACTGAGTGTCTTCATACGTAATGAGCTGGGTCGCCTAGCTAATATTGGACTCATCATTGCTGGTTCGAATACGGGCAGCACATCAAATGCAAATAAATGGCAAGAGGAGGAACGTCAACGTTTACGTCAAATTGCTACCGACATAAAAATCACGGAAGAGGAACTAGTGCAGTACATTGCCAACGATAAGAATTATCAGGATATGCTTGCACACATCTATGGTGTTACTTTGAATGTGCTTGCACCCTTCCAACGCACCGTAATTCTTTCGCTGGCTGACAACCATCACTTCCAGGACATTAAGCTGAATGTACTACAACCATGGCAGATACGCGAACGCGATCGTCTCTATGAATTGATCAAAAACCAGAACTTCAATCTGCGCAACTTGCGCGAATGGCAACGTCAGGGTATGCTCCTCAATGAGTTTGCACGCCAATACGGTATTTCGGTGTACGAACTAAAGGAATGGCAGTTGCATGAATTCGAACGCCTCCTACAGCTGGTCGAGCATTACAAGATGTCACTGTATGAGCTGCAAGATTTCCGTGACAAGGAACTGCGTTACATCACATACATTATGCATAAGAAGACAAGCACTGCAAACGAACGTCACAACTGGGAGAACAATGAAGCTGCACGCTATCGCCAACTTAGCCAACGCTTTGAATTGTCAGAAGAGGAACTGCTGGAGTGGCGTCGCACGCTCTATCTACTCGCTCAGGGGCTCATCGATCTTAATGCAGGCGGCGGAGGAGGCAGAGTAGTGAACAGTGGTACATCTTCTTCGGCGGTGCCACCAAAGCAAATAATCTCTAAGGATCGCGGTGATCAACCACCAAATACATACGAGGAAACACTTGATGAAGACGAACCTGGACTTGAGGGCGAAACACCGATGCCAGAACGCCTTGTGGAGGCAACTACAAGATCTAGCTACTATCTACCACCGGCAACGCCAAAACCAAGCGATGGCGGCGTGCACAGTGGTTACCGTTACTCAAAGAAGGAATACAAGTTAACAGTACCCGTTGGCAGTGCCAGTGCAACGGCTAACGCTGATGCAAGCAGCTCTTCATCGAGTGCAACCATTGGCGGTGGTTTTAATGGCTTTCAGTCGCATGCGCATACCAAAGAAGATCTAGACTTCGGACAACAACAGCAGCAGCAAGAAGTCGAGGACTTGGGACAGCAGCAACAGGTTGAACTCGGCTGGAATGGTAAACTTCAGCAAGAAAACGATGATCTCGGTCAGCAGCAAGTACAAGTAGAGGATTTGAGCGGTTTTGGTGCAGCTGGTAGTGCACATGGTAGCTATACCGCTGGACATAATCATCATCAGCATCAGCAGCAACAAGAAATCGATGGACAGCAGCAAGTTGAAATAGAGGACTTACATGATGCTGGTCAGCAGCAACAACAGCAGGAGGAGCTATTGGAACCATTCATTCAACACGGCAGCAGCAACAGTCAGCGTCAAGTGCAAGCCGCTGTGGATACCAAACCAGTAAGTCAAACAAGTCTTATTAAATGCAATAATTATTTTTCTAAATTATTCGCCTCGCTTTCTACAATTACTTACAGCAAGTGGAAGTGCAAGCAGAGCCGGAGCCTACCGGCCTATGGGGCAAATTCAAAAAGAAGACTACAGACCTCTTCGGCTAATTTGAAGAACCAAAATAACTGCCAAACTATAAAATATAAGACTACAACTCTCCTCGACTCGACTCGACTCGATTCGATTCGATTAAACTTTATTATAATTTCTAATTTGTTTTTCGATATTTTTTAAAGGCAGCACATTTCGGTGTGCCTTGCAAATTTCCATTTCGAATTACATATTTCGAATAACTAGTTTAATAGATCTGCGTATTTCCTACTAATGTGTATATAAGTTTCAAATGACGATCGATTACCGATTTGTTTTTATTATTTTTTTGTTGTTGTTAATAAACTCGGAAAATAAATATTTCTGTGTCAACTTTACTTTGTGGGTGGTTAACTTTTTCTGTGTGTGTGTGTGTGTGTGTGTGTGTGTTTAGCTTATACATATGTAATATATATGAATTTGAACTTATGGATTGTAGTTAAGTGATATTTTATCTTTAGATTTAACGTTCGTAAATATTAACCGCAGTTCCTAAGCGAAACTTCATTTTTAATATACTATATTGTTTGATGCTTTACAAATAATATATGGTCTTTCATGAGATATGCATGTTATTCTGAGGACAGTTGAGGAGTTATAGAGAAATTTTGAAATTCAGAACTACAGTCCGACTAAATTTTACCCTGCACACTTTTATGAACGAACACAAAACATATTTTTTTCAAATAAAAACAAATAAAAAGAAGTAAGAACCGACTGTAAGAGACCCTGTACCAGTGCAGGTCACCTAACAAACAGATTAAATGTTTCCCGAGCTTATGACCAAACACATGACCACTTCTCACTGCACGAATAAATACCTTATAAAACATTTTTTTATGTATGAAAAGAAACGGGAGTCGTTCAAATTCAATTGCTTATAAAATCGTCCAAAAAGGGGTAAAATTTCAAAATAAACTTGTGAAATTCCGGAGCAGTCCTAGTCGAATGCAAAAAACACAAAGTCTCTATCTATTACCGTTTCCGAGATCCTTTCGTTCATACAGACGGACGGACAGACGGACATGTCTATATGGACTTCTCTATCACTACTGACCATAATGGTGGTAACTTTGGGGGGTCTCCGACCATTATTTCTATCTGTTACATACATTTGCACAAAACCAATAGGCTCCTGTACCTTCGGATGGTGACCACGATTGATGGTGTTTCATCCGTATAAAGAACTGTGCTAATCGACTCGCTCTTGTTGAGATAAACCACGTCCAAAATAATCAAACGAAGACCTTTCCTTAAAATCCCCTTTTTTTTTTTTGGCCAAATTGATTTTTTCTACTAACTGTTAACAAGACAAATAGCGCTGGTTTATAAAAACGTTGTGAGTAAATTCATGCTAAAAAATGACAAACTTTATTTCAGTATTGTTAGATTTTAGCTATTGACATTAGTGTTGCCACGTGTCAAAATTTAAATAGTGCCCCTCGTATAAAAATACGAATTGGTAATAATTTTTTTTAATACAATATAAAGAATATAATAACCTTAAAAGTCACTAGGTGACGAAGCGAAAACAATGAGTTCTTCAAAATAAAAAAAATTTTAAGTTGCAGAGCTTTTTTGGAGTTCTTTTCTATTTCCTTAAGACTTTCGCCGAGTTTCAGGGTTGCAACGCGGCAGGTAAAGTTCCCTTTCGATAATTCTCAGTCAAAATTGATGTAAATAAATGCACCACTTTGTAGAAGTTAAAGAAATATAGTCTACGAGCAAACTTCTATTGAAATTTGTAGGCAAAGGCCTTCCATATATCTTGAAGTGGAAGACACCACGTTTAGAAAGAATATCATATACAATGTTAAAAAAAAATTCTACACTCATCCGACTTAGACAGACTTAGAAGGTCATTTATATGATAAATTAAAGAGAAAAAAAAACTAACCAACTAAGTCTGCTTAATTTTGGATCATTAAATAAAAATAGACTAGAATAATATTTAACATATTTTTAAAACTTTATCCAATTGACAGTTGGCTTTGAAAATGGAAACTCTATATCTGACAGTCTACTAGTATTAGACTATCTGATATCATACTCCATTTTTTACCAGAAACCATACCCATATACATATTATTACTTTAGACCTGACTAAAGTTTTCGATAAGATAGAATTCCATTCAAAAGTAGACCAAGTTCAATCTAGGAAAAATAGTCACCAAACTCTATGAAGTTGACTTCATGTCAAACAGAAAAATTTTAGTCTCTGCCAACTATCATCTGGAAACTGGAAACCCCATAGGCTCATCTCTTTCCCCAATATTTTTTCTCAAAGCCATAAATTAACCTAATAGAATTATTCTTAATCACAAGCAATATAATTTTTGCGCGTATGCTGAGCACTATTACATAATAAAATATGGTGGAACACTGCAGTAAACCTTAAATTTTTATTGGAGATATGTTACTGTTATCTGAAACTGTGTGAATATATTATTGGAATTATTATTCATGTTTCAGCTGTCAACATCTGCACTCTGTATTTCAGCCAAATAATATTGATAACTCTTTGGCAGAGAGCGAAGTAGAGAACTTTCTTGAGACACCCGGCCAAATGAGCTTGGCTATTCGTTGTGACACAAATGAAATGCTTGAAAAATACAAAATCGTTGGCTTAAACTTGAAAAATCAATTATCAGAGAGAAGTGGGCTATCTCAAGTCAATGGAAATGTGTGGAGATCCTAAAGTCGTACAAAGCAGAAAATGGGCTGACAACATACCAACTCATTAGTTTGTTGCCAATATTCTTGAAAGTATTTGAAAAAATACTTTTAAAGCGATTATGGCCAATCGTGGACGAACTCGCAATCATTCCCGAACATCAGTTTTGATTCAGAAGAGGCCACGGAGTGCAACATTTGAAGCGTTCGATCGAATCTGGCATAACGGCATATTATGTATATAAGATAATGAAATGGCTACCTACTCTATATTATCTATTGTTGCAGTCCTACTTGAATAAAAGAGAATCATCATCACTGTTTCTCTTAAGTTATCTAGAGAGGAAGCTTTCCAATTCCTGCATTTCATAGCTCAACCTGGTTTCTTCGCTTCAAATAACTTTAAAATTAAGAGAAGGCCGAGAAGTTTTAACAACTCAGCAATTTCACAAAGTAACCGTGTGAAGTACCTTGGCTTGTATTAAAATTGGTTAGCTGTCATTCAAACGTACTCTCTCTTTCATTCATTAGCATGTTATAATTCGTATTTTGTTCTTGCTTACACGAGTAGATCGTTGATCTGGTTTGGTTGTTAGCGAGGCCACATCTTTTAGAGATCTTATTCGGCGGACCCTTAAAAGAATATTTTATTAGAATTGACACAAAAGACCCTATTGATGGCTATGAATAAAAAATATATACTTAACTAGACTAGCACTCACGAGAAATGGGATCGTTTGCAGAAGTTCACACTGTGAGAAAAGCTGTTGACTGTCATTCACTTAGGAATGGCCAGCAGTCAGACCGACGGAGAAGTTTATATCGAATCAATTTTCTTAGAGGTCCTTTTTTGTGTTCCGATTTGAAACTTTATGGAATTTTTTATTATGATTGTTGATGCAACCAATTAGCTGTTTCTAGTTGAATTAACAATAACATAATAAAATTTTTAATACAAAAAACTTAGTAATGTGATACAGTTGTGCATGGGCTGGTCCGGTTTAGACCTATATGAAATACTTTGTGAACCTTTTAGATAGAAACTCAATTCCGATTTTCTGAATTTTTCGATCAAAGTTCTTAGAAAAGGTTGCCCAATGAGCTAATCAAAAATAAATTTAACCAAACTAATATACGGGGTATATGTATATATGTATGTATATGTGTGCAGGGTATAATAAAAGTATTTAAATTTTTTCAAATCATTTTTACAAGTTAGGCACTGTACATATTTTGCATTTGACTATGTGGGAGAAGAAAGCTATGATCATATTATAATACTAGGCACTTGATTAACTTAGGTCGCGGTACTGAATTGCTTTGTTTGTAGTTTTCAAACTATGAACTGATAAATTACGCTTGTTATACGAAATCAACTAATATGTGACTCCAGTTCACCGGTACTACCAAAATGTGATAGACTGAACTCCAATGCTTCACACTCAGCATTGCCATTGTCAGCCTCGAACAGTCCATCGCCTGTTTCCTGTAGTACATGGTGTTTAAGTTGCTCGATCTGATGCAGTAATTTAAGCGTTTCATCATCAAGATTGTCATCCTCAACACGTAGACGACGCTGTTGTTCCTGCTCTTCATCGATATCCCATTCGAGCGATTCCGGCGTTGATGACCAAGAGTGCTGTGATGAACTGGCGCAAGAGGTGCGTGTAAAAGAACCGTGACGTGTAACGCCAGTTGCAAAGCGATGACGTGTGGTGTGACGTGCAGCGGCATTATTAGTGGCGAGTGTAACCAGTAGAGCAGCGTGTGAGGCGGGTAATGTGGCGCTGGAATGAGGTTGCTGCAAAAGTGTAACATGTTCATACGGTAGCGAGGCCATGGATCTATCAACGGCACCAACGCCTGCTGTAACACTTGTTTGCAGCTGTTCACAGGAGCTGTACGCATAATGGGTTCGATTTGTATCTTCTGCTGCGCCGCTGTGTTCGGTTTCTTGTTGCTGCGTTTGTTGGTTTTGTTGTTTTTGGAGTAGTTGTTGTTGCTGCTGTAACAATTGGTACTGTCTCAGCTGAGAGTATTCGTGCTCCCATTCGAGATCAAGCGATGAACTGGCACGTGAACTTGTGGCACCACGATTTGAATTATGATTGAGTTCCGATTCCTTGGCTAGTGCGCTGGCATTGAGCAATTTGTAGACATCAAGATTCTGTAATTGTATATCGGCAGGTGTCGTAGTTGCATCAAATTGTTGGCCATTTGGTTGATTGGTAAGTTTTGCATAATCTACAGTCTGACGTTCCAGAAACTTATCAACAAAGTGTGGACACTTTTTCTGCAAATGTATAAATATGTAGTTGTATTATTTTCAATTTAAATTTCATCTAATACAACGTTTGTGCGCAAATATTGAAGAGCTACGGCACTAATTGTTTCGGTTATCGCTTAACAATACGCAATACGTTGGCTAGGACTTCAAATAAAACAAGCATCCTGTGATATATATTTTGTAGCTGCCATGCGAGTAAGCGCGAATTTGAATGCGGTTTCGTAGTAAGTAGAAAATCTATTGACTGAACTCCGTATTGGATGCGCCAACGTTTCGAGGTTGGCTTCTGAAGATATAAGTATCTGAGCAGTGAAGACATATCAGCAGAATCACTGAAAATGTGTTGCTGTTACTTCTCTAAACACTTAAAAGCCAATTCTTTTCATATGAGTCAAAATATTGAAAGTAGATAAAAAAATTGTTTGAATATTATAGAAGTTACTCAAGAACTGCTTTTAATAAAATTGATTTATTTTTGTTGACCAGTGACATGTAAGTTCTTTTGTATATAATGGAGTAGAAACATCCTTAACATCCTTCTTTATAAACTCAGCAGATTCTTTAGAGAGCTCTACAATCGAAAGTAATAGATAATCAATATCATGGAGAGCATGAATGTGAACTGACGGAGTAGTTGCACCACCCGGTGTGGCACCGCCTGGGGAGAGAATATTGTTATAACGATTTTGTTATCCTTATGGAACCCAAACATATTTATAATAATCACATTGAATCAATGTTAAACAAAACAAAATCTATTCATAGTTTTGTTAAGCGTTGGTCTAACACTAAACTCCTCTGTACATCACTTGTCCGCCCCATTTTAGAATTTGGTTTCTTACTATGGTGAATACACCAAGACCAAGTATTAAATCAGTTAAAAAACAGTTTCTTAATTTTTTGTTAGCTCTTCACAGTCTAAAATTGGGATACCCATGTAAATCTTCCATCTTATAGCGATAGATTAAAATTAATTGATATTCGAACCCTTTCATCACGCAGATCTATGCTTTCTGTGGTTTTTCTCCACAAAATTCTTATTGATTAAATTGATTCCCCTTACTTGCTACAATCAAACTCATTAAATGTCCCCTTTCGACAAACTTGCCATATTACGCTCTCAATAACTCATTTCGAGCTCTCCGTTCTATCTACAGCATACATGGTTTGCATGGGAAACTCAAACTTAATTAGTGGAAGAGCGTCTGGTGCGCCTTCCTAAGTGCAGCCATGACCCAAAAAAGATTGTAAAGCCATCTAAGTATAAGTTTCTAAAGACATATGTTGGATATATATAAATAGTATAACAGAAAAGTATAAAATAATTAGGTGAAACCGAAACAATTTACGCCGTAGCTCTTTAATTTTTTTTTTTTTTGTGAACAAAAGTCTCTAATATATAGTATAATATATTTCTGAGCGAAGCCTTTATAAATTTATATTACTTACTTTCGTCTTGAAACGTAGAATACGATATATAAAACCGCTGCGACGACAGCGCTCACTGGCTATTGATATTAGATCTGCGTCTTGTTCATCTGTTGCACGACGTCTGAAAATAGACAAGCAAAGTGTTGGAAAAAAAAAATATAGTACTTGACAGAAGAAAAATGCTTTAGTGACTCATGCATGCTATGCACTCTACCGACTTGAAATACTTAACCAACCAAAATTGCATTACCCATGCACGCTCGACAACAACAACAACAACAACAACAACAATAACAACATTTGCAGCAGCAGCAAAGCACTTAAGAGGCGTGCATAGTTTCAGGCTGTTGACCTCAGCTATGACATTAATCGCATACAGAACAACAAACGATTCAAGCGATGGGGATGACATAGGCGGAGGCGGAAGAAAGGTTTGCCGCCAATGCATGCGCGACCCCAAGCCAAGTGCAATAATAATTCCAATTTGTGTGATATGCCAATTGGAAGTAAAACTGAAGTCGGCTTAGGGGAGTAAAGCGTGTTGTACTTATATATGATACTCTACGAAGGCAATGCATAATCGTATAAGCTTTTTGATAATTTTTGAAAAATTTTCGGTACCAAACTAATAAAACATTTTATTTAAATGTGCTAGTGCTAGTGATTAAATATATATGGAATGGTTGAAATTACATAATTGCTTTAGGAATTGTTTTTAAATTAAATAGGTTCGCATTTGCGTCGTGAAATTCTATTACGCGGTCCATTTAATTCTCATAATTTCGAGATAACCTTAAAAAAACCTCAAAATTTGTGGCCAAAATTTTAATATTAAGAAAAATTCTAATCTGTCAGTCTTATCATGACTATATGTTTTTGGAGTCGTTGAAATCGAATCTGAAGTCTATTTAATCCCATTGTGTCCGGCTTTTGAAACAAAGTAAAGATCTAATCTATAAGTCTTACCATGAGTACTTTATGTTTTTGCGGTTACTGAAACCGAATCTGAGGTAAAAATTGTTGCGAAACATCTCTGAAGCTTGGCCAAGCGGCACTTTAATTTAAGCTATGAAATTGACCACTCTGAACATGGTGCGTAGCTGTGGCTCATCAAATACTAGATCCTTCAATTCCACATCGGAGAGCTTTGGAATTTAGAAATATTGAGAACAACACTCACAACAGCCTCTCTCCCTTATTTGAGATAGTGTCGTGAAGGTTAAATTTTCTGACGGTTGGGCCAAAGATTTCTTCCTTCCCAATTTTGGCGTTAAAATCGCCAAACACGAGGGGTGAAAGGTAAAAAGAAAGACTTATAAAGTGAAACTTTTTCTATATCAAAAATTTATTTATTCCATGTCGCATTACAACTAATTTTAATTTGCTGTATTTTTGCTGTATACTTTTAGGATTGGGGTTTTTTTTTTTTTAATTAAATAAGTAGTGCCTAATTTTAGGGCTGCTTTGCGGAAGTGAAATCCTAAAAGTATGTTGAAATTAAAAGAAGTCTACAATTGATTTCCCATTATTATTTCCATTTTCCCATTATTTAGTTAGTACCCTAAATCGAATAATTCTCCGAAAATGTTCAAAGAAATATTTGCGATCCGAAAAATGTTTTTGATTTTTTTGTTTTTCATTTTAAAAATTTTTGGTTCAATGTTCCATTTTTGCAGCAGCGTTACTCTTGCATGTATACCGATCACTGAACTCTAATGATATTATGGAGACGTGCTGTTTGTGTGGTAGGGCCTCAGTTATTAGATAATATAGATATGATAAATTATCTAAAAAAAATTTTCCTTGTTTTAAACCGACTTGATTGCTGTGAATAACAAACCAGCACAGTCACTTAGCTATGATCTTATCTAATATTTTACCATTTTACATTGACATTTTATTGAAATTAGGTTGGGACATCCTTAATTCGGATGATGCAAATATCCAGCTGTCCTCGAATGATGCAAGGCTGACAACATACCAATTCAGTAAATGCGATGGATACGACAGAGTTGCTCTAAAAAAGCATTCTGTGACATCTCATATAGCTGCCATGGGTGTAAGCACGAATTTGGATGTGGTTTCGTGGTGAGTAGAAAATTACGTGGTCCCAATATCGACTCGATTTATTATCTTGTGGCAGTCAAGGTTCGCTCAGCGTGGTTCACGCTAGACGTAAGCAAACTGCAATCACAACTGACCGCCGTAATCTTATCAAACACACTTTCCCGACTGCTCTAGGAAACCTCTCGCTCTTCTCATGTGCGCAGTGGAAACATATCATCTGCTCCATGGATAGAGCTGCCATGGCGGCCATTGGTTATGCAAAATCTGTGAAGAATTCTTGGAACGACGAGGAGTGTCGCAATGCAACTGTAGAGAAGAACACTTTCTATCAGCGAACTCTGCAGTCGGGAGCAACGGAAGCTGTTAGAGATCGATATCGATGGAAAGAGAGGAGAGAGAGAAGAGAAACGCCTTTTTAGATGCAAGACAAATGCGCAAGAAAGTTTGAGAATGTTGAGATGTTATGTGACAGAAATGTAGCACGAAAATTGTATCAAATAGTCAAGCGTCTGACGTTGAAAAGCGTTCTGAAGGATGAAAACGGAAATCTGGTTAGATTATGGATTATAGAGGCCATGAAAGGCACAATTCCGTCGATAGGGAAATGACACCGAGCCACCGGACAATAACGTGGTCGATTTTGTAATTAATTAAGCTACAAAATAACAAAGCGGCAGACTCTGATGGACTGCCAGCTGAGTTATTCAAGAACAATGGCAAGCAGTTGGTTAGGAGTATGCACCAACTTTTGTGCAAGATATGGTCCGACTGGAATCTCAGTGTTCTCTGTCCTAACTTTAAAAAAGGAGAACCCACTGTTAGCGCCAACTAACGCGGAACATGTCTCCTTTCCATTGGATATAAGGCTCTGTTGCGCGTATTGTGTAATAGGCTGAAGCCATATACGGATTTACTGATAGGACGGACTATTTCAGAGTGTCTTCAGACCAAAAAGTTCGATCAGTGACCAAATATTCGCATTACGCTAAATCTTGGAAATACCCGTGAGTTCAACAAAGACACTCACTCACCAGCTATTTGTCGATTACAAAGCCGCTTTCGACAAGCCAATACAATCGAAGTTTTCCGATCCGTTACCAGATTTGCACTTATAAAATTGAAGTCAGTAAATCATGGATGAGGCTTATTTTGACTAAATACTGAACTGATCTACTACAATAGGGTTATATATCTCTATGTTGTATCCATGTATAGAACATGACCAAATATAACAAAGGCAAAAGTATCAAGTTTTAGAAAATATGAACTTCAGAAAAATGAATAGTTGCACACGCGAAATCCTGAGCTCGGTAATCTAAAGGGATTTGAGAATGGTAGAAGATCTCAATCTATTACAGCAGATAGATTTCATGCGCTCAAGTGTCTAGTAGTTCCCGTATCTACATTAGACGACCTATATATTATACATTATCAGACACGACTTGCGCTGCTATGCTCTCTCTTTGTCTTATCTAGCATGAATGATATGACTTTATGGTTTACACCATGTAAAAAAATTAATTAAAAAGGATACAAGATGACATGAGTGCAGTTAGACTCGCCTCAGAAAAAATTGAACAGTGATTGAATGAATGAATCAGTTTGGTTCAAAATAAACAGAAATTGTTAAAAATGTTAAAGCTTCGGTTTTATTGCATATACATCGCATTGTTTGTGTAGGGTATAGAAACTTAATAGGCGACAAAAAAATGTTAAGGAAACTTTGCGCTAATTAACGCCAAATTTCTTTCTTATGAAGCCTGGCTAAGGCTGATAAAAGCGCCAATACTCCTTGTTTGCCACCCAATCAGGCGAACCAATTAGAATTGATTATTTGCAGCAAGTATTGCAAGTGCGAGTACTATATATGTATGTATGTATGTATATATGTATGTATGTCTGTATTAGTTAGTTGATATCGACATTGCATGTAGCTAGTACACGTTTATTGGATTTAGCTTTGTGTGTTTTTGTGCTGCATAGTTTAGGGTTTAGATTGAAATTCGCAACGCAAGCATTGAAAACGTGGCGTGGCAAACAAAACACAACACACAACACACACAGACGCAGATACTACATACGATATGCACACTCAGATACTTTCATCTAAATTCAATTACAAAGCAAAGACCACAGCATACAATTTTAATTAACCAAACGCACTCACTCTAACCTAACTGACAACAGAACGCGCCAGCTTTCAATTATGCGCTGCACTTACCCCAGACAGGATGTGTAGGACACATTTCTAGCGACCGCATGCGGTTCCTTTGTTACACAGCTACCCAGGCAGGAGCCCATCTCTAACTAGAGCGCACCTTACACGGAAAACTTTATTCTATTAGTTAGTGTTCGCGCTGAAGCCTTTGCCAATTAGTTTCCTACAAATTGACTGACGACTGGTGCCATTGATTTGCTGATATACTCGTACATAGTTCACTTCCCAAGCGTGTTTGTCATTGTTTGCCTATTTTATACTAAACATGATACATTAAATAATGCTTAATGAAGCATTGGCGTCAGTATCAAAGAGCAGACTGTCCGAGTGTGTCCTTTCCATAAATTGCTGTGTTTTCTTTTTAGAACTTTCTTTATTTATTACAATGTCTCATTGTTGTTTTGTATGGCGACACCGCCATCTTTGCCTTGACTTGGTGTCTTGACATTTCCTTTGTTAGCTGTTTTCTTTTTATTTCTTCTTGTTGTTGCAATTCATCCTGTTGTCTATTTGTCTGCCAGTTGTTCTGCTTGCTTTGAACTTGGCCAGGCTTTTTGCACAGCTAGTAGCATTGCTTTAGGTCAAGGATTATTAAGTTTTTCCTTTTACCACAGAAACACTTTCATAATACGAGTATTTCAAAAAAAAAAAAAAAAAAAAAATTAAAGTACTTCACTTCCTCGAACTTAATTTTGTACTTTTTTATTTATGTATATTAATTCTATTTTGTACACATTTTTCTTTTATTTATGCATTACACCTCCGTATTTTAATACAGATATTCACTTAACCCAGTCAAAAGACCAAACAAAATCCACGCGGTGACGCACCACAAACAGCCGCGCTATGTAAATTCAATTTCGCGACTGCCGGAGAGAGTGAAAGTGGACAAGAAGTGTATGAGTATTTGCGTATTTGTATTTTGCATGCCAAGGACCACCAACACCACCTTCAGTTAACAGCTGATTGTGCGAAAGTTCCAAGCTGTCACAAACAGCTGTTTGTCGTATCTTCGCACGACTTCGTTCGGATTGTGTAAACTTCATGAATGAGTTGTAAAGCTTGAGTTTGGTGCCATAATTTGTGCTTTTTGCAAAGCTTATTCGAAAGCTATACTCAACTGTGTAGAATTTTTGTACTTTAAGCTTTTGGTCAAGTGCTTAGAAAGCGTTTAGTGATTACAAAAGTAATCACATCCTCTGGTTAACCGATTAAACCAAGGAATCATCTAAAACTAAAATGTAATATTTTGAGAGATGAGCTCGTTTGCAGAACTTCACATTGTGAGAAAAGTTTTTGACTGCCATTCATTTGGGAATGACCAACAATGACTCTTGTCCACATATCTTTTGCTTAGCACTGAACAGCTGTTCGGAGGTGAGCTAAAAGTAAGAACATCTCTTTTGATTCGTTACAATACTCGAATGAAAACAAAAAGAAAGCCTCGGTTGGAACCCTATGATGACAATCTCCGCAAGCGATATAAGGACCACGATTCATGGATGTGCACCTGTAATATCCGCACTCTTTCTGTAATATCCAGGTTATATTAAGAGAACATGGCTGCACTAAAAAGTATTCTAAACGTTGGCAAGCTACAATCTGAACAGACCGCCGCTCCGGGAAACCTTTCCGTCTTTTCAAGATAGATGTGAGCAGTGGAAAACTGGTAACCAACAATCATTCGAAGCAACGCAGTTTGAATTACAGCGATGTGGCCAAAAGAAGATACCGCTTCTGAAGTATTCAGATAAAGCAAATGTATTCCAATTTTAAAGTTCTTGTGTTCCTTGAGCAAACAGAGTACAATGCCTCAACGGGATAGATCTATATTAAAGAGGGACTAACTTAGAGGTAAATCTTAATATAATCCTACAATAATTGGTGTTTTGTTTATTTTATGTAGAGCAGAGTGCCCATCTAGTGGCCCCTGTCAGTTGTGGCGTTTGTGACGATGACAGCGCCAATGTGCACAATGTCAAAGTGTCATCTCATTAAGCGTTCTCTTTTTAAAAATCATTGAGTTGTATGCACGGTCTTCGATCTAATAGAAATGGGTATATATGAGTGGAATACTTATTTTGTTTTTTATTATTGTGAATTATTGTGAAAAAATTTGTATAAAATTTATTGTTTTTTAGGACAAAAGTTTTTAATTTAGGATATTATTAATTGATTTAATTTAATTTATTCAAATATTAATTTTTATTCTTTAGAATATTACTAGAGCAGCAAATAAATGTTACAAATGGTGAGTGGACTTACAGGATAATTTATATTAATTAGAAAATATCAAACTAAATGTTGGTCATATTCCTATTCAGGATTGCCATACAATGAGACTGGTATGGTAAGAAATTTATTAGAAAGTGTCTTCCAATTAAATTTCTAAAAGAAATCCTTATATATCAGGATCCATACGGAGTAAGAATTGTAGCTTCAATAACAAGTAACATTCGGATTTTTCAGTATGTGCATCAAAGCGAAAAAAAAACTTCAGAAGGGAGTCAACAAAATTGTGACATTTTTAAATCCGAAATCAACAATGAAACATACAAAATGCTTCAGCAGTTTCTAACTGATTCTATGAAACAGTTCGTCATAAAACGCCAAATTAAAAACGAAAATTCGGAAAAGCTTTCAAATGTGAATATGCAATATATTTGCAACAAGTTTAAATCAGGATTCAAAAATGAAATATTGGAAATATTCAAACGATATCAAAACGAAACAGTGAAACAGTTGGAAATGAAACAACGCGAAGACCAGACTAAAAGCGAAAACTCAGAAGGTTCTCAATGTCTCAAGTACAGAAATGAAACTTTAAAAGCGTACGAAAATTTGCGAACGGACTTCGATACTTTTAGAACCAATTTCGGTAATGAGACGTTGAGAATGTTGACGCAATTTCAGAACGATTCAATGAAACAGTTCAAAGAATTAATGAACAAAAATTAATAAAATAAAAGCCTGAGTGGAGAATCGCTAAATAAATTGCAAGCACTTATAACTTCATATCACAATGAGACTTTGCGTTTGATAAATAAGACTGAAATAAGCAAAATTGCAAGCTCGAAGGAAGTTAATTGAAAAGAATAAAACTTAGTTTATCAGAGATTAAATTAGAGGATTTTTATTCTAGTTCCAATCACATGCTGTAAAGAAGTACGTGTAAATGGAACTTATACCATTCAAATTTCAAATAATCCGACTTCAGTTTACTGCGATAACTCTGGTCGCCTCTTAATTCAAAGAAGGTTCACTGATGGATCTCTGAACTTCAATAGAACTTGGTAGGAGTATAAAAATGGGTTCGGGGATGCTAAGGCTAAATACTGGCTGGGTCTTGAGAACGTTTATAAATTAACCTCTCTAGATCCATACCAGTTGCATGTAGACATGGAAGGTGAGAATGGTACGCATTATTACGCAAAATATTCGAAGTTTCAAATTGAAAGCGAAGGAGAATTTTATAAACTCAAAGTTTTGGGAGAATTGAATGGAAATGTTTATAATGCATTATTGAAAGAAAATTTAAATATGTCATTCACAACATTCGATCGTGACAACGATATGGTTGAAGATTGGAACTGTGCCAGCAAATACGCAAGTGGATGGTGGTACATTGATTGTGGATGGATGGATGTAAGTATTGAAAATTTATTTTGTTTTAAGAATTCTAATTGAAAATTATTTTAACGTTTCTATGTTTAATAATATTGCAGTAAACTTAATGATGATCCGGTATCTTGGTCCGTAAATATGAATTTGAGAAAATCCGAAATGTATATACGTCTGCTGTAATCGAATACTCGAATGTAATAAATAAAATATAATGTTCATATATAATTTTTATTCTACTGTCATGTTTCTTAAATAATTACTTGGAAGTAATAAAATAAAGTTGAAAATTTTACAAAAACGATAATGGACTTATCGAGTCTTTTATTCAACATTTTATGTCAATGCCATCATGACTACTGACAACTATCAGAAAGAGGGAACTATCTATCCATAGTTAAAACGACATGACTGGCAGTCAACCGTCTTCCGTTTATGGCCGCATTTAGGAAGGCGTGCCAGCCTCCATAGTCATTAAAGCGCTGGCGCCATTCGTTTTTAATACCAAGTAGTAAAAGATCGCTCGATATGTGTTCATTCCAACGCGTGCCTGGTGCGTTATAAAGATATTGATTTTTGTCTTTCGACGGACGGCTTTACTTCTCATTTGCTTACTCAGCCCAAAAAAGCATCTGTTTGCAAGCGTGTTTCTTCGCCTGATCTCCAGCGAACAACGTTGTTGTTACTGGTTATCTCTGTTCCAAGATAGACGAAGTTTTCTACAACACTGAAGTTGAAATTCTCCATCGTCACTGACCGTCCAAGATGCGTTGACGGAGTGCGAGAAGACACCAAGTACTTCGTCTAGTCTTCATTCACCGCTACACCATGAGGCGAGACTATTTTTGAATCTCTGAGAACGCGTTGCTAACTCGCCGTTATATATGCGTGCCGAAGATATCGATGTCATCGGCCTTAGCGAGCAGCATCCGTTTCTTTTTAAAAGATCGAGCTCGAAATACTCTGTATGTACGGGTACTGGCGTAGCATGTATTCCTTTGCGGGGGCATTTATGCCGCGTTTTCTTTCAAGATCCATCACTACAAACCTTTGAGCAAGTCTTTAGGGGTTGAGCGCTCTGAAGAAAGAAATGGTTTTGGTTTTGTGCAAATGTAAATATGTAAGAGGTAGAAATAATAGTCGGAGACCGTCCGTATGAACGAAAGGATCTCGGAAACGATAATAGATAGAGACTTCGAATTTTACGAGTTTATTTTAAAATTTTGCTTCCTCCCCTTCCCCAACAAGGGTTTAAACTTCTTCCGCACAAAATTATACCAGTTTAGAGATAACGTCTCACCCAAAATCGCAAAACTTCATCAAAATCGGTTAATTAATGACGTTCTAAACAATTGAATTTAAACGACTATGATACTATGATACTTCCGTCCTCCCTTTTCTTTGCATACATAAAAAAATATCAAAGTCAAAGATTGCGTTTTTGTAGAGGACATCAACAAGTTGGACATTAAGGCTTCGGAAAAATCATGGACAAGAAGGTACGACAGGCACTCTAGATATTGACATCATCTACGTCAAGGTTAACTTCGCAAGGAAGCAGCTAGTTTTGTAGGGAAAATAAATTTTTTAAAATTTATTGTATGACGATTTCAAACAATTCTCTTCATTTTTAATACCTGCGAGTAGTATTTTAACTTTGCCGAAGCAAATGTTTTTTTTTTTTTTCAACTTAATTTTGAATTTAATTGAAAGTCCACATTCAATCTTTCCACAGAATTTAGCCTATTTAACGACCACCCACTTGATCTTTTTTTTTTTGCAATAAATGCCTGTAGGAACATTGCGCCTTCGAGGGTTGTAAGGCCTAAATACAAGTCAAACTGCCTACCAGCACCTACAAAATTTTCAGTGCAAAAAAAGTCAACATGCGCCCAGCGACCCAAGTGCAGGAGAAGATTGTGTGTGAGAAACGCGCTAAAAAAAAATAACGAATCTCGCTCATTGGTGCAGATTTTGCGAAAGCTTTTTTAAAACCTTTTGTATAGGATGAGCTATTACACCCACACAGCGAAGCTTTGAATGAATAGCTTTTCTGTTAAAGTATTTACAAGTACTGATTCAGAAATCCCAAAAACTCAATAAATTAAAATTTAAAAAACATTAACCATTAAAGAAAATTTTTAGTGCCGAGGCTCCTTCAAGCGTACAAGATTTGCTCAGATGAGTGTTGCTCCTTTCTCAAATTCAAATCGACTAATTTCTTTATGGCTTTATCCTAAAATGTGTTGATAGAACAACTCTTAATCGAATATTTATTTCCACATCGATTTTGACTTGACATACGAGGGGCACTATTTATAGTTCGGGAAGTGGTTCAATAGGTAACATCTGGCAATACTACAATAAAGTCTGACATTTTTTAGCATTAACGTACTCAATTGGGTACAAAAATATTATATAGTATAATAAATATTAGCAAACTTAATAGAAATACTTCATTAGATCCCATTGACATGTTAACTAAAGAAATTCATGTGAGGTGCGTCAAAAGCCGTCTACTCAATTGTGTCTGTGCGTATGAGCCCGAAACAAAATAGCAGTAGCTCGTCTGGGTCTTTAAAGATGATCAAAATCCAACAAAAGTTACTCACTCGTGCACCACATCGAAACAAATGAACGCAGATTTCTTCTCGAAATCCGGACATGTTGCGACCGTGCCGCTTGTGGAAAAAAGGACGGTTAATTCTGAATGGTATACAACCATTTGTTTGCCTGAAGTGTTCGATGAACTGAGGAAAACCAACCGACGAAGACGAATCATACTTCATAACGATAATGAGAGCTCTCAGGCTTTGGTCGTAACAATTGTGTTTTTGAATGCTCAAAACATGGAATTGATGGGTCATCCGGCATACAGCACTGACTTGGCACCAAATGACTTCTTCCTGTTTCCTCACATAAAAAATAAACTGCGCGGACAGCGGTTTTCAACTTCGGAAGAAGCTGTTGTTGCCTTCAAAACGCATGTTTTTGAGGTCTCTCTTTTGGAGTTCGCTGACTCTAATACGACCAAGAATTCGGCGGCCAATATTTTTCTCAAAGACTTCCATTGCCGTTTCGTCTGACTCATTCACGGCGCCATACAGTACGAACTTGATTTTCGTTTTACGAGAAAGAGTTTTACTTCTAATTTGCTTGTTCAGCCCAAAAAAGCATCTGTTTGCCAGCGTAAATCTTAACCTGATATCCAGGCTGACGTTGTTGCTGGTTTTTTCGGATTCAAGATATATGCAGTTTTCTACAACACTGAAGTTGAAATTCTCCATCGTCACTGACCTGCCTTAAACCTCTGTTGGTATCAAAGGGGTCGGAGAGGTTTTTCTCCACCCTGACAACGCTTTGTGTATATGATAGCGTCATCATTCAAAGACGAACGATCTTTGCCGGCATACCTAGTGCAGACTGGGCTTCGAAAAACTTCGTTCATTTCGGCGTGTCGAAAGCGGCTTTATGGTCTATAAATAGGTGGTGTGTGTCTTTGGTAAACTCACGGATTAGTTGTAATGTGAATATTTGGTCACTGGTCGAACTTTTTGGTCTGAAGACACTCGGAAATAGTCCGTCCTAACAGTGAATCGGTATATGGCTTCAACCTGTTACACAATACGCTCGACTGAGTCTTATATCCAATGGAAAGGAGACTTATTCCGCGGTAGTTGGCGTAAACAGCGGGGTCTCTTTTCTTAAAGATAGGACAGAGAACACTGAGATTCCAGTCATTTGGGTATGCGTTCATCGGACCATGTTTTGCATAAAATTTGGTGCATACTCCAAACCGAGTCTTCGGCAGTTGTGCTACACCGGATCGACCTCATTATAGTCCGTTGGCTATTGAATAGTAGAGTGGTATTGTGCTCTCTAACGCTTCCAAGTATGTTAGAAAAATGATTACTCCATAATCTCAGTGATTTCTGAATATCTGCAACCAGAATTCCATTTTCATACTTACAGAAAGTTACTACGGGCTTTAAAACTTCACTCAGCGTCGTAACAAAAATTTTTTACAGGATTTGCTCGCTTTCTCTGCTCATGTGTTCACTTGAGCTCCATAGCCATAGACGTTAGAGCTAGATCAAATTCTGTTTTGTCGATAAATTAACGGTATATTAAATTAACGGTACCATTGATTTTTACCTTAATACTGTATAGGACACATTAGAGTGGCGCAACTCAATTATAGCGCTTACTTGCTTTCAATTTGTAAATATGTACTTTGTATCAGGCCTTCTATTAACTGAAAAGTTTTTTTGGTTGTATCCCTGAAAGTTTTGTGGCTTATACAATATTTGGAGAGAAATAACGGTAAATGTTTATTAACAGCGCTATATGTAAATAACAGCTACAACTCTTCTACTGTTATTTACAGTTGCTGTTTACAGTAGACAACTTTACTGCTTAGCAACATTTCTTTGCTTAGCAACAAATGTTGCAAAGAAGCTATTGTTTTTGGGATGCTGCAGTCTTTTGGCAATAATGTTTCTAAACATGTTAAAAATTGTGCAGCATTAAGTATTAAGTTGCAATACAAGGAATTACATATCAAATGTTTCTGCAACTAGTTCTTAGAGACAGTAAAAGAGAGAGTTCTCAAACCGTTTCACAACAGTAGAAACCCGTTC
This sequence comes from Leucophenga maculata, assembly GCA_035044805.1. Classification (NCBI taxonomy): domain Eukaryota; kingdom Metazoa; phylum Arthropoda; class Insecta; order Diptera; family Drosophilidae; genus Leucophenga; species Leucophenga maculata. Next base: position 1,427,971 of record JAWNNP010002066.1, read on the forward strand.
GCCCGTTTCGCCGAAGTGAGTCGAGTGTCAATTGAACAAAATATTGTTAAATAAAAATTGAACAAACTGAAAAATAAAAATAATGTGAAGCCACCATACCAAGTTTTTAGCTGATCTACAGAATATTTCGTGGGTTTTGTTACCCCAAAAAAATTTATGAATATGCCAGCATATCCATTTTTAAGCTATTATTTATTGACTTAATTAAAGAATTTATTATACAAAAAAAAAATTGCAAAAAAAATAAGGGGCGTGGTATATTAATTTGGACATTTAACTGCTCAGCGCAAAAGTATTCTGGAGGCTGGATTGCTGCTGGATGGCTGCTTATTAAAGTAGATTTACTTTGTTTAATATTTATTAAATAGAAGTTAACAAATAACCTTCAAGTTCTTGTGAATCTGACAGTTAGACAGACGAACATATCTGAAATAAATTAGTACTCCTATTGCTTTTAAAGAACATTCGAGCATTCGAGCAATAGCTAATTTTTCTAGATACGATTAATACTCAAAAAATATTTAATTTAGATCTAGTTCGGTCCACTAAATGCGGTTACCTTCAAACAAATCTGTCTCAGTTGTGCCTTTCTTCTAAAGTAATGCATGAAAAATTCTTGTGTATTATTGGCATACTTTGGTGTATTTTAATTCAATTACATATAATCAAATAATCTATATAGGTTCATAACGTACCACTAAAAGGGTTAGCCCTCACACAAATCTGTTTGTAAGCATAACATTTTGTCTTAGTTTAATGTGATTTATACTAATTCTAATATGCTAAATGAATCAAGTTAGCAAAATATGCTCCAATAAAAATTTTAGGTTCAGTGGGTAACAAGCTGTTAATTTTGTCATATGTACATACATCGTAACTCCAAAACCGTCTGAATATATTTTACAAAATGTAACAATATAATTTCATGATTAACTGTATGTTACTTTCGATTTTAACTCACTTTTGTGATTTGTAATCACATTTAAATCCTTAACAAATTTTTTTTTTTAATGTCATTGAATTTCGTTGTAATAAAATTCGTATATGATATTTCAAATCGAAACGAACGAAATATAATTCACACGAGCGATTTCTCGGTCGTCGGTGTTCGGCAGCTGTGTTGTGTTATGTTGTGTTCAGCTTTTCAGTTTCACAGCTTAGCGCACAGCACAGCATCTCGTTTCAGTACCGTTACGGATGCAAACGCGTGCGGACGTATATCGCTTTCTAAGCGCTTTCGCTCATTCACGTGTTCGGCAGTCGCTCGGTCGAATTTCGTCGTTTATCAGCTGTTCACTGTACGTAAGCTGCCTGCGTGGTGTTCATTTGTGCGTGTTTTTTTGTGCAACATGAAATGCCATGAATTACAAAAGTTCTAAATAGATAAAATGCATTAAAAATAATTATTTGAAAATTGATTCAAAAAAAGAAAATTGTGTTCGTATGGCTATTGTGTGCTTAGATGTGAGTTGAATTTACGGAAATTAATTGAGCGCATTTTAATTGAGTTATCGTGCATGTAAAGAAAAAAAAAAAAAAAATAATTACATATTGTGTTCACCAAGAAATCCTATTAGCAGTTTTTTTTTATAGTTTTTTGCTTTTCTCTCGTTTTTCATATGCTTTACAAACGGGTATTAACAGTTTGTCATTAGATTTGTAACACTTTAAATGAGGATTCTAAATATGACTAGAAATATATTTTACTGGTATTCATTTTATATAAGAATTTTTAACAATAAACGCAGCTAAAACAATTTTTTTAAAGCTTGTTTTCAAAATCTGCACATATTTGGTCCAATTCTTGCCATTTTAAAATGTCTCTAATCAAATTGAACTCATTTTGTCTGAGCTTTAAGTTCAAGGTTTGGAAACATTATTTTAAAACTAAAGTTTTTCAAAAGTTCAAGATCACGACTGCTACTAATATCCGTTGAACTTAAAACAGAAATAAATCCTTAACAGTCTTACAATATATTATAACCGAAGTTGCGTAGTTTTTTTTTATGAATAATTACGAATAAGTCTTTTTAATGAAATCAAATTTTGTTCCATTGATGCAATGCCATTTGTTCAATCGCATGCTAGAAGAAACACTTATACACCAACAGAGTATCTCCATGTATTACGCTTCGATAGCATTTCCACCACAGTACAAATATATATTTTTTTAAAGCCTATACGAACAGGCGGAAGTGGTTCATGCAGATCACTCTGTCTTGCTATATAAATAAGAAGCATTTGTAGATTATAAGAGATAGGACATTGAAGTTTGTGTACCAAAATTTGGTCATTCCTGCTTTAGCCCCCATGCAAATCTGTTCTATACTTCTTGGTTTTTGTTAGTTGTTGTTGTTGTTGTTAACTAATAATATACGCCATGAAAGTTCAAATAGTATACATTAAAAAAAAAATAGTCGATATTGACCTTTCCTGCCTATAAGATATAAAATCTACAAATTTGTGTATTTAGTTTCTCACTTTTTTTGTAGTATATAAAGCCGTCGGTGTTACCTTATTGTTTATTTGTTTTTTATTTATTTCTCTTTGAACACTTTTCATCAACTCTTCCAAATTGTTTTATTTATCTGTGTATCTCCACTTTCGTTATGTCGGCTGTCAGTTTATGAGACGTGGATAACAAAAAAAAAAAAAAAGAAGGAATTTGCAAACATCAACAAATACTTTGCATCTGTTTAGATCATACATATATATATATATATATATATATATATATATATATATAACTATATATTCGTTCTATAAATATAAATTTACAAATGTGCAGCGTTGCTTTCGGAATGGTTTTCGGTTTCGCATTGGAGTTCTGGAAACTATTTTGAGGTGAGTAAATTGCGCTCAAAGTGCATATTCAATGAATTACTTTATGCTCGTCGCTATTTATGTGTGTTCATGGAGTTTGAGTTTATTTAAATTAGCTGAAATTAGGTTTGGTTTAAGGTGGAGAAATAAATTAGTTTTGGCAAGGAAATTAGTTGGATTGGAGTAAATAATTGTTTTGCCCAGAGCAAAGAATTTGCTAATCATTTAAAGCAGATCTCATTATCATAATATTTAATTGTGGGCAATTGCAATAAATTTTGTATATTTTATTAAGGCTTATATTTGAGGAAATTTTTCAGCTGTTCTATGCTCGAAGAAATACCTCAAATGATGTTTCAAGAAAGTTTATTTCGAGCCTAAACATTGCAGTAAATGGAATAGGTCGAGGCTGTCCGTACATACGACTTTCTGTCTATCTGTTTACTTTCTGTCTAACTAAATAAGGGATATATTCACATAGCATAGTTGCCAGTCAATATTAATATAATTCAGTATGTATATTCTCCGAAATATACAGGTTTTCCTTGCCTGACTTGTTAAACAGCTTTGCATTATGTTTAATGATGAACTCTTTCCAATGCTTAATTTTTGCGTTGGGGTTGAACTGTAAAAATATTCAAATCTCTAGCTCTATATGGATAATTCCTAAGATATTTTAAAGCCCAGACTATTGCTAATAATTCTCTCTCGTTGGTGACAAAATGCAGTACAGCGTTCGGAGATCATAGTAAATGGCCTTGTGACAGCACCGCACTGAGCCCGTATGCTGATGCGTCAGTCGTGAGGTCAAATGACCTCTTAAAGTCGATATACTGCAACTACAATGAATTGAATGCCTTGATTTCTTTTTTTCATCGAGTTCGATCTTTATTTTCTTCGACTGTGAAGCAGAAACCTTACCATTTTCTCCCTTTTAAATTTCCGTAAGCGGCTTTGCTATTGTCGCAAAACCATTTATAAAGCATCTGCAGTAGGAAAGATCTCAAGGAAAAAAGTGTTTCCGAAATAGGAAAATTTTTAATTGTAACAACTTTGTCTGGGAATATTTTTATTTCAGTTGTTGAAACAATGAATCCAAGGTAATCCTCTCATGTTGGCAAAATAGAGGACTCTGAATAAATAATAACGTCTTCGACTTAAACTTGACAAAACATTCCGATGCCCTCTCTGAGGACATCATCTATAGCCCTCTGAAAAATGCAAAGGTGCATTCTGCAATCCGAATGGGAGCCTGTTAAATTCATAGTTTCCGTTGTTTACACTCTGCTAGCTCGATCTGATGAAATTCTGATTTTAAATCAATCATAGTAAAGTACCTGAAATTTCTAAGGTCTGATAGTACCCCAGTAATGTTTTTATCATTTATGGTCTTCGCTTGTAATTCAAGGAAGTCCATTACTAAACGATTTTTCCTGTTTATGCTTCGTCTTTTTCTATCTTATCAACAAACCATATGTGATTGTTGTAAGGGGGGGGGGGACCTGCATGGGCGAATGAAACCGTCATTCAAAAGCTCTTTAATTTCAATATTTACAAAGTCTGACTCTCCCATTGTGTATGGATACAGTTTTTAGTAGATTGGTTTTTTGTCTTTTCTACGAATTGTGGTCACAACATATGTTGGTGTTATTGGGTAGGGACTCGTTAGAGTCCAAAACCACACACTCGAAAATTTTTCAATAATTTCCTAAAAGTGTTTTTCGACCACCTTTTGAACGTCTTCCGACTATACAATCGTTTCTCCTTTCTAAAGTCATGCGTTATTATGCCCCGTTCGAGGTCTTGTGTTGACCATGTTCAGAAGAATCGAAAGTGTCTAAATTTGGCAAATCACTGTTTACGCCAAACAAATTTATTTTGCAGTTCTGCTCAATTTTGTTATTCCCGTGAATTTATTTCACAAAGAAATGAGCATTCAACGTTGTTACGCCTCGTAACTCCTCTAAAGGCTTTAAGTTTACCAAAAAATTTATTGTTTTTCCTGTCTTCGGAATTGTTCTTTTAATCCAGGGAAGGAGGCATTGAATATCGTCAGCCTTCTGTTTCGCCAGATCCTTTTAGGCATCCTGCTCAGGTGTCACCTGACCTACATGGTTAATTCTCTGAAATTTTGATCCAATATGTGTGTCTGATTCTGCCTGCCTCCTAAAATAATGAGTTGTGAAACTCTACTGTTTGGTGTTGTTCTGCTGCTGAAAGCCTCATGTCGAGCTCCTAAATTGTATCACAAACTCGAAGTTGAAGGGTCGATGACCATTGGTTCGCGTTGTCCTGAACGTTCGTTGTTAGCACATCTTTGTTGTCTTTGCCCGCCAAGATGCGTAGTCTATGCTCCACCATGGCACTATTAAGACATAATACACAACCTCGTTACTAACAGTGAAATAGAACGTGTAGTCTCTGAAAAAAGACGATTAAGGCGAGAATTTCAGACAGCAAAATCTCCCGAATCTAAGCAATGCCAAAAAAAAAAAATACTTTAGATAGAGCTCTTAAGTTGAAAGAAATTCTATCCCAAAGACAATACATCGAAAGTCTATCTCCAATCAGTGCAAAAACCTTCCTATGGAAAGCTCAGAAATTGATTAAGCCCCCGAACTATTCAGACTCACCATTTTTAGGCCCTGTACCGAAGGTACAAGAGCCTATTGGGTTTGTGCAAATGTATGTAACAGGTAGAAATAATGGTCGGAGACCCCCCAAAGTTACCCCCATTATGGTCAGGAGTGATAGAGGAGTCGATATAGACATGTCCGTCTGTCCGTCTGTCCGTCCGTCCGTCTGTATGAACGAAAGGATCTCGGAAACGGTAATAGATAGAGACTTCGTGTTTTTGCATTCGACTAGGACTGCTCCGGAATTTCACAAGTTTATTTTAAAAACTTGCCCCTCCCCCCCTTCCCCATAAAATCACCCCCAAGGGTAAAAATTTCTTCGGCACAAAAAAAAGTAATTTTAAAAACTTGCCCCTCCCCCCCCTTCCCCATAAAATCACCCCTAAGGGTAAAAATTTCTTCGGCACAAAAAAAAGTAAGTATGTCAGTATAGAGATATCGTCCTTCTTAGCCAAAATCCGCAAAGTTCATCAAAATCGGATAATAAATGACGATTTTATAAGCAATTAATTGAATCGACCCCCCCTTTTCGTTTCATACATAAAAACATGTTTTAAAACGCACTTAGTCGTGCAGTGAGAAGTGGTCATGTGTTTGCTCATAAGCTCGGGAAACATTTAATGTGTTTGTTAGGCGAACTGAACTGGTACAGGGCCTCTTACAGTCGGTTACGCCCGACTGAAATTTCCTTACTTGCTTTTTTGTAAGTTTGTCTGTACCCGACTTCTTTGAACTTGATTTTCACCTACTTTGAACAGTCAGATTTAATTTAAACTATGTAAACTTATCAAGGACCGATAACAATACAATAATTTCACACTTTCGACCTAATATCCTGACCAGGATCATCAGCATAAAATGAAAAACTTATGCTTTAAATTGACTTTCAAGCTGTATGCCCAAAAGTATGCAATACTTTTGCAAAATCAGCGCGATTAGGCAATACAACATACGGCATGATATGGTATTCAGAAATCAAAAAGGGGTGGGAAGAAGACTAAAAGGACATACAAAAATTATAGTTTAAAAAAACTAAAAAACGCGAACTAAAAATTTAATTGGCAGAAAATATTAATAAACGAAAAAAATTGGTTTTTGGGTGCCGAATGTGGTATATTCTGGATGTTGATGTAATTTATTTTTGCTTAATAAAGGAGGCGCATGACTTGTCCATAGGACTGTATTTGTTTTGTTTGTTTGTATCGTATTTCCATTTAATGCAGAATTTTACATTGGTAAATCTTTCTTTATCCGCAGAGCAGTTAGAAAAAAATTATATGAAAATGTGTGATTTGCAGGTGGTTTTGGGGTATCTTAGTCTTAAGCAATTGCGGCATCTTAGCGGAAGTGGTATGTATGGTCGAATGTTGACTAACTGCATTTTACTGCACCTATGTATTTCTGAATTTCTATCACTTCGTGCAACACATTATGTCACACATTTTCATATAATTTTTTTCACACACAAATTTATTTATCTGGCAACACGCTCCATTTGGTGCTACTTTTGACAACTTATCGATTCGCTAATTATAAACATTATAATTCTCAGCAAAAGGATGAAAAAAAAGTTTATTACACAAATTGTAATATTTTTGCTCCGTACTTAAACACCGACTCAAGTCAACAAGTTTCTCAAATTGTAGACAGACATCATTTATGCATGCTGCATAACTTCTTAACTGCTCATTATCATTGCTCAAGTTCTACACTAGTCAGCTCAAAAATTTCAAAATAACAACAACAACAACAACAGCATTAATGCCAGGCATAACTTTTAACCGCATTTGCAGTAGAGCACGTCTTTTGATAGGTAAAAAGAAAAAAAAAAAAAAATATAAATAAAAAATAAAAGAAATAAGAATAAAATTCATAAGCAAAACTATTCGCAAAGGTTTCGCATGAAAAATCACATTTTCAAATAAAACTTTTTCACTTTTGCACAATTTCCTTCTCCGTGCGCTGCAGAACTTTTGCAATGCATAATAAAGACTTTATATCGGATTCTCGTATTTTAGGGGAAAATTCGTTTGTATTTGTAGAATTTTCATATTTAAAAAACACGATTTGTTGCACTTGTGTGACGCTCGAAAGCGTTATGCTTTAAACTTCGATATAAGGTAATTTTTGTTTTATATTTTTTTTTTTGCTTTTTTCTTATGTTTATTTAGCATATTTAATGCTCATTAAGTGGCATATTAAGTGCACTTGATGCTTAACGATAGTCAGCTCGACGCAACGCAGCACAACGCTATGCATAAAACCACAATGCTTGTGCTTGAATGCCGCTTCAAAGCCATTCAGGTTTGCTGCATCCTGCGTCCTTTAAGCTGCACGCTCACACTGAAAAGTGCGCAGATTCATTTCCCTTGCTCGCAGCGAAGACAGCGACGAGACAAGACAAGACTTGTATTAAGCTGAACCGACCGCAAAATGCAAACAGAAAATGGCAACTTCCGTTTGCTGCGGCGCCATTTTGTTGCCGATGCTCTATTGACTGCTTTCCTTTTTTTGTTGTTGTTGTTGTTGTGGTTGTTGTTGTCGTTGCTTCCGTTAGTTTCGTCCTTTCGTACTCGCTGCACAGCTGATTGCTGTTGTTCCTTTTTTTTTTTTTGTGTGATTTGCAGGTGGTTTTGGGGTATCTTAGTCTTAAGCAATTGCGGCATCTTAGCGGAAGTGGTATGTATGGTCGAATGTTGACTAACTGCATTACTGCACCTATGTATTTCTGAATTTCTATCACTTCGTGCAACACATTATGTCACACATTTTCATATAATTTTTTTCACACACAAATTTATTTATCTGGCAACACGCTCCATTTGGTGCTACTTTTGACAACTTATCGATTCGCTAATTATAAACATTATAATTCTCAGCAAAAGGATGAAAAAAAAGTTTATTACACAAATTGTAATATTTTTGCTCCGTACTTTAGCAACACCGACTCAAGTCAACAAGTTTCTCAAATTGTAGACAGACATCATTTATGCATGCTGCATAACTTCTTAACTGCTCATTATCATTGCTCAAGTTCTACACTAGTCAGCTCAAAAATTTCAAAATAACAACAACAACAACAACAGCATTAATGCCAGGCATAACTTTTAACCGCATTTGCAGTAGAGCACGTCTTTTGATAGGTAAAAAGAAAAAAAAAAAAAAATATAAATAAAAAATAAAAGAAATAAGAATAAAATTCATAAGCAAAACTATTCGCAAAGGTTTCGCATGAAAAATCACATTTTCAAATAAAACTTTTTCACTTTTGCACAATTTCCTTCTCCGTGCGCTGCAGAACTTTTGCAATGCATAATAAAGACTTTATATCGGATTCTCGTATTTTAGGGGAAAATTCGTTTGTATTTGTAGAATTTTCATATTTAAAAAACACGATTTGTTGCACTTGTGTGACGCTCGAAAGCGTTATGCTTTAAACTTCGATATAAGGTAATTTTTGTTTTATATTTTTTTTTTTGCTTTTTTCTTTATGTTTATTTAGCATATTTAATGCTCATTAAGTGGCATATTAAGTGCACTTGATGCTTAACGATAGTCAGCTCGACGCAACGCAGCACAACGCTATGCATAAAACCACAATGCTTGTGCTTGAATGCCGCTTCAAAGCCATTCAGGTTTGCTGCATCCTGCGTCCTTTAAGCTGCACGCTCACACTGAAAAGTGCGCAGATTCATTTCCCTTGCTCGCAGCGAAGACAGCGACGAGACAAGACAAGACTTGTATTAAGCTGAACCGACCGCAAAATGCAAACAGAAAATGGCAACTTCCGTTTGCTGCGGCGCCATTTTGTTGCCGATGCTCTATTGACTGCTTTCCTTTTTTTGTTGTTGTTGTTGTTGTGGTTGTTGTTGTCGTTGCTTCCGTTAGTTTCGTCCTTTCGTACTCGCTGCACAGCTGATTGCTGTTGTTCCTTTTTTTTTTTTTTTTTTTTTTACTTACTTTTAACATTGACGGCGATCAATTCTCATGGTTGTGATTTAAAGTGCGCGTAAATCTCTTTGGTGAAAATGCTTTGGGTGGCATATTCTACCAAGTCGGCAGCCAGACTGCGTGTTGCATTCGTTGCATTTGCATTTCATTTTCTGTCTTCTTATACACAGGCATGACACAAAATAATAATAATAATGAATGCAAAAAAAGAAATATTCTCGTAAGTAAAAATAATGTAAATTGATTTATTTTGCCGTGGCAGCATTCCAAGTCTGCTTGACGCATTGATTTTGTCTTGGAACAACGAAAAAAAAAAAAAAAACACCTTTCAGGTAAGCCACAAGTATAGCTTGCAATTTTTTATTCTCAACTCGCTGCAATCTGCACAAGAGGTATCCTTAAAGTAGAGTGTCAAGCCAATTGTTTCTGCTAACGAAGAGCTAAAAACTCCTCTACTTATAGTTCTTCAAGAGTCGAATAGATAAAAATTAATAATCTGGCAAGTTTCAGAAAAAATCGTAGTATGAAACTTTCTAAGTATGACTTCGAACGAGTTTCTTCTTTTAAGTCTTCGAAGCACAGCGATGTTTTTATGCAACTCCATAGCTAGACAGTTAGAATGCTTATGTATACTAATTTGCAATTACAGACCCTATAGAAAGTTCAATAATATCCGTGCTTAAGTCAAATTGATATTTTGGAAAAATTTTGCTCCCATCCAGTAGAGGCAGTACTGTACCAAGAAGTAAACTTTCCAATACTTTAGAGAAAACTGGCGCGAGTATAATCGGAAGATAGGATCTGATAAGATTTTTAGGTTTCTCAGGCTGAGGTATCATCACAATCTCACCATATTTGCTTTGGGAAAGGGAAGTGCCAAAAATCATTGCTAGGAACAGTATCTCTCTTTTTTTTTTTTTTTGGAAGCGCTTTAACTGCTCTGCTCTCAACACTAATGAAGCCAAGCGATTTTGTAGCATTAAGAGATTCGATTTGCTTAAGAACCTTTTGAGGAGCGACTTGAGTTAAGTAGGCAAGTGCATTTGGCACATTGTTACTAGGAAGTCCTCCATTTCAAATGGTTAAAATTGTGACCTTAAATGCGGCTCTATCTGATCTACAGCATTCTTTGTTGCCATCTTTGATTGGAACTTGTCTTCGTGTATGTCGCTCGTCATAAACTAAAATTTCCTTTCTCAAAGAGGTTCATATTTCTTAGTCGCTTCCCAATGACTTTGTTTCGCACTTTTTCTAGCAACACCGTTCGATCTCTGCATGTTTTATTGAAGTCTCGTTTGTTTTGAGGATTTCTACTTATTTTCCATCTACGACGATGCCTTCGTTTAGACAGCACAAGATTGTGCAGTTCAACATTAAAAGGTTGAAGGTGTACTTCAACCGTCTTTCGTTTACGACAGCCTTTAGGAAGTGGCAACAGTTTAGTTTGTACTTGGCATATAAACCATGCATGTTGGAGCTCTGTCAATCTCATGCTAATAGCTCATACAAGACGTAAATTGGAACCAAAATCCTGCGAAGAATATTTCTTTCAAAGACTTCCAATGCCGTTTCGTCTGACTCAATCATGGTCCATGCCTGTGCGCCATACAATAGGACGGGTAGTATCAGCGTCTTTGAGAACTTGATTTTCATTTCTCGAGAGAGTGCTTTGCTACTAATTTGCTTTTTAAGCATAAAGTAGCATCTATTAGCATGTGTGATACTTCGCCTGATCGCCATGCTGACATTGTTGTTGCTGGTTATTTCAGATTCAAGATAGACGAAGTTTTCTACAACATTGAAGTTGAAGTTCTCCATAATAACTGAGCGTTTAAGACGCGATGACGCCGTGTCAGAAAACACCAAATACTTCGTCTTGTACTCATACACTGCTAGACCCATGAACAGACACTGTTTTTAAATCTCTGAGAACGCTTTGCTGACACGCCGTTCCGATGATATCGATGTCATTGGCGTACGCGAGCAGCATCACTTCCTTTTGGAAGATTGAGTCCGACATATTCTGCATGTACGAGTACTGGCGTAGAATGAATTCACTCAGCAGATCCAACGCACGACTGCGCATCACCCTGCCTGAAACCTCTCTTGGTATCAAAGGGGATCGGAGCGGATTTTCCCCACCCTCAAAACGCTTTGTATGGGTGAAATCGTCATCTTGCTAAGACGAACGATCTTCGACGGGATACCTAGTGCAGGCAATGCGTCAAAAAACTTCTTCTTTTTCGGTTTGTCGAAAGCAGCTTTATAGTCTATAAATAGGTGGTGTGTGTCTTTGGTAAACCCACGGTTTGACCTTTTTGATCTGAAGCCACACTGATATTGAATGTGAATCAGTGAATCCGTATATGGCTTCAGTCTATTACACAATACGCGAGAAAGAATGTTATATTCGATGGAAAGGAGACTTATTCCGCGGTAGTAGGCGCAAACAGCGGACTCTCCTTTCTTAAAGATAGTCCAGAGAACACTGAGATTCCAGTCATTGGGTATGCATTCTTCGGATCATATAAAAGTTTGTACATACTCCTAGCCTACAGAATGCTTTCTATGAGTTGCAAGTTATAATACACTACTATTTGTATGAAACTGATACTGATTTCAACAAAAATGAGGCATGCTACAATGGCTATTTGAGTGCGTTCAATTTAAAATTGGAACTGTGAACAAAAAAAGAAAATAAGCTTCGAAGGGATTTAATTAAAAGATGTGCTTGCATGTATTCGAATAAGATTCATGCAAATGAAGTAACAGGGATAAGTGCTAAAAAAAAAAAAAAAATGAAAGCAGGACGAATGATGAAATTCACTCAAATCGGTTTACAATTAGCTGATGGGGGAAAAAACGTAGCGTGGTTTGGCTTTAAGCAAATTTTAGAATACTAAAAAATATAAACTCATTTAAATTCTATTGTGCAGCTAAAATGTCGCTCTACATTCATTAGTAACTCTTAGCTAGTTGTATATATAACTGCTGTACTTCTTTGCTTTAGGGATCGTTCCTATTTTAATATATTGTCACGCTGCATAGTTGCTTCATACCATTTTCCATAGATTTTTCGCTGTCTGTGGGTTTTATGCTTTCATAGATTTTCACATAATCCGCTTACGTCAGTGAAAATTCAATCAGCAGTCGACTTGGTTTGTTAGTGGGGATGGTTTACCCTACACTCATTGTGGTAAATTTGGTATTATTATGATATATTTTTTTGAAAGTTTGTAACTGAGTGAAGCATACATTCGGGACTCAATTTCGTGTACATATAAAATTAAGCCAATATCGCGAAAAATATAAGTGGAAGTAGGAAGCGCAGTTGTCTTCATTGAAAAAGAGCAAAAGGCATCATGATTGAGGCGGGAATAGGTTATAAAATGGTCATCACATTGTATTCCAGTATATCTGCATAATTCTTTATACAAATGAAAAATCGAAGTATGCACAATCTTTTAATCACTGATTCCCAATGTGGCAGTATTTAACCCACAAGCACGGGAAACAGAAAATAAAAAACGCTTGTAGAAGTCTAATTTCATTTCTGTAAGTCAATAACAATTGATGCTTATGTGGCTTAAGCTTTTGTTTATATAAAAATTCCAGTTCGAGCAGAATTGTGCTGCTTCTAATCTGGACCTATATGGAACATATATTCCTATCTTGATCCGTGTGGGAATACCAAAAATTTTATTTCAAACTAAGCTGAACCACAGCCAAATGTGTAACTTAAAATAACCCAAAGAAGTGGAACTAATTTGTAGAAAATAAGAAAATCGAAAACACTTTTCATACAAAATATTAAAATGAGGAGTAGTTATGCATGGTAAGTGCCAACCCCCCTTAAAGAGATAAGCTCAGCATGTATCTTGACTAGAAGTGATCTGAAGTATCAATAAGAGAATATAAATATGCCAATTTGAATGCTTCTAGTCTTCAAGATCTCGATTTTCATAAGGAGGACAGTCGGACAGATAGACAGATGGACATGACTATATCGACTCGACATTAGATGCTGATAAAGAATAGTAGAATGTCTCGGCTTATTTACAAACTTACAAACTCCCTTTTTCTATATGGTTTACAAAAGTTCCGACGAAGTTTGCAGCTCGAAACCCTGATGGCTCTTGGGCAGAATCCCCACTCTTGGACACGGGCACTTTCCAGACGCCTGGAAGAAGGACAACATCATCATGCTGTACAAAAGTGGAAAGCCAGCAGATGAACTGGATTCGTTTCGTCCGATAAGTTGCATTCTGATAAAGATTCTTGACCACCCTGGCTCAAAAAAAAAAAAGAATCGAAGTTTCAGTTGAACATGTAGGACTCCTGCATAAGCTGAAAGGAATACTCAACATACAGTTCTACCTACTTCTCAAAAGCATCCTTCACGAGTGCTCCTTTAAAGTTGTTCAGGTTGGCCTGCCAACCTAAGCAAAGAGAGTCAGAGCTGGTATATCTTAGGGTAGTGACATGCCCTCAACCGACAACATACCGATCTCGGACCACAACAATTTACTTGTTGCCACATTTGCGGATGACACTACGGTTCTGGCCAGTGATGTATTTAAAAAAGATTTGAGAATTGGGACTGAAGATGGAATATTGTTATAAACCCTAACAAGTGTGTATCAGTCACATACTCTCATAGATAAGACACCTCTCCTGGGGTATGCCTACATGGAGAGCTCTTAGCCGAGAAGGATGCATACAAGTATCTTCGTGTCCCTCTGAACAAAAGTCTAACTTTGCAGCGCCATATAATTGAGGTAGTTAGGCGCCTCATGCGAGATTGGGATTCGTTTGTTCAAGTTCACATTGTGAGAAGAATTGTTGACAGTCATTCACTTGCGAACAGCCACCAATGTTTCTTGTTACAAATGGTTCAAGCAAGTCACACGTTCGTTAGGATACGTATCTGCTGGGTAGCCTCTGAAAACCGGTTCAGAGGTGAGCTTCCCTTAGCGCTGTCCCAAACACGATATCAAAATCGTGCTTGGAAGGATTTTTTTTTAAATCAACCGTCAGAAAATTTAGCCTTAATGGAGAGAGTCTAAATGATTTCGCCGCAGGTCTGAACATGGTAGTTAGTAGTACCAGATTTCAAAACCTAAACATCCACAAGGCTACATGGCTGAGTCCAGATCGAATAACACGCAACCAAATTGATCTTGTTTTGATTGACAGAAGGCACGCATCGAGTGTGTTGGACGTGCAACATTGACTCGGGCGCAGCCAATGCACGCATTAAGCTCAGCGTGGAGCACGTCTCACGTTCCAACATGTAACGAAAGCTAGACATCGGCAAGCTGCAATCAGAACAGACCGCTGTAGCATTTTCAAATACACTCTCCCGACTGCTTCGATGAACCCGTCTGTCTTCTCAAGATATATGTGAGCAGTGGCAACATATAACCCGCTTCATGGATAGGGCTGTCAAGGAAGTCATTGGTTATACAAAACCTGTGAAGAATTCTTGGTATGACGAGGAGTTTCGCAACGCTACTCCAGAGAAGAACGCTTCCTATCAGCGAGCTGTTAGAAAGCGACAACGCCAGATGTCGCGGGAGTTTGAGAATGTTGAGATGTTACGTGACAGAAATAAAGCTCGAAAATTCTATCAAAAGGTCAAGTATCTGACTGCAATTTTTTCTTATTAATTTTTGTTTTGTACTGCTAAGTCGTAAGCTAGGAAAACTTTTGTGTTTGTTAGGGGACCTGTAATGGTACAGGGCCTCTTGCAGTCGGTTATGCCTGACTTGTTTAATATTTAAAACAGTCAGTTTAATTTTATTTATATGAATTAGTTATACGTTCGCAAACCCCATAAGTTGTATATATACTTGATCAGTTGGAGAAGCCTAGTCGAGATTATGGGTGTCGTACGTTAAATGAAAAGCTCCCAAAAATGTTCCAAAAAGAAGAAAAACTGTCTGAGATGTGTCATACGAAATTTAAGACATAATTAATTGATTTCAATTTGTATATGGGTTTCTACACGGAAGTATTTATGAGCTCTTGTAATATTCATAATATGAAAAATATCTTCAAGAATCGCCAACGAAGTAGATTTAAGTTTCGGTTTAACCGATAGTTTATTTTTGTTTGCTGTTTTCCTTAATATTTTATAGCGCAATATAAATCAAGCGGATGACTTCATTTCGTTATCGAAGTGTGGTCTGTGGGGGTAAATATGAAAGACAAATGTTGCTGTTGGGAGGAATGGCGTACAGGAAGGGCGACAGCTATTAAAAAAAAATTTGTTTATTTATTAAAGTTATTAAAGCGCTTTTCATATTGAACATTTTAAATAATATAAATGAATATAAATTTCTCATGCATTAATTAAACAAAACATAAAACGTTTATTTTGCAGATATTGAAAGGCAGCAACACAACAAAAATATAATATAAAAAAAAATCAGCGATTATAATGAATATTAAAATATATAACTTTTAATAAAAAAATGAAAATATGTTAAATGAATTAAAAGAAGAAAAAAAAAAAAAAATTAATAAAGCGCAAATAATTTAATGAAAATATTTTGCATACAAAGCAACAACAAAAAAATTTCTTTACAAAGCATTAAAATTCTCAACTAAACAATTAATTAAATAATTAGTATATTAAAGTGTCGGTTGTTTTTTATTATAAAATATGAATGCACTAAACTCAATTATAAAACAAATTAAAACTACAAATGCCTATTAATAAAGTACGCTTTTAGGTATTACGCATAGAAATATTAACAAAAAAAAGTGTTTTGTTATAAAAAAACTTTAAAGCGCTAATCGAATTATTCAAATCAAAAAATTAAATACGCGAAAAAATACAATTTTTTAAATAAAGCAAATAATAGGCAACGAAAGAATTGAAGCGCGAACATGCCACGCCCCTTGGGCAACCAACAGCGGCAACAGCAACAGCACGTGCTGCACATGACACTCGCATTCGTTGGCACACTTGTAATGAGCCGCATCTTCCTGACCGCCATTTTGGCGGAAGTTGCCGCCACCAGTCTGTTGGCTGCCATAGCAATGGCGTCAGCCTCGTCGAGCAGCAGTGCTGAAGGCTCACCAAATGGCATGGGCAATATTGGTGGTGGTGGTGGAGGTGTAAGCAATTCGGCGGGTAGCGCGGCTGCTAACAATGGTAAGTTGATAATTTTCCGGAATATTTTTTTTCAATCTATTATATTTACATATACAGCAGGGACTCGGAATAGTTTGTATTTTTTAAATGCGAAAAAAAAATGTTCAAAAATATTTATGTATTATATTTGATCGAATTTTTCATATCTTTATCGAGAAACTATATTTCATTCATACACAAAGGAATGAGAAGTATAAGAAGCAAAACGCCGAATTAATTCGGAATCGATGTTTGTGCTTTTCTTCTTCTTTTAATCAAATGTACATTATAAAGGTATTAAATTTCTGAGGTTGCCTTGGGCTAGTGTGCCGATCTTAAAAATTTTACTAACTTAAGAAACGGAAACAAGCCTCGGACTCTGATAGGAACATGGAATGTGCGCTCTCTTTCTGATCCTTCTAAGCTCACGCAAGTATGCAGAGAGATGGAGCGCTACCAGATTCGAATTCTGGAACTCTCTGAAACCCAAGACGAGCAAGTGGTGTAGGCATAATAATGGCTAAAAGCTAGAAACACGCGTTAATAGAGTACAAGCTTATCTCTGACCGCAAAATAACAGCTCGATTTAAAAGTAAGTTCCGCAATATAACCCAGTGCTATGCACCTACCGAACCAGACACAGACCTTCTCGATTTTACAATTAACTCTGTACCTAGTGGGTGCACTGGGTGACTTTACCCACCAAATGTTTATTGGCGGCAGCAAATTTCCGCACCCGGATATCCCGCATAAATACACCTGGGAGTCTTCCAATGGACGCACTAGGAATCAAATCGACAATGTGCTGATTAGCAGGCGATTTCACAACTGTCTGATAGACGAGCGTGGGTATAGAGGAGGTGATATGTACAGCAATCACAATCTGATTGTTAGACGGTTACGTCTACGTCCAGAAGGAATCAGAAGGCAACAACAATGCAAACATATCTTCAATCTGAATGGCTTGGAAACACCAGCCATGCTCCAACGGTACCAAGAAGAACTATCCTCTGCACTCTCGCGTCATAATTCTACACCAACTTGTATGTAAATCCAAACAGCGTGCTCTCAAGGTTTGGAGAAAACGTTCTGCTTGCAGCACTTCAGAAGGAAGCCGTGCATAAGTAACACCACTTGGACTCTGATTGTGGAACTCAGGCTATTGAAAGCACAACTAAACGCATGTGCAATGCACGACCGTAGCAAACTTCGGGAATCATATAATGAAGTGCAAAGTCGTATTAAAAAATCAGTCCGTTCGGATAAGAGGGCTTATGTGGAAAGCATAGCCAGTAAGGCAGAACAGGCAGGGACACCAAAGTCAGTAAGCACATGCATTCATCATATAAGCCAGAATCTCGTCAACTTTAAACACCAAATCGGTCTTGTGTAGACCACATTCATATATTACGCATCATTGTGGAACAATCGGTCAAGTAGAGGTTTCCGTTATACCTACTTTTTGTGGACTTCGAGCGGGTGTTTGATACAATCAATTGAAACGTAATAAAGGTTTTTAACGAGGACGCAGCTCTCACCGTGCGGTTTAAAGGCTAGAACAGCACCAATTTCATTATAAACAGAGGTGTCCGATAAGGTTGTGTACTCTCACCACTCCTATTAATAGTGGTCCTCAACGAGGTCCTAAAGCGCACAAACGCAGAGACCTAATCAGAAGTTTAGCGTCTGAGACTATGTTGATGACATCTGCTTCATGACGCACACGCATAGTAGTGCTGCAGCGAAGCTTCGGAGTCTGGAATTCTGGATTATCTGCCGTATATTCTGTCCATAAATGATCTCTAACGCTGACCTATGGCAAGCAACAAACACCGAACCTATCAACATTGAAATAAAAACAGGTATCTGGAATTGGATAGGTCATACCTTGCGCAAAGAAGACGATAACATTGCAAAAATGGTCTTCCAGTGGAACCTACAAGGCAGCCGTTAGAGAGCTCGACCAAGGCAAACATGGATTCGCACTATCCATTCTAAAATCGGGTCCAGCTCTAGCAGCGGTTAGCATTTGTTTTCGTCCTATGCTCCAACTAGTAGTAATACTTTAAGTTAGAGTTAAATTATTAAGGAATAAAAAGAAAAGACACCTCTTTGACCTGCTGAGGTACTAGAAACAGTCGTAGAATAACATAATATTGTTGGAGATAAACGTAATATTATTGGAGAAGACGACGCAGATGCTGTCACATCGGCTAAAAGTTAAAAATTTCCCTAAGGATATAGCATTGGTAGAAGTGCTACATTGCACAGTGGTCGAGCTTGTATGGTGCAAGCTGCCAAAAATACTTCTTGTTCGGAAATTTTTGCCAAAAATCTATAAAAATATGTCAAATATATATTGTAAAAACTAGCCAAAGCGTATGATTATATGGAGCTATCTCATAGGAACGTTCGGACCCACTCATCATAACTTTGTTATTATTGCAGATACTTAATTTTTGTCCGAACTGGAAAGTTACATTAAAATCGGATCAGCTGCCATTACATACCCCTAGTAAATAATGAAAGCCTTATGAAATTTTATTATAGTATGTAGTTTAGTATTATGTATATGATATATCATTCTAACAGATCAAAAACAGATTTTTGTAAAACTGACTTATGCTTAGGTGTTAGCTTACGCTGTCCCATTATAAACGTATCTGATGTAAGGAGTTGGATTGAAGGTTTGAATAGATCTTTATTTGTTGCCACACGAGAGATTAGACGTATAAGCTTCGACAGATAACTACCCAATCGACACGAATTAAAATTTTATAAACGGTAGTTGGAAGGTAATACCAAAAATATGTAGTTGTAACATTAATATTATATCCTGAAGAGATCGCTTGCTATATTGTAGCAAATCTTGCAAAAAGGTCTCTATCCAAGCCTGTCATTATTGAAAAATTCACTGGCAGTATTGCCAACATTCGACGTTCCACTCTTATCACTTTTAGGCTTGTCGACAAGCAAACCCATTTTTAATCGAAATTCTTGAATTGATTTTTTTATGCCTTTCTAATAATTTGCGCTTTTCGATCGAGAAATCTAACTTGCCAGACTTGTACGTTAAGTTTTTATGATACATAATTTATAGATCCATAATGCTAAGACTATATAAATATTAATGGCTCATTAGCACAGGACATCTCGAAGTCCAGTATGCTGTATTATGTCTAGTTACTATAAGTAAATTTTGCACTCAATTTGGTTCATGCAAAATAAGCTTTTAAAATTTATTTAAGTATTAATTAGCTTCGCTTCCAGTCCCTGGTATTGCAATTATATTGTTTAACACAAGATTTTAATTGCCCCAGTGTCAGTTGGAATCATTGTTTGTTGTTGTAGTTGGCGCTGATCAAATAATTGCCGACTGACAGGCGTTCATTTGTGCACACACACAAAAATTGATTTCTGTTTTTATTATTGCATTATTTTTTTTTTTTTTGCAAATATTTAATTATTTAAAATTTTAAGCGTGTTTTGCGTACGCAGCAGCTGCTTCATCGGTATCGGCTGTCACGGACGGAACTGAACTGTTGCGCTTTTAAATTGTCCGTGCATTTTGCGTACGCATGAAATTAATTGTGCGTTTTGTATGCGCGGCTGCCAGTACGCAATAAATTGTTATTAAAATGTTTTATTGCATTTTAATGTGATAAATTAAATTGTTGTTGACGCGTGCTTATAAAATATATACCAACTGCATATTTAAGTCAATGTTTCATTAAAGAATTATAATTAGTTTAAAATTTTTGGTTAATGCAATACAATATTATCAGATTATCAGATTGTCAGAAGGTTTGTAATGTCATAAACGAGGCATCGTAGATACAAAAAAGTTTAGGTTAGGCGCTTTGTTTGAAATTGTTGATTTCTTTTTCAGATATCTATGGAAGAATATTTGGAAGTATCTACCAATAAAAAAAGTTTTGATCTTTTACGGCGTAGCACTTTAGATTTAGTTTGCAGCTCACAAGTAGACAGAAAGATATTTACCTTGTCCACTCTTGATACCCTCTCTAGTTACCATGACAAAATTTGAAAATAAACTTGTACAATTTCGGCGAAGTCCTAGTCGTATGCAAAAAGAACGAAGTCTCTATCTATTACAGTTTCCGAGATCCTTTCATTCATACGGACGGCCAGGCGGACATACGGATATGGCTATATCGACTTTATAACTGCTGGCCATAATGTGTGTAACTTTGTGGGGTCTGCAATTATTATTTCATACCTGATACATAATTTCCTTATAATACTTTTATATGGAAATTAATGCAGTTCCTAAATATCAATCGAACTTCTTAGAATACCACAAAAAGGTTCATCCGTCAGGTGCTGTACCACAAAATGGACTACAGCCTAATGAATCACCGCCAAAATGACGACCATCAAATGTTCCACCGGTAAATAGACAACCACACATTTTATTTCTATCGAGTTGACGATTGCCAAATAAGTCTAAAAAAAAAAAAAAAAAAAAAAGGACCACTATAAAGGAATGAATCTCCACTGAATGAGCCCGCGCCATATGGACGCAACCAAGTGGATCACTGTCAAACTGCTCCACGCTAAAAAAGCCAACACCAAAAGAAAGACTGCACAATATGTCACCACCAAATCGAGTTCTATCAAATTAACAACCGCTAAATAAGTCAACACCGAATGGAACACCTCCACAGCAACTCTCATCTAATAAACAAGCAAAGAATGGAACTCAACTAATCGACCCACCGCCGAGTGGACTACCGTCAAGTAGACTACGTTCTATTAGACCAGTGCAAAATGGAGCACCAATGATTGAACTACTGCTAAATTTTTAATTAACCAGATGCAATAATACCAAAGGAACCACTAAAAAATGGCAAATCGATAAAGTCTAAGAGTCCGAATACCATTTAATATTTAGATTATATTAATTGTAAAGTTATACTTTATATCATTAGGAGATATATATATATATAGCTCCGAGCGTTTGTGCTTTTGAACAGATAAAAAAAGGCTGCGTATTTGCTCAGACCCACCTCCGGACATGCACTGATCGATGCACTGTATCGGAAACTGAGTCCCATTTGACTCATAAAGCCTCGAATTTTAATTAAGCTGCGAAAAAACAATTTAAAAATGACATAAATTGCAGTTATGGCGTTGAAATAAATTGTGTGGATCTGGATCGAATATGATTTTCATGTATTTTAATCCGCTGAATAGGGAAGATTCTACAACAAGAAGCCTCAAAGCTGTCTTACTTCATGACGGCAACGCATATGCTTCAATTGCAATAGCACAATTGACTAAACTTAAAGAGACTTATTTAATATTGTATTCGATAAAATAAAGTATTTGAAATCAATGGAAAGTTTGTGTTGATCTAAAAATCGGTGTTTTCGAAATAATTCTGCTTTTTATGCTTGTAAGATAGTAGGAACAGAAATAAATAACTTTGCTATAAGAAAGACTGCTGGCCAACAAGAGCAAAATTTTATTCAGATTCTCATAATTTTATACGAACACCATTGATTGATCATTCTAAATATTTGCTAACATCACTGCATAGTGAATTGGATCTCAGAACAGATCTGTAAGACACAGATGTCGAATGTTTTCAGTACCTAGGAGAAAAGTTCTCTGCGATAAGTGTTGCGAAGTTAAAAAAGAAAACTTTCGATGGAACATAAACTTTATTTCAGTGGGAAAATTTTGTTGAAAAATGAGAATTTACTCACATTTTAAGGGGGTGTACAAGTCAAACGCAACTCAGATTCGAATTCAGCGCATCGAAATATATGTCGGTTGGGTGGGTGGTTCTACTAGTTTTCGATATGAAGTTACGAGATGTACTTGAGTGCAACGGTGTTCTCATTCCGTTATAGTTCTCAAAAATTTATGACGCTATTCGCACGAATGTGTATGCCAATTCTAAGTTAATTGAGTACAACCTGACCTTCTTCTGTTCTGTTGTGCAATGATTACTACTGCTGTGCGTAATTTATATGAGGCTCTCAATATGGTGTTGTCATGCGGTCTCGCTCTGTTCGAAACCTTATAGTCTACTAGCGGTGGAGATAATTTTGGAAAGGTTGCCAATGGTAGTAGCTTTGTAGGATAGAAATTTACATCGCCATGTTTTCTTGCAAACCATTTTAAAATGCTTAGAATGAGATGCACTGACAATCGGCCTCTATTCGAGTTATCCATTTTTACTTGACACATTTTGCTGACCCCAGGGCGTAGTTAAACTTTGCTTGCTATGTATATTTGATTTAATATTTATCTTTTGGCTTAAAGTATTGTTCATGTACTCGAAACTCCAAATATAATCGGCTTACAAGAGCAGTGTTCAAATCACTCTGCCAATTATTAATGTAGACAAAGAAATCTCATCTTACGTCATATATTGGCGGTTCAAAATCAAATCTAAATTGAGTTCACGTAAATTTTTTATCAAACCTTGTAACTTGTGTATAAATAGTTCAAACATTTTAAAGACACTATAAAGTCTGCTACGTAAATTATATTTTCGCTGTAAGATCTTTCAAAGTATTTTTTTTTTCTATCGCAGACCGATTGTCATTAATTAATGTTCTATTGGCAGTTTTTACGACTAAAGCAAGAAGAGTACTTCATAAAAAATTGTAAAGTATTTCATAAAAATTATCAACCGGAAAAGGAAAAATAAGGCAAAAATAAGCAAAAATATGATGGTACGGAAGCAATGGCCGCCTTCGACAATGCCGCCATTGCTGCTGTTGCTTTTGTTTGACAATGGCAATTATTTCGCCATATAAAATGAGTACAGCATCAATGAAGTTATATCTATATGTACGCCGATGTTGGCATAACGCTGGCGAAAGACAAACCAACAACAACAATAATGACAAAATAGCATAATGGAAAATATTAATAATGTTAATGAGAAATTAATTTAAGACAAACACAGACAGCAAACGAGTAGAAAAACATTTAAAATTGCTATGAAATTATTTATAGAAGCAGCAGCACAAGCAGCAGCAGCGGGTCTAATGAAAGGCTTAAATACACAGTTTATAAATTAACATTGTTATTTGTAAAGTGACTGGATTAATTACACTCTTCACACGATAGGCAATTGCAAGCAAACATAATTTAGCCACAATGTTGGCAACGCCTTACAGCAAACATTGAAGATGACATAAAGTCGATTCGTTTTAGATAGTCTGTCTACATGTATGTTCCCTAATCTATTAATTTTCTAAGTTTTGGTTTTTTTTTAGTTAGCATGAATACAGTTACTAGTTAACTATATTCAACAGTCGCTATTGCTGCCATAAAAAAGTCTGCAAAACTTTGTCGAAGGTTCTGACGGAAATTTCCTTTATGATTCGCGGATAAAATTGTCTCAGTGTCAGTTTTTTGTCCGACGTTCACTATTCAAGGTCAAGTAAACCACAAAATTGATTCCTTGCTCCCTGCGACCAATATGCAACCTCAATTTTTACAAGTTTACTTAATGGTTGATAAGGAAGCTGAAGTAAATAGTAGAAGTAGAAAAAAACGTAGTCCAAAAAATACAAAGAGTTCTACATAATCTGTTAACGATTTGGTACATGAATTTAAATCAGCGAAAGATAGAGTGCCAAACGACAGTTATAAAGTTGTGATCCATCCAGATCGTGTACCACGTGATAAACACGAGAGACGGTTCAATGTCTCGAGCACAAATGAAATAGCTTTCGTAGAAGTTATTCCAGAGTTGTTCCAGAGTTCCGGACACTCATAGATTTTATGACGCCCTTGAATACCCAATAACTTTTTGGAAAAGACTGGAAGGATATAGCATTGACATACCACAGATAAATTCAGTTACCAAATCATGCACAGCAAACGTATGCTGATGGCTGGTTTGCCTATTATTGAGCCAGGTACTGCAGCAGATGAAATTAATGCATGTCTGAAAGCATCTTATATGTGTAGCAAAGTGGAAAAGCTGCATCTCAACACTAACATGCGAGTTCAGTTATACAGCGATTTAGAGTCATAGGTGCATATGCTCAGAAACTGCTCGAAATAGTTGAAGGTCGACTAGAAACAGATGAAGAAGGCATAGTTATATGCATCAATCAATTTTGTATTATTGTAAATTCGGAAGAAGAACTTATTGTAAATGTTTTTCCAAAATTGCAACAAAACATTGACGATGAAAATTGGTTGTTTGCAAGAACTATACTGGCACCAAAAAACCATATTGTTACAAAAATCAAACAACAAGTTTTGAATGGAATAAATAATGAAACATCAATGTACAATTCCATCGGCACAGTCATGTCATCCAATGATTCGACGAGTTACCCCATGGAGTTTCTAAACTCTTTGGATCTATCCGGGCTGCCCTCCCATAAGTTGGAGTTGAAGCTAGGTGTACCGGTTTTGTTAATACGCACCATAGACCCTCCGAGGTTGTGCAACGGTACTAGATTGTAAGTCATAGAACTAGGAAGGAATATTTTAAAGGCATAAATTTTAACTGGCGAAGCAAAGGGAGACAGTGTGCTAATACCACAAATTCCAATTATAACTAATAATTTACCTTTTAAATTTAAACGTCTGCAATTTTCATTTAAAGTTGCATTTTCGAGGACCAACAGTAAATCCTAATCATACAAAAAAATAAACAAACAAAAATACTTTTTATCGAAATCTACGCGTACAAAGTCGCGGGTAAAAGCTAGTAACTTATATAATTGAGAAATTGTTAAAACCAAGAGAGATTGCTCAGCGGTGTTCCTAGATATATCTCAAGCTTTTGACAAAGTGTGACACGAAGGACTTATTTATAAAACAAGTAAGGAAATTTCAGTCGGGCGTAACCGACTGTAAGAGAGGCTCTGTACCAGTTCAGGTCGCCTAACAAACACATTAAATGTTTCCCGAGCATATGACCAAACACATGACCACTTCTCACTGCGCGAATATGAATGAAAAGAAAAGGGGGGTCGTTCAAATTCAATTGCTTATAAAATCGTCATTTATTATCCGATTTTGATGAACTTTTTTGATTTGGGCTTAGAAGGACGTTAACTTTATACTGGTGTGCTCAATTTTTTTTGTGCCGAAGAAATTTTTACCCTTGGGGGTGATTTTATGGGAAAGTTGGGGGAGGGGCAAAATTTTAAAATAAACTTGTAAAATTCCGGAGCAGTCCTAGTCGAATGCAAAAAACACGAAGTCTCTATCTATTACCGTTTCCGAGATCCTTTCGTTCATACAGACGGACGGACAGACGGACATGGCTATATCGACTACTCTATCACTTCTGACCATAATGGTGGTAACTTTGGGGGGTCTCCGACCATTATTTCTATCTGTTACATACATTTGCACAAACCCAATAGGCTCTTGTGCCTAATAAAAACACTCTGCCCAAGTGAATATGCTGCCATACTAGAGTACAACCTCGCTGACTGCTATTGCAGCGTTAAATATGTTGTTGAATATTGAGATTGAGAACTTCGTGCCATACAACAGGTGTGCCTCAAGTTAGCGCACTTGGTTCGCTGCTATATATTTACTATATACGCACGATATGCCCAGTTTCATGCAACATAGATTAAATCAAAAGGATTCATTTCATTTTCTTCAAACTAACTCCTTGTACATATATATAAACCTTATAGATTTCTGTATATATATTTATTTTGCATATGTAACGCATTCAATATTGTTGAAAATTTATTGCTTAAAGCTTATAAATAATACTTTATAAATTATAATGAATATACCCGTTCCATGGCTGACTTTATTAATAGTTCTTGTCTCGCTTTTATGAATAGTTCAAGTTTTGTAGCATAATTTCTAGACCGCTTAAACTTTTAACTCGAATTTGTACAATAAATGTTTCTATTTTTCAATCTGTCTAACGAGCAAAAATAAGAAATCTATTCTCATTCCATGTAGTATGTATGTATTATGAAACAAAGTAACTAATTTCATATGCAAATCCTGTATGACTATCGCTACCTGATAATCTGCTTGATTTATGCGCATACAACCACAATAACCAGAAGGATAACTAGCCTTTAGATGAAACTACCCAGTTAGTGAACATGGCAAATGGTTTTCTGCCTAGTAGACATCATTAATCTCAGCTAAGTGGTGCTGAAACTATGTACAGAAAGTAGCAGAAGACGAAGACGAAGAAGAAGAAGAAAACGAGTCCAATGCGGGATAGAACTGAACTTCAGCATAATAACTCAATGTAACACCATTGCCTAACAATAAGTCCGTTCGTCTGTCTATCGGTCGGTCGGTCTGTCTGTCCGTTTTGGCTCGCTGGTTAGTTGGTTGCCCTGCCAATGTTCGCTATATTCCATTTACGGACAATATAAAAAGGACATTGTTAGCAGCCCAAAAAGCGAAGACACGTGCTAATTGCTAATCAAGCAGATAAGCACTGATAACAGGACACAATTTGCTTTGTACTCGTTAAAAGGAAGGCACACTCGCACGCACATATCCGAACAGCGGCGTATTTAGCAGCTCAGTGAATTGTGCTCTTTTAAAGTACTTTCATCTAATAAAACATCTTTAAAGTATAACCCTGTCATGCTGTGAACTCAACTAAGCACCCTTGAAATTGCGTTATACAATCGCGCCCCTTGTTGTCTTCAAACACTGCCTTACCCTCCGCCACTTCGTCAACGCTCATTTGTCATTTTTAAGTGTTTGTTGCCGCCACTGTTTTCACTACTCAATTCACTTTGTACCCTACGACTAAGAATGTACGGGTTGATAAGTAATCGAATACGGTAGAAAGGCACAAAGCGACTTCTACATACGCTGTAAACTTTTGAACTGTAGATTTGTTGGCAGCATATATGTATTTATTAATTTAAAAGTAGCTTAACTGCTTAAGGATTAGCAGATAAGCTAAACTTCAATGAATTTATCTTTTTATAATCTAGCAGATCTCATTCTCTCATTATGCATACAGACATATTTATTTCGATTTACATTTATTATACCTTACAGCTAGCTTATGAAAATGTTGCTGTTACACTTTTTTTGCCACAACAATTTACTTATCATTCCAACCTCGTATATAGTACGAGTACTACAAAAATGTATCTGCAACTTTGTGGTTGTTTGTTTAAGTGTTTCGTAAGTGTTTCGCTAAGCGTGGAAATGGAAAAACAGATTTTTTTTCGTGCAGTCATTCTAATGCGTATCTGTACATCATATCATCCCAGCCCATTAGCTGCCCTTTTATACGTTACGGTTCTCTCAAGTAGCGCGTAACGCTTTAGTTTTCATTTTCAGCCTCTGACAAATGACATTTGTAATAGAAATATCTTATTTTTGACTTTTATGCGCCGCTGTCTGACTGTCTGATTTGACTTTTCGTCTATGTAGCTCTTTGTGTGTCTGTGATATCAAGCAAAAGCACTTTAATAATTTTTTCGTTTTGACTTATGTTGCGACTGGCTGAAAAATAGTTCCAAGTCCCTTCTATTAGATTAGAGATAATCATTTGGAACATGAAATATTTGCTGTTTACGTATTTTCCATTTCATTTGTCATTCGAATTACATCACATCACATCAGCTCAAGTGTTTGATGTGAAAAAGTGAAGAAAGTTTTTCGTTTCGTTTCGTTTTTTTTTTTTTTTTGTTTTCTAAATACTTCCTAATACTAAGTAGTTTCCCCATTTATAAAATGTGCTGCGGCCTCTTAATGGGAGTTTTCGTTAAATTCTATTTGTGACCCTTGAACGTTATATATTACATTGGTTCGTGTTATGGTTGCTGTGTGATGTTGTTTAAAATTGTTCTGTACATTGTGAGATGTTTTATTTAATATTTTCATTTGTTTTTATTGCTTGGTGAAAGTGTTAGAAATTAAAATAGAACAAAACTTAAGATTTTGGTACAATTTTTTATACTCTCAAGAAGTTCTATATTTATTCATGTTCCCTATGAGCGCAAAATTATTATTATGTATCATTTGTAAACATTTTTTTTTATATTAACTAGGTATCAATGTATTACAGAATGCAAAAAGAAGGTTATACTCTGATTCGAAGTTCTTAAAGTCTGATCTATAGCTTTGTTTTAAGCATATTCAAAGCAAGCCATGAACAGAATCATTAATTTAATTTTTATAATATAGTGTTTTCTTAATTGAAGCTTCTCTTGATAAGAGACTAATGGAGACTTACAATGTAGTTAGGGCTGAGAGGTCATTTCTCCTGAGTCGTATTTAGATATGGTGTAGGGTTAGAGATTTTGTGAGTGGATTTGGATGAGAGTTACGATTTATTTCATTTATTGTGAATGTGAGTATTGCGAATATACCAGTTCTAAGTCCTTTTGATTGAGCTCTTTGTATTATTTCCATGTTACTAGAACTCACATTGCACCATAATTGTGAGGCATACGTTCAAATAGACTTTATTACGAAGTTGTAAAGAAGTAATTTGTAGTCCAAGCTTAAGAGGAACCGCGCATATATAAGCCAGTGTAGGGACAGTGATAGACAAGTACTTCAAGTACTTCTGTTTAAAGTGAATGTGACGTGTTTGATTTTGGCTCATTAGCTTTTATAGTAGTCTAGTTGCTCTTATTGGGCATCGAGTTCTACTTAAGATGGCTGTGTCATCCGTTGGTATGTCTGAACTGTATAGAACATATAATATATGACCGAGAACGCTGCCTTGGGGTACTCCAGCATTAAGTTTAGACTCCAGTGTTATGTAGTCATTCTGTCGTTCTATTTCTGAGTTATGATTCAAGAATCTTATGTGTATTTTCAGAAAGCAATACTTTTATGCTGTGCTTAAGTCCGTCGAGCCAATTGCGATTAAATGCTTGAACAACATTTAATATCTGAGATTAATCGGTTTAACTGTTCCATAGTGCCATGGATTTCACGAAACACAAATTGGTGATTGGGAATAACGTACTGCATGTGTGAGTTGATTTTTATAAGAACTAAGTTTTCAAATAGTTTGAAAATAGTAGGCTTATGGATCTATATGAAACTGCCTGAGTTTTATGCTTTCCGGGTCTCGCGAACATGACTATGACCGATTTCTGAGCCACTGAGTATTGTGATATTTGTAACAGCTGGGCTGTGAAGCTACATGATCATTTTTGGAGAAATTAAATCATGACCTGCAGCCTTCTTTGGATTGAGCTGGTATTTTATCACTTTATGAACTTTGTTGGTTTGAACTCTGAGGGAAGAACAAAAGCGTTTGTTGACGGATTTGGCTGAAAAACAGTTCTTAAATGGATTGCAAAAAATTCTACTTTGTACGTTTCTTATGGGTGTAGAGACTATAGCAGCTGGTTTAATGTCTGCTAGCGCTTGCCGTAGGGAAAACTTAGAGCTTGTTGGAGAAAGACGTTCGATGTGTCATCTTTGAGTGAGTTTTCCGCAAGTTTAAGAGCTTTGCTTAGCTCACGAGAAGCAATCTTTAGATTGTGCTCAGAGATTGGAGATCCTAGACACTGCCATTGGTCGGAGACTCCCAAAGATACCATCATATTGGTCAGGAGTGATAGAGTCGATATAGCCATGTCCGTCTGTCCGTCTGTATGAACAAAAGAATCATTTTGTATTCTAACAACGCGTTACGTAAACTTTTTTTTCGTATTTAAATAAAAACTAGGACACAAATATCCATAAGGAGTGGAACACGCTTCCTCCATAGCGAAGACCCATGCTTATGATTTTGAATCGAACACCGTCAAGCCAGTAACATCATCTAATAATAATATAATATACTGGACGAAATTCCGCGTTATCGGAAAGTCAAGAAGTTTGCCATTCAACACTTCAAAAAATACAACTTGGACGTCCTGTTCTAAGCGACTAATGCTCCTGGCCGGAGCGGAGCACATACAGCCAAATTTCTCATCTCGATAACAAAGTAATTTCAATTGGCACACTTGTTAAGGTCTGGAGGGAAATGAAATACGATATTTCGGAGGAATAAAGAAAGCCCGAATTAAGCTTGCAGCATCTACCAGAACCTAATATTGCAAGTTGTAGCGCAGCAATCCGTTAATCGCAATATTTCTTGAAAGTGTTTAAGTATTTGGACAAATCCTGCTGTTTCTGCTCGAGGAGTGCATTGAAATATGTATTTCCGGAAACTATCCTGCCGCCCTGTTCTAAGCTCTTAAGTGTAATAACTCTTTTATATAGAAATTCAATTTTAGAGTTCAGATAATTCCATGCGACGATTGTTAAAGACTATGAAAATGTTTATTTTTCTCAATTTAAGGCATTCATGTGCCGTAGAGTACCAACTAAATATTTAATTCCGATCCGTAAACTTTATCGATTGAGCATTTAGTAGTGGTCCACTTGGTGGTGGTTCAATTAAAAGTAGCACTGTGTTCTATTTGATGGTGGTCCATTTGTTGTTCCTTTAGGTGGTGATCCACTTAATTTTTGAGTTTATTTGGTGCTGGCGCATTTCACTTTAGTTATTTTGGTGTTGGTGCATTTGGAGGTGCCTAACTTGGCGTTGGCTTGGTAGCAGACTCTAGCTATGAGCCATTCTGTGGTGGTCCATTTGATGATTGTCAATTTTATGCTGGTCCATTTCATGGTGGTGCCTTTGGAG
The DNA here is from genome assembly GCA_035044805.1 of Leucophenga maculata. Lineage (NCBI taxonomy): Eukaryota > Metazoa > Arthropoda > Insecta > Diptera > Drosophilidae > Leucophenga > Leucophenga maculata. Next base: position 1,459,139 of record JAWNNP010002066.1, read on the forward strand.
GTGGTTTATTCGGTGGTTGTTTTTTTTTAATGGTGGTCCATTTCATGGTGGTCCCTTTGGAAGTGGTTTATTCGGTGGTTGTTTTCTTTTAATGGTTGTCCATTTGGTCTTGGTAAATTTTGGTGTTTATCCATTATGGTCTATTTGGAGGTGGTACATTTAGTAATGGCCCATTTGGTGATTGTTCACTTGGTTGTTCCCTGTTTAGTGGTGGTGCGTTTGGTGGGGGTCCTTTTGTTGTTGGTCCATTTGGAGTTGGTCCATTTGGTAATGCTCCATTTGTTGGTTGTCTATTTGGTGCATTTGGTGCTTGCCCATTTGTCGATAGTTCTTTTGGAAGTGCTCTATTCGTTCGTGGTCTGTTTGTTGGTGGTCCAGTTTTGGTAGCCCATTTGGCGATCTCTCATTTGGCGATGGTTGACTTGGTGGGAGTCCAACTGGTTATTTGGAGGCGGTACATTTGGTATTTTTTTTGAATGTTTTCGCTATTGCAATTGTTTTTTTTTTTACCAATAAAGCATATACTCGTATATTCTTGATCAACATCATCCAAATGTAAATGGTTTAAAAAAAAAATAGTATTTCCTTTTCAAATTCAGAATGTGTGGGTGGGGCTAGACAGCTGTTTTTTTTTTTTAAATTATATTCCTGTATAGAGCGTACGGCAAATGACCCATCAATTCGATATTTTGAGTGCTCAAAAACGCTTTTTTGTGTAAGCCGATGTGTGGAGGGCAGTTGGTATGGCGAATTTCTCCGAAGATTTCAGGCAAACAAATAATTGTGTTTATAATTCAGAATTGACCGTCCTATGTTGCTCAAGCGGAACACGTGACCATTTGCTACGCAGTGTTTCTTGCGCGAATAACTTTTTTGTTGGATTTGGATCATCTTGGAACACCCTCACGGTTGATTGCTCTTTTGTTTTCGGCTCACAATTAAACATTACCACAAACTTGTCTTCATATTTCTCACAGTGCACACTCGTAAAGCAGAAATCGCGAAACAAAATGTTTCATTTATTATTTATTTTTCTACACATTCATTTGTACACGAAAAACACACAAAATGTCAACAAAGACATCAACACGCTGACTTTTTATTGTACGAGTATCTGCTGCTCTACTCTGTATTTGTATCTGCTGCTCTGTAAATGTGTTTTGTATGAATGTTTTTTTTTTGTAGCTGTCATTGTTTTGCTTAATAATCCCAGTGCGCATTTGTAAACAGAGATCCTGACTGTATATGTTTATAGTGACTGCTCTTAAACCCCCTATTCTGCACTAGTGCAAACAAAGGACTCAAAGGCGCCTTTTGCCAGGCGCTCACGCTCAGGCTGGCACTCGACGGCTTTGTTTAAATGTCAAATTACATAATGACACTTAACACTTGACACTTGGAAAATGCCAACAGAACATTTGACAGTCGAGCTTGTGCCGCTACTATTGTTTTATTCATTCATTCATTCATTCATTCGTTCGGTTTGTGTATGTGTATGTGTGTGTGTGTGTGTGTGTGTGTGTGGCTTTTTTTCACACATGAGAGTCCTTTTGTATTGTTTTTTGCGAGGAGTAACTGTCTTTGCCACTTAAATGCCAAATTAAGTGTAATTTTTATTGTGTTTACAACACTTGACAAATTTGATTTCATTTCATGCCACTACACCCAAGTATGCTGAAGGATGCTACTGCCTCTGCACACATTTAGCTCCTGACTTCCTTCTCGACATAATTGTCTTTGTCGTCAACATCAACAAGCTCCTCCTTGTCGTCATCATCAGCACCATTGTCGTTGGTGTTTGTAATTATTTTACCTAATTTATGCATGCATGTCTGTCTGTCTGTCTGACTGTCTTTAAAAGTTTTATACTTCCTCAGACACAGCAAGTTGTTGGCGGTTGATACTTTATTCGTAAATATCCTGCTGCATGAGTCGCAGGCTTATGCTCTTCGTAATCCTTGGCTTGTTGTCTGTGTCGTCTACGCTTGAGCGCTTCCCAAAGAACTTAGTTGCTTTATAGACTCCATCCTCATTCTCAGCGGTTGTGTATAACAATTATGAAGAGCCTGTTAAGACTAATTAGCAAAGAATTTATGCCACATCCTTTTACTTCCAACTTTATGTCGCGCTTAATGCTATAATTTGTTTACATCGATGTACAGTGGTTCAGATTGCTTAGTGCAAAAATCGTAGATATTAAATGACGTAAAAACAAAATTGAAGTCGATCATAGGAATGAAAAGTATTCCATTGTTTCTGTTGTGTAGAAATTTCGCACTATCAGTTCTAAGTGAATTCATATCACGGTTGGAAAAACAGTGAACATTTTTTGAAAATCAACATTAACACATTTCTGCAGGATTTTTAAGCGTTCTGCTATTTAGAGAGGCTCTATCTAACACACTTTCAATGACCGATACATATAAAAAAACCAACATATTCTCATATGGGATCCTTATATTAGAACTAAGACTTCTGTTTGAAGCAAAGAAGACGCAACGCTGCAGTCAAAAGTGGCCGACTTTTAGATACCCGACTTTGAGTTACCCTGCTCTCGATCTATTCAGATCGAGATCCATGTGGAATATTTTATGAGGAATAATATAAAATACAACAACAACAATTGTTTTGCATACAAGAAATCCTTTATAGAGATGTGTTATAGTAGAATAAAAGCACATAAAACCTTGTTTTTTTTCTAAAAATGTAAACCATTTGAATCTACAATAAGCTCTTGAATCTTCTGGTATATTAGCCTAAGAGACAGTGTCATACGGTAACTCCTATAACTGTCACAGTATCTGATTTTTTCGATCTTTATTACGACTAAAGTCTATTTAAGGTTATTCTTGGATCAAACCTGCTGTAATGTGACTAGTCCGCTTGCTGATCATAAGAGGTAATTCTATCGAAACTTTATACTTCTGAATACTCCTGGATAAGGGTTGTTGTACGCAGTCTTGCGTGTATATATTTCTTAAAATTATCATCTAATATCGATTTTAATCTTGTATTAAGACCTGAAAACGCAAAAAACATCAAAACTTTTATTGTTAATTAGGCCCTGTACCGAAGGTACAAGAGCCTATTGGGTTTGTGCAAATGTATGTAACAGGTAGAAATAATAATCGGAGACCCCCCAAAGTTACCCCCATTATGGTCAGGTGTGATAGAGGAGTCGATATAGACATGTCCGTCTGTCCGTCTGTCCGTCCGTATGAACGAAAGGATCTCGGAAACGGTAATAGATAGAGACTTCGTGTTTTTTGCATTCGACTAGGACTGCTCCGGAATTTTACAAGTTTATTTTAAAAACTTGCCCCTCCCCCACCTTTCCCATAAAGTCACCCCCAAGGCTAAAAATTTCTTCGGCACAAAAAAAAGTAAGTATGCCAGTATAGAGATATCGTTCTTCTTAGTCAAAATCAGAAAAGTTCATCAAAATCGGATAATAAATGACGATTTTATAAGCAATTGAATTTGAGTGATCCCCCTTTTCGTTTCATACATAAAAAAATGTTTTAAAAGGCACTTAGTCGTGCAGTGAGAAGTGGTCATATGTTTGGTCATAAGCTAGGGGAATATTTGATGTGTTTGTTCGGCGACCTGCACCTCTTACAGTCGGTTATGCCCGACTGTGATTTTCTTACTTGTTATGTATTTTTATTTAAAGAAAGATTATACTCTTGAGGTGGTCCCGTAGTCAACAAGGGATCACATCGAAATCGAGAGATGATATCCCCACCCCATATAATCGATTAACAAAATTCGTCGAGCTGAGATAGAGTGATGAAACTGCGTTTCCATTATCTCGATTTGGTATGAAGGTAAATACAATGCTCAGCAAGTGATGTAATTTTTGGATCATTGCCTATGAATGGAGACTCAGATAAAAAGTGTCAACATCTATCTCAACTGAATCAGAGATAATCGAAAAGCATTTGTCAGTGTGACATTTTTGGAAAGAGCAAAGCAGAGATGAGCAAATTATCTTGAACTACTTTGATTATAATTATTTGATTAGTTAGTACCAAATTGTTTTAAAGACTGTAACACACTTTTAAATGGAATACCCTTTATATAAATTCGTCTGGTCATTGCATCCAATTGCAGTTACTTACGACCAGAAGAGCTCGTTCAAGGATTGGTAGCGAATAGATTAATCAAAAGAAATGAGGCATCTTTGAAAAAAGGATATCTTACGTTCGAATAAATTTTTCTAAAGCAAAGCTTAAACTTGTTCTTCAATTTTTATTTTTTAACCTAATTTGCGGTAAACGGCACCACTGTACGACGCACCATTTTCAACTTGCCAATCAACTTCAACAACTCTCTTTTGGCGTTGTTGCATGAAAAATATTTCATATATAAAACACTTCCTATTTTAATTAAATTAACAAATCAATTGTCAGCGGCACGCGATACACCATACACCATACACCATCGTAGTAGACAAAGTTGAAATCGGCAGCATGCAAAAGGTGCAAACAAATGTTATACAAACTTATTAAAAATCTGTCAAAAACATTTACATTTCCGAGCCAATACAAAATAGAAAAGGAGTCGGTGAAACTTTTTGCTGCACAGTTGTCAAAATGCCAGCAAAGTGTCAAAACTGAAAACGAATGAGTTTCAACTTGCTGCATATTTTGCTTCTTAAGCAACTAAAATTAATATAAATAAAAAAAAAAATAAATAATAATTTGTATTTTTATATAAATCTCTTATTTTTACATCATCTACAAAAAAAAAAACAAAAAAAAAAAAAAAAAACAAATAGAACCGCACGCAACAAGTTCATAAATAAATCAATAAATGCAAATTATATTTGCTTCAAATTGTTTTAAGCTTTTTTATATATTTTTTTTACTTTTTCACTTTCAACCCAAAAAATAAAATATGCAGAAATTTCAGCTGCAAATCCTTTAGATAAACTCGTAAAAAATGCGCAGGAATCGATTTAATGGCAATTTTATTGGCTACTAAACATTTTAGATGGCCAACCGTTAAATTAAGCTTGTTTAGCTTAGTAACAAAAAGTGTATAAAAATTTGTAGCCATACTCTTGGGTCTATCATAAAAATCAAGTTGAACATGAACGATATCAATAACCGACATAAATACTCTGATAAATAGTAAAATCAATTGTTATGAGGCCAGTCGAGCGGACTGAGGATGTTCAGGGCTTTCGTTAAAGTATTTAGTAAAACTTTTTGTTTTGTTTTTTTTTTTGTTCACTTCTACTTTGGTGCTTGTTTGTTGCATAGTTTCTTTGGGTGGGTTTGTAAACAAAGTCATAATTCTTTAAGCGCGGCATGTCTGCCATTCTACTGCTTCAATTGCGCTTGTTTTTGCGGTATTTGCCACAAATATGCAAAAGTCCGTCTTGTTTTTAAGTCAGTTACATATTTTTCATACTTCAGATCTGAGATAAACTCAAGAACTTTTAACACTTTAAAACTCTTTACAAGAATTTAAGTGAATTGCGTTAAGTTTGTGCGTATGCTGGACTACCAACGAGAGTTCGCCAGTTTAACACAAATTTAATAGCAATGTTTCGATTGTCAGAAAAATGACTTAAATCGCCTCAAAGTAAGGGTAGCAAAAAATATTTGTTACTGATTTTCAAATTGTATTGCGATTTTTCATCAATATTGGGAATGGACAATAGAAACAAAATTGAAGCCTTGGATAATGACTTCCAAGAACGATAAAAGAATCACAATTTACGGTTATGCCCGTCTGAACAACTTCATCCCAAATAGGAATGGTGCAAATATCCAGCTGGTTGATGTGCTCAAAAGATGCAAGGCTGACAGTGTTGCTCTAAAAAAAGCATCCTGTGACATCTACTATAGCATGAGCATGCGAGTAAGCACGAATTTGGATGTGGTTTCGTGGTGAGTAGGATACTACATCGCCTCGTTTATTTAAAAACCATGTGATTTCAACACCAAAATTGGGAAGGAAAGAATCTTTGGTTTAACCGTCGAAAAATTTTGCCTTCTTTACAACTCCTCCAATACTGGAGAGAGGCTAATCGATTTCGCCGCAGGAACTTGGTAGTTAGTAGTATCAGTAGCACCAGTAGTAGCACCAGAGCATGCTAGTTAGTAGCACCAGATGTGAAATCCTCAAAATCCACAAGGCTACATGGCTGAGACCCGATCAATTTACACGCATTCAAATTGATCGTGTTTGACTGACAGAAGACATGCATTGAGCTTGTCGTTATGTGGTCCCAATATCCACTCGGACCACTATCTTGTAGTAGTCTAGGTACGCATTAGGCTCTGTTTGGTGTACGCAGCACATCGCAACATGCAACGAAAGCTAGACGTCGAAAAGCTTCAATCAGAACAGACCGCCGAAGCCTTTTCAGCGCGATATCGAGTGAAACGGAGAGAGGCGAAACGCCTTTTCAGACGCATGTTGAGGATGTTCAGATGTTACGTGACAGAAATGAAGCTCGAGAAAAGGCTGGAGTAACTTTCTGTAAGGGCGAAAATGGAAATCTGGTTACGGATGAACAGGAATCACTGAGATTATGATGAAGTCATTTTTCTAACCTACTCGGAGGCGTTGAAGCGCGCAATTTCGCCAATAAAGAAATGACACCGGAACCACCAGTAAATGATGGCACTATTGTAGAGCCACCGGACTATAACGAGGTCAATTCAGTTATTTAAAAGCTTAAAAATAACAAATCGGCAGGCTCTGATGGGCTGCCAGCTGAGTTATTTAAGACCGGCGGCGAAGAGTTGGTTAGGAGTTTGCACAAACTTTTATGCAAGATATGGTCCGATGAACGGCTACCCAATGACTGGAATCTCAGTGTTCTCTTTGCTATCTTTAAGAAAGGAACCCCGCTGTATGCGCCAACTAACGCGCAATGAGTCTTCTATTCATCGGATATAAGATTCTGTCGCGAGTATAGGCGTCGCCATATTCGGATTCACTGATAGGAACATATCAGTGTGGCTTTAGACCAAAAAGGTCGACCATTGACTTTGAAAAAGACCCGTGAGTTCAACAAAGACACACACCACCCCTATTTGTCGACTATAAAGCCGCTTTCTACACGCTAAAACGATCGAAGTTTTTCGACGCCCTGCCTGCTCTTAGTATCCCGGCAAAGATCAATCTTCGTTGCATGACGACGCTATCGCACACATAAAGTGTGTTCAAGGTGGGGAAAAACCTCTCCAACAAAGAGTGATTTCAGGCAGGGTGATGCTCTGTCGAGCGATTATTTTTCAATCTGATGGAATACATCCAACGCCAGTGCTCCTACATACAGAATATGTCAGGCTCGATCTTCCAAAAGAAAGTGATGCTGCTCGCGTACGCGGATGACATCGATATCATCGGCACGCAGGAAGGGTGCGTCAGTAAGGCGTTTCTCAGAGATTGAAAAACAGTCTCGGCTCATGGGTCTAGCGGTCAATGAGGACATGACGAATTACTTGGTGTCTTCTCGCACGCCGTCATTGCGTCTTGGATGCTCAGTGATGATGGATAATTTCGACTTCAATGTTGTAAAAAAACTTATTTTATTTTAAATCCGAGATAACCAGCAACAACAACGTAAGCCCGAAGATCAGGCGAAGTATCACGCTTGCAAATAGAAGCTATTTTGAGCTGAGCAAGCAAATGAGAAGTAAAGCCCTCTCTCGAAAGACGAAAATAAAGATCTATAAGACGCTGATACTTCCGGTCCTATTGTATGGAGCAGATGTAAGGGCTGTGATTGAGTCAGATATAACAGCGTTGAAAGATACATATTAGGGGAGGTTGGGATGTGAAGAATTGTGTGAGTGGTGGCTTAAGGGTGGAAGAAGATGTAAATTAAATCAATTCGCTTGAGTTCAATTCATTTTAATAGAACTAAAAGGTAATTTACTCTTAATTAGCGAAGCTCTATATATATGTATTAGCGTTTCCGAGCTTCTTTTGTTCGTACAAACGGAGATGGCTATATCGACTTTATCGCTTTTGACCATAACGGTCTCCGACCATTATTTCTACCTGTTACATACATTTGCACAAAACTGATAGCCTCTTGTACCTTTGGTACAGTGCCTAAATATTCAAACATAAACGTGTAGTTTTGTTTCTATGGTGCAAGGAAGGCGGAAGGGTATTTCGAAGTTGCATACTGCTGGATTTTTGTTTCAATATGTTTTACATTTTTTTATTCAATGTTTAATGTATTGATTTTAGTTTATTATCCACATTACCAATATGTGGCGAGTGGCCAAGTGTCAATGTTTTGCTTTTGTTTTTCTATAGTCTATACCCAAAGTTTGGGTTTGGGTATAATAAGTGTGTGCAAATGTATGTAACATACTGTAGGAGGCGCCACAGACCATATAAAGTATGGCATGGTATATTGTTTTGGCTAGCAACGAAAGCAATGAGTCGATATGGTCATGTCCGTTCCGTTCGTCTATCAGTCTATGCCAGCAATAGAAATAAGAAATAATTAGATATTGTCACAAGAGGATTCACTGACATTGAAGATTCATTGTATAGTATCAAAAATAAATGGACTAACAAATATTTGTTTCTATAAGAGTATTCTTAATCTACTTTGTAAAACAATTTCTAAAACACCAAATTGGTGTTTAGTCAAGGTCTTGTATGAAGTTATATGGCGTGTACAGACCATCTCAAATGTAGTTTTTGGTTTATGTTTATATCTCAGACCTCAGACCTTAAGATTAAATTAAGTATGGTGTTGTTGAGGCAAATCCAAGAAAATTTTCAGAAAAAAATAATAAATAAGTGAATTGAAACGTACTTCTCGTAGTCTAACAAGCAGTTAAAAAGGTTCCATTACGAGATACCCTATGCCTAACGATTTGTTTGATGGCTAGCCCTTCTACAGGTTTTCGTAGGAATCATGCAAGATACATCAAATTTAGCGTTTCTAGCTACACAAATAATAACAATAGAACGTTTTTCACACAAAAGCTCAGAAAGGTTGTTGATCTCGAGCGAACAATAAAAAGATTTCTGAGATAACCATCAACCATCCAAAAAAATTTTACAATTTGTTACAGATGCAACAGATGCCAAGAACTTGGGCATTCAATAGTTCTGTAGTTTGTGCACTAAAGAGAAGACGGTTCATTGTGGACAGCCCCGGCCTCGTATAAGGCCTATAATGTTGCTATCCGAGTATAAAAATGCATCACACAAAAAACAGTAGGTCGGCCAAACTGTGGCTGTTCTTATTTCACTGCTATCACCTGGAATAAGCTACGCCGAACTTCTAATAATCTGCTTTTATCATAAAAAATACTATAAAATTTGATGTTTGTAGATCTACGGTTGACTCTCTTAGAATTGCCGCCGTGCAATGGGGTCTCCAAAGATGTATTTCAGTCTTTTAGGTGATTTCAACGTGAGCAGGGGCGCAAGAGCTGATAATCCTATAAGAAATCACCTGTAGAGCTGCTGAGTTATTTTGATATAATCCTGGGGCACCCAATGTACTGGCCTGCAGATCAGCACCGCTACACTGATATTTAGAATATTGCACTTTGTCATGGCCTACAATCTACACCTAAGCTCAGACTTTTCTCTATGGTTCGAATGACATTCCTGTTAACGTATTCCCTATTAAATGAAGTTGTACCACCAACTAAACATTGTGTTAAATACTGAACAGGATGTTCATGATACTATAGAATGGCTAAGCATAGACAAAACTGCTGAGATCGCTCAACCTCTGAGGGATATAAGTCAATTTGTAGGCACGATTCCAGCCCTTCGACATGACTTCTGCGGAAATAAAAAGGGAAGTAAAATTGACGCTAGACAGCCTAGGGCAACTTGACCTTCCAGTAGCTCCCATTACAGCCGAGAAAATTCAGTCGCATATAAAAAGTCTCCAAATCAGTAAGGCCACAGGCGAAGATGGGCTAGATAACTTTTTGCTAAAAGTCATGTCTGGTTCTAATACTTAATTCAGCACTGCATTAGGTTAGGTCATATACCAAGGCATAGAAAAAGGCTCAAATCTGTACGATACATAAATCAGGAAAGATCCATACTGGCCTGCGGTAGCCAAGCTAATCGAAAAGTATTTGTTGACAACGAACGAATATCATCTTTCCAGTTTGGAGTTCGGAAAGCCTTTGGCACTCCAGAACAATTAAATTGAATGGTCAATTTTATTCTCGAAGGTTTTGAGGCCAAGGTGTACGTGTTGGCGGCCTACTTAGATATAACGCAGGCCTACTGTATAAAGTAAAAAGTATGTGGAATTGAACCTTTTCTGTTGTCCTGGTTGGAATAGAGTCGATAGTTAAAGTCATCCGAGCTGGAGTACCTCAAGGAAGTTTTCCACACTGTACTCGCTCTTCATAAACGATATGCCTACTGGCTCTTGAATACCTATGGATGATATACAAGATTTAATATTAGTCATATTTGCCGACGACACAGCTGTCCTGTCTAGAGACATATATACATACATATATAATGCCACTACTGCATGACTTTGGAAATTGGGCAAAGCAGTGGAATATTGGTATCAATCTGAGTAAATGTGCTAGCGTCGTTTAAACCCTCAACTACTGAGTCATTGTCCCGGGTACAAATAACTTGGCATCTTCCAAGACAGAAGACACACGTTTAGTAAGCACATAGGCACCCTGGTAAGCTCCCACAGAGTCAGGATTGTCAAACTAAGCTGGCTTATCAATGTTAATATTAACAAAGCCATAATCGCGCCAGCTTAACAAAATAAGCGTGCTCTAGGCATAGTTCCTACGTAGGATTTCAAATGTCCCATGGTTCATGCGAACCTCATATATAGAGAAGGAGCTAAAAGTTACTAAAATAGGGTATGTAATTAATCGTCAGACCTTGGACTACAAGAGAAACCACACCAATCGGTTAGTTAAGCGCCTTCTAAAACGACGCAGAAAGTGGGTAGTCATCATGTCGAAACGGCTACAGAAAATTGATTTTAGTATTGCCAGATTTTAACTTTTTTTTAATTAGCGTTTCCACTTCCCGAAATATATATAGTGTCCCTCGTAGTAGTGCGTAATCTATATAAAAAAAAACTTACTGAAACATGATGCCCATGTCCACTCAAACACAAAGTAACTGCGTGCGAATGTCTGTGTGTGTGTGCTTGCACTTTTTTATGCCTTTCTTCAGCTACGATTTATTTATGGACTATTTTTTCCTATACTCATCTATGTGTAACATACATTCGGGCATCCACAAACGCTCTTTGGCAGCGTCTGCTGTTACATGGAGTTTTTTTTTTTTCGTGACGGCTTTGCTTTTTTATTTTTATTTTTCGTTTTCATGCAACTCCATCGACTGTGTATGCCGTCGTCGGCTTTGGTTTTGTTTTGCACAAATCCGGAAATTTGTCTAAGCAGACAGACAAACAGCGTGACGGACAGCCAGCCAGCCGTATATAGCAAGCGCAGCAAAGTGTGCCAAAAACCATTCGCACGCCCGCAAAACGCAAATCGCAAATCGCAAAAAAAAACCAAAACTCCGTAAAGCTCCATTCTAAGCATATAATAACGGCAAACAATGTTTTCGGCTTTACGGCTACGGATTGCTTACGCCTTTCTTATTTGCTCACACTCCGGCAGTGATTTGCTGTGTGTGAAGTGATTTTCCTATGAATTTCTTAACGGGTTTGTTTGTGTTTTTTCGAGACTATTATCCGCATTTATATAGCAGTGGGGCAGACAACGCATCAGGCGTGTAAATTTGCGTGTAAATGGGCGTGTTAGCATTTAAATGATATTTAATACGGATAATAAATTGTTGCCGAAGGTTTGGGCTTGCAAAAAGACCGAAAGAAATGCTGTTTTCGAAATAAACGAAAAAAATTATAAACAAGTTGTGCAATTTTATGATGAACTTGTAGCAAGTTGACACCTAGGCAGTCTATATGGTGAGTTTGTTTTAAGTTTTTTTTTTTCTAAGTTGGAGCACCGCTCTCTCTCTTAAACAACTTGCAATGATGTCGATTTCTTCTGCACTTTATTACACATATTTTGACATTTCAATGAATTCAATATATATATATAAAGTCTAATCTTCAAAAACTAAAAAAAATGTTCAAAAAATTTATATAAAAATTCTTTCAAAAAATATTTGTCGAAGTCTTTTGTTTTATTTTTTTTAAAAACAAATTCAAACAATTCACATTTCACTTGCTGTAGATTTATTTAACTAATCACGTTTTCTACACTGCTATCCTTACGCTTAGTTTCGATTTTTCTTCTTCCCTAGAGTTTTAGCATTTCAGCGCCTTGTTGTATGCTACAACTTCATGCAGTCTACTTGAATTTTTGTAGTCTAACTTTTCCAACTTTGATTTTTCATTCATACGTTCTGTTTGCGCTTTCAGATACACAGATACATTTACTTGGCTCAATGCGTTTGAGTTCGTTTGTTCGTTTATACTGGCTGTCCGTCTGTCTGTTCGTCCTGTCGGTCTTATCGTCCTGCCAATTTGGTTTTTGCTCTGCATTATTTGTTTTTCTTAACCAAGTTTATTTATACTAATTCATTTGAATGAGTTATGCGCTTACATAGAAAACTGTTTTTGTTGTTGTCTACTGGTGGTTGCTTTTGTCGCTCTTTGTAAATAGGAAAATCTTTTGAATTTTTTTTTTTTTTTGTGGTTTATTTTCATTTTATCAATATTTGAAAAAGATGTCCGGCTTTGCATGGATCTTTTGTTGTCAGAGTAAATTTTTGTGGTCTTAGTTTTATTTTAGAATTTTATTGAATGTTTTGATAAATTCTCGAAAATTTTCTTAGCTATGCTGGTCATTCATTTTATTTAAGTTTCAACTGCTTGCCTTAAAGAAAGCCAATTGAAGACCTCGTAAAGCTCGATAAGTTGCATTGTTTCAGCCTTGTTAATTTTTTAGTATGTAGCTAGGCTGCTGCAAAAAAGATTTATCCAAAATGGCGGCCGCTACACCTAGCTGAAAATAAGTGCATTCGTTGTGTATGAAAATTTAAAAAAAAAGCCGAGTTATCAAAATATTTGTCTCGCGGAACAACGTTACAGAAACCGAGCATTAGTTGGCTTAACTTCTGCATTCGTTCCGAGGTTAACAAATTTTGGAAGGAATTTTGGAACAACCTGCTGTCACACTTGGAGAAAGGATCCTCTTGTATTTAAAAATTAACAAAAGTGTTAAGGAATAGATCCACTAATATCCCAACATTGACCGACGGAGCAATTCATTATTCTAATGCTGCAGAGAAATGTAATGTTTTCACTTATTCTTTTCTTCTGAACCACTCAATCTCTGATGGCTTTAGTTACTCGGGAACTTTGCTTGAAGTCATTAATTACATCAGTGAGAGCAATTCAGCAGCAGTGTTCCATGAGATCCACTACTATGTAAGGCTATCAGTAGTTCAAAAAAAAAAAAACCTATAAAAAATCAGAAAATTAGAAATCGCCTGGCCTTATTTCTAAAAGCGTTGCCAAAGAAGGGAAATCATTACTTGACCAGCATAGTCAATGCATTTTCTTCTCCTTTGAAAAATAGCTTAGGTAGATCCGATTATAAAAGCGACTCGTATGGACCGGTCAGCCTTCTCACATCAGTTGACAAATTCAGACTTTGTCATCTATAATAACTGAGTGTCAACTCAGTAATTTGGATTTCGTCAGGAGCACAGTACTGCCCATACTAAAAATAAAAAATCATATTAAATATAGTTTTGGAATAAGGTAAATCTAAAGGCATGGTCCTTCTGCACATAAAAGCGGCTTTTGACTCAGTTTGGCATGACGCTCTCATTTATATGATGGCCTGTACGAATTTCTCTCTTGAAATCACCAAAATTATTCACAGTTTTTTTTTTTAAGAAAACCGGCTTTCATGGTATACATCGATTCATGGCATTCTGTAGCACTTAATATTAATGCAGATTGTCCCCAAGGGTCCTGTTTGTCTTCGCTACTTTATAACAAAATTATTTCTGATTTTCCTCATGTTCGTGGGTGTACGTCTTCAATTTTCGCTAATGCCAAAGCAATACTCTGCTCAGGAAACTTAGCCCAATGAACTCAAATCCGTTTTCGAAAAAATTCGAACAATGTCCGTTCGCCATGATTCAAAAAACAGGCATTATTTGTTTAAGGTTTTTCTTAAAATTTGTTAAAATTTTAATAATTGAGGAAACCTTTTTTTTTTGTTCAGTTTAGTATTATTTACTTCAAATTATTTTTGTTAAATTTATTATTTTCATTTGTGGTGACTTGAGGAAGAGGAGAATTTGAAGCTACTCTCTCAGTGGTTGCATCTTCCGTTCTTCTCCTGAAAATGAAAGCAAACTGTTATTTTTTTTTTTTTAATATAAAACGGTGCATTGCTAACTGTTTTAAGTGAATTTTACACAGATTCGCTTTAACATTGCCTGAAAGTAATACTTTGGCATTTCTGCAACATGCGGGTCGGAACACCTATGCAGCGATAAAAAATGGCATAAAATAAAAAAAAAAACAAAAAAAAGAAAAAAACTATAAATTTTGTAAAAGAAAAAGAAAAACTATGTAAACTATTTTTTGTATGCTGCAATAACTGCGTCTACGCTTCGCTGCGGCTTAAAGGACTAGCGCCAAGGTCCTTTATCAAAGCAACTTTGCAATGGCAGCGCGGCACTTCACTCATTCTCACGCTGTCTATGCAACAACATAGTCATATATCTTCACTTACACCCACACACACTGTTGCCCTGCCATAGTCTCACGGATACATAGTTACATATACATATACATATACAAAAACCAACACAGGTCAATTATCGCGTTTTGCATGTCAGTGTATTCGGTTGGCTCTGTGTTTGGTTTGGTTTGGTTTTGTGCGCCAAAAAGTGCGCTGCTGTACTCACTCTTTAGTTTAGATATATATACATATCTATATATCTATATGATATATATATATGTATATAAACACTCGATTCAAGTGCACCCTTTAAGGGCTTAGCTCTGTGCAAAAGTTCAGCAACGAGTTTGCACTTGTAAAGCTATTCAAATGATTTTTAGTGGTATTTTCTTCGGTGTCAGGCGCCAACAGAAATCTATATATACTACACACACGTATGCCGATATACATAGATAATCAAGTTTGCTGCCAGTATGCCTAAATATAGGCTATGTACGAATTTTTTATGGCCATGGTTCACTTGAATTCACTTCACACGCCTCAAACATTAATTCAAGGTTGATTGCGTCCATTGAGCGTGAAAAAATAAAAAAAAAATAAAATTGCTTAAAGTTTCAAGCTTAAAGTGCAGCAGATGCAGCCAATAAAAAGTGCAACACACTTCAAAATGTTTGCACTAAATCATCATCATCAGCATTTATATTTAGTTCTATTTAAAAAAAAATTATACAAGTTGCTTACAGTGCGTATCGAAAGTATCTTTCCATGTTGCAAATTATGCTGGAGCAGAAACCAATAGTAAAATCTAAGAAAATAATTGTTGACCTAACTGAAACAGACGCTGAATGTTTCAGTGGCTTAATTTCAGAAAATCTTGCGAATGGAGATCTAGCACCGAATTGAATTCTTCGATTAAATGTGTCTGAACGAAATCCCTCCTCCAAAAATTCGTAAAAAAATAAAAATCTTTTTTTAGGCCCTGTACCTATTGGTTTTGTGCAAATGTATGTAACAGGTAGAAATAATGGTCGGAGACCCCCAAAGTTACCCCCATTATGGTCAGGAGTGATAGAGTAGTCGATATAGACATGTCCGTCTGTCCGTCTGTCCGTCTGTCCGTCCGTCCGTCCGTCCGTCTGTATGAACGAAAGGATCTCGGAAACGGTAATAGATAGAGACTTCGTGTTTTTTGCATTCGACTAGGATTGCTCCGGAATTTCACAAGTTTATTTTAAAATTTTGCCCCTCCCCCCTTCCCCATAAAATCACCCCTTAGGGTGAAAATTTCTTCGGCACAAAAAATTGAGTGAACCAATATAGAGATAACGTCTCTCTAAGCAAAAATCCAAAAAGTTCATCAAAATCGGATAATAAATGGCGATTTTATAAGCAATTGAATTTGAACAACCCCCCTTTTCTGTTCATTCACATTCGCGCAGTGAGAAGTGGTCATGTGTTTGGTCATAAGCTCGGGAAACATTTAATGTGTTTGTTAGACGACCTGAACTGGTACAGGGCCTCTTACAGTCGGTTACGCCTGACTGTATTTTCTTACTTGTTTTATATTTGATTGGTTGTTATCTGCTCGGCAACGACGCTTACTTTGCCAATCATCCCAGTGGAAGAAGCAAAGGTGGTGCGTTGTATCTTCCATCTCAGTTACTATGTTGACTCAATGTTCTACTAATTTTCGGACGGTTCAACATTTTTATGTCTGAAAAGGAGCGTTAGACGAGAGTATGCCAGAATGGGTGACGAATGTGTCTACCAAATTTTGTAAAAGCTTGTCCAATCGTCTTCAAAAGGCTCTTGCTAGGAACAAAGAAGCTCAAATTGAGAACATTAAGCATAGTGCTGCTACTGTTGTATACTCCAACTATCTCTGGAATCGTTTTGAAAAACAGCCTATTCCGAAATTCCAATCAAGTATTATGCAGGATGGGCTGGTGCTATTTAAGTCAGGAGAAGGCAGTGGTCTTTGCCGATAGTTTGTGAGAAAGATTTGTATCTTTTGATCTTACAACAGGCGACAGCCGACTGTTGGTTCAAGCACAGCTGGAGTCTCCTCATAAAATGTCCCTGCCGCGAATTCTGGCAGTAAATTATGAAGTTGAAGACTAAAAAATCAATAGATGAAGATCTTCTAGACAAAAAACGCTAAAACTTCTACCAAACCGAGTACTGTTATTTATACTCTTGCTCTTTAATAGCATCCTGAGACTGGAATTTTTCCAAGAGTGTGGAAATCCGCGCTCATTACTATGAACCCTAAGCCAGAAAAGCAGTATATTAAAGTTGACTCATATAGACCGATTAGACTCCGCTTCCCACCCTAGGTAAGATGATAGAAAGAGTAACTTTGAGCCGGATTCTGCAACTAGAAAGCGTTAACCAGAGAATTCTAAAGTGACAGTTTGGATTTTGTAAAAGTCACGCACTCCGGAACAACTTCACCGTGCTGTCAACTTCGTTCTTGAGGCGATGGAACATAAGGAGTAACCTGTGGCTGTGTTCATAGATACACAGCAAGCTTTTACCAAGGTGTAGCATTGTTGTCTTCTGAGCAAACTACTAAAGAGCTTCCTAATCCCTTGTGCAAAAAACAGGGTTATTCAAAACTAGGAAAATTGCGTTGCTGCTGGTCCCAATAAATAAACTTTTTCTGTCCAATAAAGCGACTATATATGAATTCAGTGTGAATCCTATCTGGAAAAATGCTGTTCAGTTATACGTAATTGCCGCCAAGTTCCAACTGAACAAAATCTGAACCGCTCAAAGCCAATTGCTATGCTCCATGGTACATGCATCGGAACATCGAATGGAACCTAGGAGTCCCAAAATTGGCTATGTCATCCAGGCACAAGCGAGTAGGTATAAGGAATGCTAAATCCGCTGAGCTAAATTTGGTTACCCGAATGTTGTGGTTTATTAAATATAAACAAAGTAGAAAACATTATAACAAAAACTTCAGATCTTCACTTTCTACTCTTTATACGCTACATATTAATGTCGATGTGGATAGTAGGCGCCCAGAAAGGTATTACACTCAGCGCAATAATGATTCCCGGTGCGGCAACTTTTCATCCAGTAGGGATAGCAACAAGCACAGAAACACCAACTGTAAAAAATTCATGCTTAAGAGATATGTTTAATGTAATATAAAAAAAAAAAAAAAAATTCTTACCCCACAAAGCAGAGTAGCAGCGCACAAGCGTGGGTCCGCGAATTCGGTGTATGCGTCATGACAGTAGTGTTCTGTGCGCTACAGGCTGGGCAAAAGATAGTACAAGGATTCGGACCGAGTTTTGGTTGAGTACGCATGGCAAAAGATGGATGAAAGGCTGAAATATATATATATTATTATATATTTATGTCGATATATATTTGCATTAGGAAATTATGCACCTCGTGAATTGACGTGCTGTTGCCGCAAACGTGGTTGTGGTGATTGCTGTTGTTGGTAATAACTCTGCGTGTTAAATGCCGGCTGCTCCATAATAACAGGCAGCTCAGCTTGATGAAACATATGCGTGTCCATAGTTGCATTCTGGTTGTCCTCATTGCAGTTAATATTGTAGATATTTGCGGCGCCAGTGGCATTGCTGTAGCTCATAGTTGACGCATTATAAGGCGGCGGCACCTCTAGTGGCAGTTGATCCACCATGACTGTATTATGCTCGGTTGCACGTTGTGCTGACATGATGATATCCAGTTCGTTTAATTGTTCCATTGCATTATCTATTAAGTCCCGATGAGATCTTCTTGGAACTGTATGCGTTAAATCTTGTCGCTTGCTCATTCGAATCGTTCGTAGTTGTTGCTGCGTATTGAACTGCACGTTTGTGACTGATTTCGCTTATGGATGCACTGCAACGAGGTAAACTATTTTTCTTCTTAATAACAACTGGTTTCATTGTAAAGCATTGGCACCGTCTTCGTTGCTTCTGTTGATAAAATTAGCTTACGATAGTAAATTGTTTATTTGTCAGTTGGTTTCTGCGGCGATTGGTACGCATTTATATTGATTAAAGTGTTCCCATCGCAGATGTTTCCCTAAGCATATTTGTACTTTAACTTAAAAGTGTTATAATTGTTTAAGATATAAGTAAATAATTCAATAAGCTCGACAATCACAGACAAGCATTCTGTTTAACCGTATGTTTGCTTTGCACTGAAGTCAGTGAAGGGTATATAAAATATTGTATATACTCGTGCCTCGTACATAAATTTTATTATATGTCTGCTTGCAACGTTACATACGTCCATTAATTGTTTGAGATAATAGAACCATAAATACTTTCTGTGACTCTCAAATTTTGAACCATTCTAGACTGTATTGCTGTTTTTGGAACCTACGACGACCTGATGTCACTAAATGATTTTAGAAAATTTTCATCAATTAGGCCCTTTTAGACATAATATTTATAACAAAAACTAATATTTAATTTATGGGATCTTTATTCGAGTTAAACGACCATGTTATGCCGTGCCAATAGTATATTATTTTAAAACAGTCATTTTTTTTCCTCCGAATCTATATCAGATTCAGTATTGTCTAATATAATATCTAATATAATTTAGGGCTATATGTTTCCTATAGAAATGGATCTCACTTCTGCTGATCCCATTAACATTTATACGCCGTACCGATTTCGATTTATGTTCCAACTCATGAAGTTATTTTCTACCGATCCTGTTAATACGTATATCAAATATCATCTCGTACCTTCCATAGATACAAACAAATGTCGATGTGTTAGGTCAAAAGCGAAGAGCTTCAAGATAAATGATTCAAGGACGCTGCCTTGAGGAAGGTACTTGCGGCTATTTTTACAAAAAACTGGCGTCCCTCCAGATAGATATGCAGCATTACAAAAAAAACAAGTAAGGAAATACAGTCGGGCGTAACCGACTGTAAGAGGCCCTGTACCAGTTCAGGTCGCCTAACAAACATATTAAATGTTTCCCGAGCTTATGACCAAACACATGACCACTTCTCACTGCGCGAATATGAATGAAAAGAAAAGGGGGGTCATTCAACTTCAATTGGTTATAAAATCGTTATTTATAATCCGATTTTGATGAACTTTTTGGATTTTGACTAAGAGGGACGTTAACTTTATACTGGTATACTCAATTTTTTTTGTGCCGAAGAAATATTTCTCCTTGGGGGTGATTTTATGGGGAAGGGGGGGGAGGGGCAAAATTTCAAAATAAACTTGTGAAATTCCGGAGCAGTCCTAGACGAATGCAAAAAACACGAAGTCTCTATCTATTACCGTTTCCGAGATCCTTTCGTTCATACAGACGGACGGACGGACAGACGGACAGACGGACATGGCTATATCGACTCCTCTATCACTCCTGACCATAATGGGGGTAACTTTGGGGGGGTCTCCGACCATTATTTCTACCTGTTACATACATTTGCACAAACCCAATAGGCTCTTGTACCTTCGGTACAGGGCCTAAAAAAAACAAGTAAGAAAATCACAGTCGGGCGTAACCGACTGTAAGAGGCCCTGTACCAGTGCAGGTCGCCTAACAAACACATTAAATGTTCCCCAAGCTAATGACCAAACACATGACCACTTCTCACTGCACGACTAAGTGCCTTTTAAACCATTTTTTTATGTATGAAACGAAAAGGGGGGTCGCTCAAATTCAATTGCTTATAAAATCGTCATTTATTATCCGATTTTGATGAACTTTTCGGATTTTTGCTAAGAAGGACGATATCTCTATACTGGCATACTTACTTTTTTTTGTGCTGAAGAAATTTTTACCCTTGGTGGTGATTTTATGGGGAAGGGGGGGGGGAGGGGCAAGTTTTTAAAATAAACTTGTAAAATTCCGGAGCAGTCCTAGTCGAATGCAAAAAACACGAAGTCTCTATCTATTACCGTTTCCGAGATCCTTTCGTTCATACGGACGGCCAGACGGACAGACGGACATGTCTATATCGACTCCTCTATCGCTCCTGACCATAATGGGGGTAACTTTGGGGGGTCTCCGATTATTATTTCTACCTGTTACATACATTTGCACAAAACCAATAGGCTCTTGTACCTTCGGTACAGGGCCTAAAAAGCAGCAGGGCGGTTGTCCTTAATTTTTGAGAGCAGACCGTTTAGCCAAAATCTAACGAAAGTTGGTAAATATCGACGTAGACAGCATAGAATATGTAACGTTGTAAAATCTGGTGACAAAGAGTCTCACCCAAACTTTACAAAGCGACGGAAGAAGATTAATTAATCGATATGGTATTCGGTATTACTTTCCGGTTTGCCGAACTTATGCATCATTGTTATCGTAGGAAAGAATTGTTTCTTTAATAGAACGTTGAACAACATTGCCAAGAAAAGAAGAGCAATTTATGGACAGGGTTCTTGGGATGTCCGGAGTCGTCTCGTCATAATGACTGCCCCTTCCTGCACCACCTAAGTAAGCGCCTGACTAGTGCATTTGGGTGGTTTTTTATACGCTCTAAGTACACCACCGCAGCCTGCTCGTTCAGGACATTGCCAACTTTAGGAATATTTAAGTCTCTCTCAATATTCGCTCACCGCAAATACCAAGGTGCATCCGAGAATTTTCGGATGACTTTTGCTCGAAGTAGTCTTATCTTTTCAAGGTGCGACCTAGCAGCAATACCATGCCATACCTTGCATACCGTACCGTGTTATTATTGCTGTTCATGAGCCAACTCAGTTTGCGTATCCGTTCGCTGAGAGATTTCACTAATCTGCTAATATGCGTTTTGAAGGTGAATCGTCTATCTAGAAAGATCCCCAAAAATTTGTGTCCAGGCTGATGGTCCAGAAGCCGCTCCTGGAGGTATACTCCCGGGCAGTCATCTCTGCATAGTGAATGCGTCACATTAACGCACTTGTCAAGGTTTATATTTATGTTCTAGCGTTTTGCCCATTGTACAAACTCTCCAAGTTATAGTTGGAGAGCATCGGTAGCAATGTAAACACATTTATCTCTGGTCAGGATGGCTGTATCGTCAGCAAATGTAGCGATCATTAGGTCATCCGGCTCATCTATAGAAATCGATGAGCCTGTGGGAATATCGCTGGTGAACAGTGAGTAAAGCGTTGGCTCCCGGTACGCTTCCTTGTGGCACACCAGCCTTTATTTCGCTGACTTATGACACAACCAGGACGACAGAGAAAGTTCTATCTGTCAAATAACTTTGTACAAGCAAGAACAGCTGAGGCGGCAGTATACAGTATACCTTTGAGTTTATATAGGAGGCCATCATGCCATACTCTATCAGACGCCTGTCTTATATCAAGATAAGAGGCCACTACGTACTCTTTGGCTTCATACCCGTCTATGATGAAATTTACTACCCTACTCAGTTGTTCCGTAGTTCAATGGGACTTATGGAATCCAAACTGAAAGTGTGGTATCTTTTCCTTTACCTTGCCAATGCCAAGGAGGCATTTTTCGAAGAGCTTGGCTACTACGGTGGACAGCAGACTGATTGGTTTATTTGATTCCATGGAGAATGGGCTTTTTCTAACCTTATGAATCATACAGTTGCTAGCCTTCTTTCACTGTGATGGGCTGTGTTCTAGCCTCAACACCGCATTAAAGTTGAGGACCAGAAAGAGTACCGCTTTAGCCGGCAAAGCCTTGAGTGTAATATTAACAAGCCCATCCTCTCTTGGGATCTTCTTGGCCCACAGATGCTTTATGTGTGCCTTAATAACTTGGATAGTGATGAGGGGTAACTGGAAGGCATAGCTGACCAGTGCTGTCAAGCATCGCCTGCTCTCTTTGTTGTAGTTAAATGGCTAGAATGGCGAGCCTCTAAATCCTCAGCGAATGCTTCCTCAAGTTCATTGGGAGACTTAGCCCAACAACCATCCGCCTTCCTGATACACATGCTGTTTGTAACTCTTAGCCAGCGTCCATAAGGATTGTTGTGTGCTCGCATCTGGGGTGACATTTTCTAGGAAGCGATCCGTGTCCTTCTGTTTCTTTACCGCTAACATCGTCTTAATTCTATTGGCAACTCTGCGGTAAACCCTGTGCACAATAGGATCTTGGGTGCGGCAGTACTGCCGCCTGAATCGCCTTTTCACCAGCAGCAGTACTTCAATAGCTGGTGAAAGTCTTTTTTGTAATCTTGGTATAGCAACACCGTATTCCACTTCGACTTCGCTTGACGTTTAGCGTGTCGCTTTCCGTTCCACAATGAAATAGTTGCATTTTTGTGTCATCTTATAACAGCACATTGTCAAAGAAATTGGAATGTTGTTTCTGTAGAGTTTCTCTAATTTCAGAGGCAGCACTTAGTCATTCTCCTCTGTAGTAGGTCCAGTATGAAGTCTATATCATCAGTAGAGTTAAGCTAGATATACGATTAAATTTCATTTCTTTATATAAACATCTTTAGATAATCTTTAATTATTAAATTTTCCTTTAATTTCAGGTATGCATCTTTAAATTTAATACTTATTTGAAGCAAATTTCCATGGATTTACGTTTCGGATTTATGGCTAAACCGCTAAACCAATTGTTATGAATTTTGGTTTAGATAGGACGATGGAAAAGAATTAAAAAAAAAATGGCTCATTTTATGAACACCAACGAAATTAAACTATAGTCAAAGTAGTTCTAGGAAAATATATTTAGTAGCATAATTTGACATATTCTGTGCGAGGAGAGTTTTGCAGTCATGGATTATGAAAACATGTTTCACTTTTAGTTCTCAAAATTTGTTTTTATTTTGTTTTCTTTTGTTAGCATTGTTTCAAGTGGCGGCGCTATGCAAATAATGCCACAACAATGCAAAAATTGCATGCAACAAACACACGTTCGCACGCTTCAGTTGAATGCAGCAGCTAACGCGTGTTGGCTTCAGCAAACTACCTGGCAGCACTGTTTACATGGAACATACTCACCCCAAATGGCACTTTTATGCCACTTAGGTCGATTGCGCTGAGTGCGCTTGGAAAAATAATGCACAAGAATAGAGAATGAAAAAATGAAATACAAAAACAAAACAAAAAAAAGTATTATTTGCAAGTGCACTGAAGTGTCTCGAAATTCTTGAAAAATTTGCAACGTAACCTCAACGAGTCATATGTAGTCATAGTTGCAGTTAGAATGCAAGGGTGGCAGTTCCGGTGTGCTCCATTTAGCTTATTTATATGTGGCGGAAATACTGAACGAACGAACGAACGAACGAGTGGCAATGCAGACTAAATAAACAGTTTGGGGTACGTATGCGGAGTATCTGGTTTTAAGCAGTCGAAAGTTTTTATGCCGAGCTAAGACTTTTCTTAATTAAATTTTTGATTTATTTTTTTTTGCAAAAATTCAAGCTAGATACGCAATACAGTTTGTTTGCAGAGCATAAGTGCGCACCAGAAGTAAATGCTATATGTATAAAATAAACATAAAATATTTGATTAAAAACCGAAGCACAAACTGCCGCAGGTAACAATTTCGAATAAAAAAAAAAAAAAGCAAGCAAGAGCTTGTCCAAAAATAAAAAAAAAAATAAAAAAAAATACAAAACTTGCCACGAGTGTTAATAAAATTTTCAAATATGAATACAAACGCACGCACACCATACAGATACAGATACATAGATACACAGTTTCCATATGAGAAGTATCTAATAACGTCACAGTGTAAGCGAGCCAACAGTCAGTTGAAAATTTGCATTTGTTTTTGTGCATAAAATTATATTAAATTTGTTACAGCAGTAGATCAAAAATAAACATTGCAAAAGATACACACAAAAAAGATACATATTCTACTTAAAGATACTATTCTTGCTGCATGGAGTATATGTGTATGTATGTGTGTGTACGAGTATAAGTTAATAGTAAGTTAAACTGACGAAACATTGTTATTCCTTTTCGTTCTGTGATGCTATATATTTCCAATGCTTAACTCAAAAGTTTCCCAGCTTTAGTAAATACATTGAATTCAAATAAGTTTTCTGGAAAGTTTGGTTGTTTTTCATTTTCAAATACTTAGCAAGACAGACAAAAATTAAAAGAAGAGAAAAAAAGACATGAGCAAAGTTTATCGTCATCTAAAACCACACAAAATCTGTACAGCGATACAAAGAATGACTAAGATGATGGGCAACAGATGCTCTCATCCATCAGCGAAAATGAAAGAACTCAAAATTCGAATATGGAATGCCAATGGCAACGCGAATAAGAGGTATGAGCTTGAACAGTTCATTACTCAACATAGAATTGACGTCATACTCCTTTATGAAACCAAACTGGTTAGAGATGTTGGCTCTTACGATGTAAACTAGAGGCCGCAAGCGTGGAGTTGCTGTCCTAGTAAAATCAAATCTTGGCCAGTTCGCGCAAAACGAAGTTGATACGCCTGAGTACCAACTCGCAGTTTTAGGAGAAATCCATTTTGGACAAATAATTTTAGTGCCGTTGATTTCGACAACATTTGTAACTCTTCTGGACAACGTTTCCTGACTGGCGGTAATTGAAAGTCTAGACTAGTGTCATAACACACCGAAGAGACGTGTTCTGGAGCTAGCCTACTATCTATCTTTAACCATCATCGAGATATTGTCGACTGGTTCCCCCACTCAACACCCAACTAGAGAAGTAGGAAGAGCCTAGACTTTGCGATGTACAGCGAAATACCAGACCAACTAGTTCGCATTAAGCACTTATGGGTTCTCCAATCTGTTCATCTGGCTCTAATAGTTACATTAAGAGCGGGTTCAATCAATCTACTAAGTGAAGGGCGACTACTAGCTAGTTGCGCAGATATTAATTGTATGCCATACACCTCTGCCATTGACAACTCTCCAAGTCCACTGCAACCGATCCAACGTCCTCGCTTCACCCTTGACCAAGCCACAAGCGAGCTCCTTCGAACAAAGTAAAGACTGCGAAGAAAGTTCATCAGGACACAGCATCCTCTGGACAGACTAGCTGACAATTGAGTTGCTGCTCTGTTCAAAGACATGCTGCACGCTAAAAAAGCACAGTTCTTTGAACAAAAGCTGGAAAGGATGGACTACACCGTTTGAAAGTTCGCTGTTTGGAAGTCAACAAAGGCGACCAAAATGCGGGCTCTCTGGCTGGTCGATTCCTATGGTGTGCTGGCTAAATCCGAGGAAGATCAGGCTAACATCTTCGCAGCCAATTGGAGACCAGGTTTATACCGTTTTCACTTGCTGACACAGAATGACGTGGCCAGAGTGGTGCAGTTCCTTGAAGTCCCACTTCAAATGGACTTTCCAAGAGAGAGCAGTCTGTTCCGAAGAAATCATGGGCATTTGACATATGGCATTTAACTAGAACAGAATTTGTTATTCAACATTAATATTTAACGCACTGTTAAGGATGCAGCATTTCCCTAGCAAGTAGAAACTAGCGAGGATCACTATGATCCATAAGCCTGGCAAGCCTGAAGATATTGCTAGCTCATATCGTCCTATAAGCGTTCTACCTACACTATAGAAGGTTTGGAAAAGATTTTTCGCGATGCGGGTAACAGAGCTGGGAGTCTACCAAAGGGCTATAACTGAGCACCAATTTGGTTTTCGGCGTGGTCATGGCATCGTTGAACAAGCTCACAGGCAAGTGAATCACGAATTTAAATGGCGTTTGATGGAGGAGTTTTGTGGACGTACAGGAAGCCTTTGACCGAGTATGGCGCGCTGGTCTTTTAGCGAAAATCAAGGCTATCCTTCCATCCCCTTTCTACTTGATGATACGGTCTTACATGGATGACCGTCATTTTCAAATGAAAGTGCGAGAGAAGCTCCCAACTATCCAGCCCGTGAGCACCAGAGTTCCCAGGGAAGTGTGCTGGGACCATTGCTGTACTCCTTGTTCATTGCCGATCTCCCTGTTCCCGATAAGGCTATAATGCAACCCGAGAATGTCTCTACAACGCCAAATGAAAATACGTTGCAGTAGATGGCGTGCAGGAGTATGTCGCCGAGCTGGAGATTTGGACCAAACGATGGAATATTAAACTAAATGCAGGGAAGTGCTTAAATGTGTGTCTTACACTTAGAAAAAATATGCCACCCCTGGTTTGGCTTAACAACATCGCCCTTAATCAAGCAAACGACATCAAGTACCTAGGCCTGATGCTGTATAAGAGGTTTACATTTGCACGACATGTCCATAAGCTATTTTGGATGCTCAATAGGAGGAGTAAGCTATCCTTATGCTGCAAGCGTGCAGTTTACAACTGTGCGGTGGCTCCTATTTGGAGATATGCGTTATAAATATGGGGCATTGCGGCCAAAACACACAGGCAGCGAATCCAAAAGCTGCAAAATAGAAGTCTTCGTGAGATTACAGGGCACGTCCGCAACACAACACTACACCGAGACTTGACCATAGAATAAACCACCACACAAGCCGCTACAACTTCAGGCTGCTAAATTATGCCAATAGGCTTGCAAGGAGTTTGCCACATAGACGTCTAATAAGAAGATTAAGAAGAACTTTTACTGGAGTCGGCGCTACACCTAATAGCTGGAGATGACGATTTTTGTACAATTTGGAGATTATAATAGAAGGGTGCGACATGACATGGTTACGGGATATACAGATATTTGATTCCTATCAAATAAAATAATTATATATAAAAGATAAAAAAAAAAAGAACATTCCGATCAATCTACCAGCTCTGATGAAAGCCTTGAGGAACCGCTGCCAGCGATATCTCAAACGGTAAGTTCTGGAGCTACTACAAAAAGAGGAAGGAAAGATTTCATCACTCCTTAGTTAGTTGCAGCTTTAGATAGATGTCAATTAACCATAAGGGAATCTGTCTATATACATCAGGCTGCAGTAGATCTTAGTTGTGATGATTTTCCGATACACTAGATTTTGGTATTCCGAGATCATCTTCGCACACGCTTGATGTTTTCCGGTGTTGTTGATGTTCGGCCAGAACGAGGATGTCATGTGAAGGCTTATGTACAATGACAAACCTCAAAAAATTTTCAATCAATGTTAATCTGCCCTGTAACTGTCTTGGCCTACAGATTCGTTGAAAATTCCAGATCTCATTGAATTTGCAACTCGAAGATTTTCAAGTTATCTAATATCTGCTAAATCTCATGCAGATCTCTCAACGGATCATTCTTCAATTCTTTTTAGCTTACTGAAGAGACCTCAACACAAGGAGTATTCCAATAAACAGACTACAGATTGCTATTCGTGAGACTAGAGTGGTCATCTGGCACTTTTTTATTTCTATATCTTTTTGTCAATTGCTTACAATTGCTTTTGCACTATTTTCGGAGATTTCTTTTACTTTTCTTTTACTTTTCATTAGCTGCCTCAATTTTACTGATAAATATTATTCAATCAAACACAAAGACGTCTAATCACTATTCAAAAGATTTCTTGTATAATTTTGGTATTTTACAATTTCTGAATCAGACCTCTTCTATAAGTTAAGATGCACGTTGCCATGATTTCATTTTCACACCTACTAAACACATGCAGATACAAATGTATCTATACAAATATATAAGTAAGTAAATGTCTAACGATATCTCACGCCCATCAAATTTCCTTTTCTTTTATTATTTTATATTGGCATGCATTCTTTTGCTATAAATACAAGCTCGTTAGTTTCGCTTTTCCGCTTTTCCGCTTTTCCGTCAACCTTCGCACTTCCTTGCCGTTTTCGATGAGCTCACAGATACATTGCGCATTGCTTTGGGGGGCGCATATGTTACTTTATTGGCATTCAATTTGAGTTATCGCTATTTTTTCCTGTTCATATGTAGCTTTTTTATATTTAACTTCAACTATTTTTTGCTCTAGCTGTCTGCATCTGAGTCTGTTGTCTGTCAGTCAGTCAGTCAGTCAGTTCGTCTGTCGGTCGGTTTATTTGTGTAAGTGTTGATCTCTGTTTGTATCTTATGTATAAACCCCATCCACTTTTTTTTTACAAATTTTTTGTTTGTATCTTTGCTTTGCGTTCTCTGCTAAAATGAATTTTCTAAGGTTTTTTTTTTTTTTTTTCGCTTTTCAAATACTTCATTTTCTTTTTCATTCATTGGAAATGTCTTAGCGTACTTCTGCTGCTTTAGTCTTGTCCGTCTGTCTGTGTATCTGTCTGTCTGTCTGTCTGCATAGTTTACTTTGTAACCATGTATCTTTGTATCCCTACTGCAGCTATTCATTCGCTGCTACTGCGCTGTGGCAATGATACTTGATGCTTGTCTCAGTTACATTTTATTTTTTGGTTCATTTCGGATTTGTACTTTCCGTAAAGCTTGATTCGGTCTTTATTGCATGAATGAGAATTCGTAGCACTAAACTGTTTAGAGTGAAGAAGTTTTAAATTATAGAGCATGTATATATTTGATATGGGCCCATTATATAGCACAATAAGATATTTGATTTTAGTGCAGTCGTGGCATCGGTTAAATATTTTTCTTTAAAAAAGTTTTGCTATAGAAGATGCAGAAGATATTTAGGCGGTGTTCCCTTTAATATGTTCTTATTTTCTTGAATTTTAGTGTGTTCAGCCAGTTATGGAACGATCTTTCAGTAGTTGGCATTCATAACAACTGGCGCCAGCGCGCACAGTACTATGGAGGCTGCCGCGCCTTCCTGAATGCAGCGAGCGACAGTTGAAGGCTATTTAAGTCAGTTCATATTTTTAAATGTTACCATTCATTGTTTGATAGTTCGTAGTGCATGTAAGTATGCTTAAGATACTCAATATAGAGTACATGATGAGTCAGTTCGATTTAACTATGAATAAATAGATCCATCTCTCTGATAGTTGAATCCATAGTTTTTGATTCATTTTTTATGCGCTATCTCGCTGTATTATTTTTGTGTTCAGTTTATAGAGAATCCTTATTAAAATACCACGCTACCATATATACATTCATCACATTTTTCTAGTTGTACTATTTTAAAATTCCCGTGACTGCTTTAAGAGCACCGGCTTAACCAATGTGTACAAGTTGTTAGCCTGATTTCCGAATTTATTTCATTGTTTGTAGAACACGTAAAACTTTTATATTTTGGATAGCTAGAAAGAAGCAATTTGATGAAGTATTGTAAAATATTAACATGAATGGATACTGCGTTCTTCCACCACTGGTGTAAATAACGAGCTCATTTATAGGAAAGCTATTTTTGTATTCGCCATGAAACATTGGGACTTGAGATATCTTATTGAGATTAGCAGCTGAAATATGGCACATTGACTCATTTGTCTGCAAAGTTTATAGAGTTTCTGTATTTGTAGGACATGTCCACTGTTCGGGCTAGCCACTATATAAGCTCATTGCATATGTATGTGCTTTTGTATGAAAAACTTCTGTATTTCAACTTAATGTTATTTTTTTAATTTCTAGTTCGTTGTCTTTCAATGTCTTGTTCTTTCGTTTATTCCATCATTAAAATTCTTTAGCGTCATGATTGCATTGACATAAAATGATTAATAAAAGAGTCGATAAGTTCATTAACGTTTTTTACAATTTTCAAATTTATTTTATTATTTCCAAAAACAATATAAATTTTCAATACTTACTTATATCCACAATCCTCATTATTGTACCGCCATCCACTTGCATAGTAAATGGCACAATTCAAATCTTCTCTCATATCGTTGTCACGATCGAATGTTGTGAATGGCATATTTAAATTTACTTCCAATAATGCATTATAAACATTTCCATTAAATTCTTCCAAAACTTTGAGTTTATAAAATTCTCCTTCGCTTTCAATTTGAAACTTCGAATATTTTGCGTAATAATGCGTACCATTCTCACCTTCCATGTCTATATGCAACTCGTATGGATCTAGAGAGGTTAATTTATAAACGCTCTCAAGACCCAGCCAGTATTTAGCCTTAGCATCCCCGAACCCATTTTTATACTCCTACCAAGTTCTATTGAAGTTCAGAGATCCATCAGTGAACCTTCTTTGAATTAAGAGGCGACCAGAGTTATCGCAGTAAACTGAAGTCGGATTATTTGAAATTTGAATGGTATAAGTTCCATTTACACGTACTTCTTTACAGCATGTGATTGGAACTAGAATAAAAATCCTCTAATTTAATCTCTGATAAACTAAGTTTTATTCTTTTCAATTAACTTCCTTCGAGCTTGCAATTTTGCTTATTTCAGTCTTATTTATCAAACGCAAAGTCTCATTGTGATATGAAGTTATAAGTGCTTGCAATTTATTTAGCGATTCTCCACTCAGGCTTTTATTTTATTAATTTTTGTTCATTAATTCTTTGAACTGTTTCATTGAAACGTTCTGAAATTGCGTCAACATTCTCAACGTCTCATTTCCGAAATTGGTTCTAAAAGTATCGAAGTCCGTTCGCAAATTTTCGTACGCTTTTAAAGTTTCATTTCTGTACTTGAGACATTGAGAACCTTCCAAGTATTCCTTTTTATTCTGGTCTTCGCGTTGTTTCATTTCCAACTGTTTCACTGTTTCGTTTTGATATCGTTTGAATATTTCCAATATTTCATTTTTGAATCCTGATTTAAACTTGTTGCAAATATATTGCATATTCACATTTGAAAGCTTTTCCGAATTTTCGTTTTTAATTTGGCGTTTTATGACGAACTGTTTCATGGAATCAGTTAGAAACTGCTGAAGCATTTTGTATGTTTTTCATTGTTGATTTCGGATTTAAAAATGTCACAATTTTGTTGACTCCCTTCTGAAGTTTTTTTTTCGCTTTGATGCACATACTGAAGAATCAGAATGTTACTTGTTTTTGAAGCTACAATTCATACTCCGTATGGATCCTGAAATATAAGGATTTCTTAAAGAATTTTAATTGGAAGACACTTTCTACTTAATTTCTTACCAGATCAGTCTCATTGTTTGTGTATGTACCAACATTTAGTTTAATATTTTCTAATTAATATAAATTATCCTGTCAGTCCACTCACCATTTGTGACATTTATTCGCACCTCTTGTAATAAGCTAAAGGACAAAAGTAAATATTTGAATGAATTAAATTAAATTAAAGTTTATATTGGAAATCTTTAAAAGAAGTCCTTACCTTCTGTATTCGTTGAAATGATTTTGAATATTTTGTTGTTTAGACTTTAAGACCGTCAGCTGGCTTTCTATATCCTTGAGAAGTTTATCAGTCAGGCTTTCGATCTGTTAGAAAGTTTTTAAAATAAATCATATAAAACGGTGTCACTTTAGTACTTTAAAATAAAAGATTAAATCTGTAAAATATCTTTTGTTGACGTGCTGGGGCGTTTAAAATTTTAAAGAAATAGTTTCGAAAATGGAAGACACCAGTTCAAAACGTTCAATCAAGTTCGGTGATGCAGATACACATTTAAGCATTTTATAATATTTATGTACACATTTTTCGTTGATAGTGAAAATACCTGATATCCTATTAATGTATGTTCTTCTTGTTAAGAAGGACAAGTTTAAAAGAAGTTTAGGTTATCTGTTTTTGCATATTTGCATCTTTTCAATGTGGCTTGTGTTCAGTTTCCTCACACAGCGGATCCGTGCAACATACAGTTCTAAGAACGTATTGCTCAGAAGGTAGACTATTATGCTGTTCTAGGTTTATCTGAGATTTTCAATAACTTTCGACAAATAGCAAAGTAAACTAAAGCTATTCGTCTTCATCTTTGTCAGCACCTGCAGATGCATAACTGTTGCGTATTTTGGGTGGAAGGGATGGAGTAGCAAGTCACAACACGCACTGATAGCTAGATGTCTGCACGATACAATCAGAACAGACCGCCGAAGCCTTCTCAAACACAATCTGCCGACTACTACTGGAAACCCTATAACGATGTCGATTCAGTTATTAAAAAGCAAAAAATTACAAAGCGTCAGGCTCTGATGGGCTGCCAGCTAAGATATTTAAGAACGGCGGCGCAGAGTTGGTTAGGAGTACGTACCATACCATGCAAGATATGGTCCGAGGAACTCATACCCAATGATTGGAATCTCAGTGTACTCTGTCCTATCTTTAAGAAAGTAGACACCGCTGCTTGCCCCAACTACTGATTTACACTTAGAAATATTGTCAGAGCCCCCTCATATGTAAGTAACTTCGAAATACATAAATTCCTCAATGTATGTGCACGACATTTGGTATATTTGTTAATGAGATCAGAAGAAAATCACGTAATTAGTTTGGTCAAGGTTGGGAGCGGATATTTGGTATACATATTGGTGGGATCAGAAGTAAGGGAAACATACAAGTATATATAATATTTGACCAAATTGTTTTAAGGGGCGCAGTGCAGTGTGCCGGGTGCAACTAGTAGTTAATAAATATGCAATATTTTCTCTAACCCATCTAAAATTATTTTTATTTTCTGTGTTTTTAATTATAGGTTCATATTGCATACAAATATGTCCCACTCTTCCTGGGATTTCATAAGAAAAGCATTTGAATGTGATTTAGTTTAGTTTGGATCGACAAATGTATCACACCTAAATCCGTGTGATATTTTTGTCGTTGCCCAGTACAAAATTAAGATTCAAGATATTTCGAAGTCGTATACACTACACTGCAGTATTCTATCTTGTTATGCTTCTATTTGTAATATTAAACTATAAAATGATTTTGTTTATTTTTATGAAACAGAATTTTATTAGTTTGCATTTGAACTTTGGCTTCTATGCTTCACTTCCGGCTTTACACTTT
The DNA here is from genome assembly GCA_035044805.1 of Leucophenga maculata. Lineage (NCBI taxonomy): Eukaryota > Metazoa > Arthropoda > Insecta > Diptera > Drosophilidae > Leucophenga > Leucophenga maculata. The sequence goes on from JAWNNP010002066.1 coordinate 1,492,487, forward strand.
GGCAAAGTTCATTTAAGACGAAATTGTTCGGTGAGGCATTGCAAAGGTCATGATACCATGGTAGACTTTGATGTTCTTTTGTTGGGCCAAACTAAGCTATTCTGATTGATAGCAGTTCCAAAAGACGTCTCAGTTAAATGCTTGCTGCGTGCAAAAATTTAAGCTTAATTTTAATTTTTTAATTTCTTTTTTTTTTTTTTTTTAATTTAAATATGCGTGGCCAAAGGTGATTATGCAACACAAAAAATACAACACTTTCAACAAAAGTTGGCGTTGGTGTTTGTGTGTGTCAAGTACCGCAGTCAAATTAAAGGCTAAGGGCATTATAACGAACAAGAACAGCGGCGACCTTTTATAATTTTTTATATACTCTAATGTGTATAATCATAATTTTTTTTGTGTGCATCCTTTTTTTTATTTTTTATTTTTTATTTTTGGTTGGGTGACAAAATTGCTTACAGGAGGACGACTGCCACACATGGTGTATAATACCCTGGCACCGTAGACTCCGCCACAGCACTCCACAGCATATATTTAGCATTAAATTCAGTGGGCGTGTAGTTCTTGCTCTGCACATTGTCCTGGCGGGCATTGAATTTTGCTACTCGGTGTTTGCAGTTCACAGCGCGAATGAGTATCTTTGCTTTTTATGCAGCTTTTGCACCTCGGGGGTTGCTACAATATACGATTTTTTTTTTTTTTTTTTTACGCTTCCTTGTTTACAATGTGCCATTATATATGCTGTTCGGTACACTCGGTTACTCATTAAATTATTTGCATTTATCGAGGCATTATAATACGCTATTGCAAAGCGTTGTGTTTCACTTTGAAATATTTTTGTCGTGTGAATTCGAAATAAATAAAATCACAGACATTAATTAATGCAATTTTTTTTTTCGCCAAATTTCTCTGGTGTAATATAAATCATAGCAGGTTGTTTGTCCCTTGTGTCCACCGAGTTGATTTCAGATTTACAAATATTTCACACCATATACCATAAAGATACGAAAGCGCACAGCCACGCGACTCTCATTAGCGAAGTGTGAACTGAAGTTGGGAAGTACTTAGTACCTATCCAATGCGTATAGAAAGGTGTCTTTGCTGCTTAACCCTTCGGCGGACACTTGGCACTTCTTTGAAGTAAGTATTTTGAAAGGGTTAAACATTTTGTGCATAAATCTGCTTTAGCAGCAGGCTTTGTTCGTTTATGAGTTAATGAATATTTTAGATGGCATATGTTGTTGAATTTTTGAAACTCCCATTTGCAGCTGTTGGAATAAATTGTAGAGTAAAGTGTTATAAATCTGAAAATTGTGCAGGTGTTTGACTTAAGCGGAACAAATATTCGCCATACATTTTAAAATGAGTTAGAATCAATTTTAAGAAGAGATTTCCACAATTTGTATGCAGTAGTCAGCCAAAATGCATTGAAAACTGCTGTTTCTTACAGTTCTTACTACACGTAATTCAACGCTGCAGCACATTTTGAGATAGGTGGCCAAAGTGGTGCAGTTTCTTAAAGTCCTACTTAAATGAACTTTTCAATGTGAGCAGTTCGTCCCGAAGAAATCATGCGAGTCATACGGCATTTATTATTTAACATTAATATTTAACGCAATGTTGAGGATCACTATGATCCATAAGCCTGGCAAGCCTGCAGATATTGCTAGCTCATATCTTCTTATAAGCCTTCTAACTTTATTGTCGATGGTTTGGAAAAGATTTTTTGCGACGTGGATAACAGAGCTGGGAGTCTATCAAGCATGGAGATATTGCTAGCTCATATCTTCTTATAAGCCTTCTGACTTTATTGTCGATGGTTTGGAAAAGATTTTTTGCGACGTGGATAACAGAGCTGGGAGTCTATCAAAGCGCTATATCTGGGCACCAATTTGGTTTTCGACGTGGTTATGGCAGCGTTGAGCAAGCTTAGAGATTAGTGAACCACATTTTAAAGGCGTTTGATGAGAAGGAGTACTGTAATGGAGTTTTTGTGGACGTGCAAGAAGCCTTTGACCGATTATGGAACGCTGGTCTTTTAGCGAAAATCAAGGTTATCCTTCCATCCCCTCTTTACTTGATGATACAGTCTTACTTGTAAGACCGTCATTTTGAAGTGAAAGTGCGAGAGAAGCACTCAACTGTTCATCCCGTGAGAGCCAGAGTTCCACAAAGTATGCTGGGACCGTTGCTGTACTCCTTCTTCATTGCCCGTCTCTCTTTCCCCGATGAAGATGCCGTGCAGGAGTATGTCCACGAGCTGAAGAATTGCACCAAACGATGGAATATTAAACTAAATGCAGGTAAGTGGATTAATGCCGCCCCTGATTAGGCTAAACAACATTGCCCTTAATATGGCAAACGACTTCAAGTACCTAGGTGTGACGCTGGATAAGAGGCTTATATTTGCACTACATGTTCATAATTTAATATCTAGTTGTCGCCTCCGACTAAGGCAGCTCTTCTGGATGCTCAATAAGAGGACTAAGCTATCCTTACCCTGCAAGCGAGCAGTTTACTACTATGCGGTGGCTTCTATTTGCAGATATGCGATACAAATATGGGGCATCGCAGCCAAGGGAAGCCAATAGCTGCAAAATAGAAGTCTTCGTAAGATTACAGGTTGGCCCTGCTACGTCCGCAACATATGACTACACCGAGACTTAAGGCTTAACACCATAGAACAATTCACCACACAAGCCGCTACAACTTCAAGCGGTTTGCCCTATAGGCGTCCAATAAGTAGATTAGGAAGGACAATAATTGTAGTCGTTGGTACACCTAATAGACGGAGATGACTGTTAATTAATTTCAAAAACCCTATCACAATAATTTGTACAATTTGGAGATTATAATAGAATGGTGCGACAGCCAGTTTGGTCAAGATTGTAGACGCTTAAGAAATTCCTTAGAGCAACGATTCCCGAAATTTTGCTTTAGCTTTACTACTTACCAGAGAGCAAGTGGATCTATTTTCGGGGAAAGCAAATGTTCCTCCGGTAATCAAGATGTGCGCCGGAGTAAGTGTAGTTAGAGCATTCGGATGTGGAGAAAGGGGGCGCAAAATAGGCTTCAAATTCGGCGATTAACTCTTCATCGGCACTTAATTTCTTTCCAGTGAGAAATTTTTTGAGGCCTGAGAACAGCAAAAAGTCGTTGAGGGCCAGATCTGAAGAATACGGTGAATGCGGAAGCAATTCGAAACCCAATTCATGCAATTTTGCCATAGTTTTCAATGATTTGTGACACATCTTCTCCTTCAAAAGGAGAAGATTTGTCTTCGATTTCGTCCGTCAAACGCTTCAATAACGCTACATAGCTGTCGCTGTTGATCGTGTTTCCCTTTTTAAGATAGCCGATGAATATTATAACACGCGCATTCCAAAATATTGATGCCATAACCTCGCAAGCCGACTTTTGAGTCTTTCCACGCTGTCGAGTCGGTTCATCACGTGTAGTCCATTCGACTGACTGTCGATTGGATTACGGTGTGAAATAATGGAGCCATGTTTCATCCAATGTCACATATCTATGCAAAGTTTCGGGTTTATTAAGATAGAACAGCTCCAAACACAGAAGATGTAATCGATAAAGTTTGACCGATGTGGACTGCAAATAATTGAATAATATAGATAAGCCCGTTGCGCTAAACTGAATCGAGTGCTGCTTTGATATCCAAGAAGGCCATGCCTATGGATTTAAAGCGTTTTGAGTTTTCTTTTGTTTTAAAAATTTTCTAATTGGGACTAACGGATGCAACGTGTTGTGCTCGCTACGGAAGCTAAATTGTTCTATAATCTTTTGACTTTAAAGCTAAAATTGACTTGTAATGAAGAAGTTTTTCATACATAAACCCATAAGTGTGCGGTGAGTTTTTACGTGGGCTACCTCAAAATATAAGGAAATACATCAATTGGTATGTGAAGCGGGCGTACAGTAGAAGCCACAAAATCGACTGTAAAACTGTTATTGACTCAAATTAAGAAGTTTTTTAGTCCAAAAATAAGGTTTTATAATGGATTTCATGCGCAGAAACGGACATAACTAGATCGACTAATCTCGTCGAGCTGATCCAGAGTATTTATTCTTTAAGGGCTCTGTGATATCTATTTTAAAATATTAGTATCTGGGCAACCGAGCTTTGTTTATGCATTCGGTAACAGTATTGCTGCATTTTTTTTTTAATCAAGCAATCGACTTCTCTGCTTCAGTCACATTCACCTGTTATCGATATCGCTCTTTCGATCCAAGACCGATACAATATTTGCATTGGTTCTATTGTACTACTCTGCAATGTCTACTTGAAGATATTAGTAACTGGGCAACAGAGCATTGTTCGGCATTCGCTTATAGTATTGTTGCTTTTTTTTTGAATCAAACAATCGACTTCTCTCTTTCAGTCACATCTACTTGTTATCGATAACGCTCTTTCGACAGATACAAGACAGATACAATATTTGCATTGGTTCTATTGTACTACATGCCAAACATATTCGTGTGGTAGCCATTTCAGTTATCGGTCTTGAGCAACTTCGATAACACGTTGATGATCTCGATAACTTGATAAGCAATAGACTAAACAATTTTTGCATGTTTTTAAATATTTTTCATTAATTGTTTAGGTTCAAAAATTTTTTTTCTTCTGCTGTTTCTATGAACAAGATATTTTTTTTATTGTTTAGATAAGAAATTGTATTTCTATCGAATTGTTCTTTAAATTTTTAACTTATTTTGACAATTTTTTTTGCAACTTTTAGTTTTGCAAATATCGCAGAAATTCGAAGCCATAGAATAGAAGTAAATAGTCTTGAGACTAGCATTATAGAAATCATGTACCACAATGGGCGTAGCTTGTTGCAGTGCTACCGTATAAGATCTAAAAGCGTTTATAGATAGACAGATACTTTGATTTTCTGGCGCATCAGTTGTAATATGAACTGAAACAATTGTATCTGAGATTTTGGTTTCCACGCGCTGAAAATATAAATACAGAAAAATATTTAAAAGTTGGAAACAAAAATTTTCCGAACTCACTTTGATGCCATTTTTAGTAGTTAAAGCAACCAGCGAATTTTTATCCACCGCATAGCCTGAGGGAAGTGTAATATCTGCCACGGCTAAATCTGATAATTGCTCATTTATACACTCTATACAGACTTGCAGTTGTAGTCTGTAGGGCAACAGCGCAGCGACTATAGTGGTATTGATTCTGTAGCTGTCTGACGCGGAATGTTGATCTACGATTTTGACATTATAGCGATATATAAGCTGTACCAAAAGGCTACCGGCACCCTCGATGGCGAATTTTATTTTACGTGTTGCTGGCGGTAGCTGAAAATATATTACATTGTTTTATTTGTTTTGTTTTATTGTCCAACGATACACAAATAGTTTACCTTCAGTGTTTGCAATTCCAATGCATTCTCTTCGTTTATTTTCATACTTTGCTCCTGCAGGAGTTTGTCCCTGTTGTCATAACAATAGATCAGTACACTGGCATTGGAAACTTTATATTTGACTTGTTTGGCAAATTCAAAGAGCGCCACCAATGCTGCGATCGCCTCATGTGTCGACACATCGCCGCCCAAGCTCTTATGCTCAGTTACAAGCCACTTGAGCAAAGGCAGTGAATCATCTAAGTCCGGTGCTTTGGCTGAGGTTTGACGTAGCATGGTGAGTAGTGTATATGCCGCATTCAGCATACCCTCTTTCTTGAATAATGTTGCTTTTGGCGTAATTTGCTGCGTGGCTTGTTTTTTATTTTTCGTCCTACGACATTTTCCATTTTCAGTGCAAATGCTGATAATTTCTGGAGAAACGTTTGCATTTGCATCTTCACTACGCGCCATTATATAATTCGTTAAGACACGCTCGACCTTAGCCGTACGCTGACTCAAGGACTCTTTTTTAATATAGTCCAACGATTTTTTTAATTTCTTTGTCACATTTGGAGTCTAGGAAGTTTTAGTATAAAAATAGTTTAGAAGTTTTTTAAAGTGTTTTCAAAGAGTTTGGAAGTGATTAGATATATTTCGCTGATAAAAGCTAATCAAAACTCAAAGTGTGTTAATTTTTTTATAACCTACATCCAAAACAAAATGTCTGAAATATATTTGTACAAATATTTGCTGATATGCCATCAACAGTCAAGGAAGATTTATTACATATATATATACTTGATCACCAGTCGATATATAATATATATGTCCGTCTGTCCGCTATACTGCTCGCTTGTGGGATTGTATGAACTTAGAGATCTCAGAGTCTATTACATATAGAAGCATTAAATATTGAAAATTTTCTGAACTTCTCCTTTCCTAAATCAGGTTTATGTATTTATTGGATTTTACGCGAACCAAATGTGTTATTAAATTTTTCAATTTGTCATTTTTTATATACATACTCCTAGAATTTTTTTTTCTAGTAGTCTCATAGAGGCATATCGAATATTTAAAATAAGAAGAACAAGCAAATTACCGTCGAGCATAACCGACTGTAAGAGGCCCTGTACCAGTACAGGTCGCCTAGCAAACACAAATGTTTCCCTAACTCATGACCAAGCAGTATAAAACAACAAGTAAGGAAATTTCAGTCGGGCGTAACCGACTGTAAGAGGCCCTGTGCCAGTTCAGTTCGCCTAACAAACACATTAAATGTTTCCCGAGCTTATGACCAAACAGATGACCACTTCTCACTGCGCGAATATGAATGAAAAGAAAAGGGGGGTCGTTCAAATTCAATTGCTTATAAAATCGTCATTTATTATCCGATTTTGATGAACTTTTCGGATTTTGGCTAAGAAGGATACTGGCATACTTACTTTTTTTTGTGCCGAAGAAATTTTTACCCTTGGGGGTGATTTTATGGGGAAGGGGGGGAGGGGGGAAGGGGGGGAAGGGGCAAAATTTTAATAAACTTGTGAAATTCCGGAGCAGTCCTAGTCGAATGCAAAAAACACGAAGTCTCTATCTATTACCGTTTCCGAGATCCTTTCGTTCATACGGACGGACGGACGGACAGACGGACATGTCTATATCGACTCCTCTATCACTCCTGACCATAATGGAGGTAACTTTGGGGGGTCTCCGACCATTATTTCTACCTGTTACATACATTTGCACAAACCCAATAGGCTCTTGTACCTTCGGTACAGGGCCTAAAAAGGAAAAAAAATTTAAAATAAACTTGTAAAATTGCGGAGAAGTTCAAGTCGAATGCAAAAAACACGAAGTCTCTATCTATTACCGTTTCTGAAATACTTTCGTTCATTCGGACGGACAGACGGACATGTCTATATGGACTTCTCTATCACTACTGACCATAATGGGGGGTAACTTTGCACAAAACCAATAGGCTCTTGTACCTTCGGTATAGGACCTAAAAATTGTTCATGAGTATGAGATAATGAATAAGGTTTGATAATGAGTACGTTAAGTCCTTAGGGTTCCCAGCCATGTTTTATTCATTTGATCAATATTTTAGGTGAAACGTGGTGACCACTTGATAAACTGATCAGGGAAGTAATGGAAAATGTATTTAGACTAAGGATCTGCATAAAAAAAATCAAATGAAGTCAACTATTTGTGCATATTGGAAGATAAAATCGACTCTCGGTGTGGATTATTAGTTTCCGCTTAAGTTTGTTTGTCATACGCTCCAGTTCTATCTTAGCTTAGTCAGATCTGGCAAACAATGAAATTCTAGGTGTAATCCTCTCCTTGGTACTAAATATGAAGAAACTTGACTACTTTAAAATCAAGTGTATTCGAATTTCAATGAATTCTCTTGCCACTTTAGAATCGTTTACGTTTGCTACGAACCTTTTCGTCCAATAATGTGAGCACTACATGCGTTGATAGTTCCAGTTTGCTCATATTCTTTTGATTGAACGGAATTTCACCCGATTCAACAAAACTTCCTTTGCTGCTTTGTTGTGCCAGCAGAAATGCATAGCCATTCGTTAATATATCCTTCTGTACTGGCAATATCTGTGAGATAGCAAACAAAGAACGCAGTACGTAAGCGGTTAACCAGGTGGAGCCACGCCCATTTCTATCACCTTCGAAGTATGAAAATGAACCATCTGGTAAACGATAGCGAAATAAATTCTGATAGCCGTTCTCTAGATGGCGTAACAGTTTTTGACGCCAACTGGGCTTCAACTTGTTTGTGATCTGCAAGTATGTATGTACATAAATTCTAGCCCAATAGTCTCATTGGTTCTCCATCAAACTTACATTCAAGTAGTCGAAAACTAAATAATTACTTAACAATTTTGATGCAATGTGCTCACATGTGCCGCTTGGTTCCTGTGCCAGTTCGTTGATGCCTTTCAGTAGTGGTCCCAAGATATCGCCGAAAACAGTGAACTCAATATGCTCAGAGTTTGCTAATAGATTTTCGGGAAAGACTAGACTGAAACTGTTTTCGTATTGCTTATTTTCCAGTGTGATAAAGAAATCTTTGGTCTTTTGTTCGGGCAGGCCTTCCGCAGTTACACGCAGGCGATGTAGCACCCTATCGACATGGTCGCCCGTATTTGCACTGAATTTAAGTTTGACTTCACCAATAACTCTGGGCACAATCAGAAAAGTTGTCGTAATTGTGGATAATTGTGCGACGTTAATACTTTTGTCAAGTGTCACATTCTCGGATGCACCATCCATATTGAGCATGGCCTCAAAATCTCCATTTTTATTCTCCAATGTAACAACGACTTCGGTCGGCTCTGGTAAATTGTTGAAGATGGTGACTGGTATCTCAATTATCTCGCCTGTATGAAAATTAGAAAAAAAAAAAAAAAAAGTATTATTAAGAAAAAAGTCAATACTTAATGTACAAACCTCTCTTCACTGCATTCGGCAGAAATACACTAAGAAAGAATAGCTTCTCGCTTACAATGCTTAGTTTTTCATTCAGCAAACCCAGTCCTAGTGTTGGATGCATGGAGAACGCTACAATATCCCAGGTTGTTATTTTACTGGGTATATGCTTAGACCAAGTCGTTTTGGTGCTTTGTACACTGAATAGTAGTAAATAGTTATAATTGGGTATAAAGAATTGCCGAAGTACGCACTTTTTTAACTCTTCGAAAAACCAGATGTCGTCGAAATAACTTCTGTATGTTGGGTGTGAAATATCTGTCTCGGGATTTTCCTCATCCATTGGGTCATCGCTATACTGGTTTTCTTTGTCTGAATTGTAAAAATACCAGGGTCGATCATCACTGCGACGCTGAGCTATTATAATAAATTATGGGAAAAAAATCAAATAAAATCAAATAAAATCAAAATAAATCAAAATAAAAGCAAATAAAATCAAATAAAATTAAATAAAATCAAATAAAATTAAATAAATCTAAATAAAATCAAATAAAATCAAATAAATTCAAATAAAATCAAATAAAATCAAATAAAATCAAATAAATTCAAATAAAATCAAATAAAATCAAATAAAATCAAATAAAATCAAATAAAATCAAATAAAATCAAATAAAATTAAATAAAATTAAATAAAATTAAAAAAAAATCAAATAAAATTAAATAAAATTAAATAAAATAAAATAAAATCAAATAAAATTAAATAAAATTAAATAAAATTAAATAAAATCAAATAAAATCAAATAAATTCAAATAAAATCAAATAAACTCAAATAAAAACAAATCAAATAAAATTAAATAAAATTAAAAAAAATCAAATAAAATTAAATAAAATTAAATAAAATAAAATAAAATCAAATAAAATCAAATAAAATCAAATAAAATTAAATAAAATTAAATAAAATTAAATAAAATCAAATAAAATCAAATAAATTCAAATAAAATCAAATAAAATCAAATAAAATCAAATAAAATTAAATAAAATTAAAAAAAATCAAATAAAATTAAATAAAATTAAATAAAATAAAATAAAATCAAATAAAATCAAATAAAACCAAATAAAATCAAATAAAATCAAATAAAATCAAATGAAATCAAAATAAATCATAATAAATCAATTAAAATCAAATAAAATCAAATAAAATCAAATAAAATTAAATAAAATCAAATCAAATAAAATTAAATAAAATTAAATAAAATAAAATAAAATCAAATAAAATCAAATAAATTCAAATAAAATCAAATAAAATCAAAATAAATCAAAATAAATCAAATAAAATCAAATAAAATCAAATCAAATTAAATCAAATAAAATTAAATAAAATAAATTCAAATAAAATAAAAAAAAGCAAATTAAATCAAATAAAATCAAATAAAATCAAATAAAATCAAATAAAATCAAATAAAACCAAATAAAATCAAATAAAATCAAATAAATCAAAATAAATCAAAATAAATCAAATAAAATAAAATAAACAAAAATAAAATAAAATAAAATTACAAAAAAAATCAAATAAAATCAAATAAATTCAAATAAAATCAAATAAAATCAAATTATATCAAATAAAATCAAATAAAATCAAATAAAATCAAATAAAACAAATAAAATCAAATAAAATCAAATTAAATCAAATTAAATCAAATAAAACAAATAAAATCAAATAAAATCAAATAAAACAAATAAAATCAAATAAAATAAATAGCAGGACGAAATTTTGATAGATGAATGGGCTCAATGGACAGTGACAAAGATGATTTAGCCATTCAGTAGCTTTTTGCTGCTAAAAATTCAATTTTCGTGACATCGCAATGCTGAGCTTCATGCTCGCCGTACTAAAGTGTTAAGTCCATGTTGCAGGCTAAGAGTTATGAATTTTTGAGAAATCTCTACTGAGATGATGCCTTGCACTCGTGCCATTATATTATTACTTTGTCATTCTAGGATTTTTTTTATGCACAATTTTTAACCTGAAGCGATCGCAACGTACATACTAAGTACGATTTTTGGGGGTCTCAGCTTCAAAAAGCAACGTACGTTGACATATTTAAGTTGATTGTGCTATCATACTTACGCCGTCTCATATAGAACTGCGATTCGCGTTTATAAACAAAATGTCCATTGGTCAGAACCAGGAGACCACTTTTCTGTCCAGGATATTTGGAAAAGCCACCTTGCCAAGGTGTTTTTGTACGATAGAGACCCAGTAACCAAATAATATCGCTCATTGTCAGACTGTTTCGGTTATTTCGTACCTTTGCAGTTCTATCGACAGCTATAAGACCAACATAGGAGCCGGGTCTTGTGCGTATAACAAAGTCAACACGGCTGCCCGGTGTTACGCGTTTCGGTGCTGTAATGCGTAGCTGTTGTATATACAAAGATTGAAAGCCATTTATAAACTTTGAAACAATAACTACTTACCATATTATCTAACTTGACATTCACACTGAAGCCAAACTCAGCTGAGAGCAGTAAGCCCGCTTTATTGATGGTGTGTATAAATATTCTTGAATTTGGTGCCATTAGCGGCGTCGTTACAATTTTTATACGTAATGGTTGCTCGGGCGCATTACCGGATATTGGTGCTGTTGTTAAGATATTGCCACGTCCCACTACTAAATAAACCGGATGTTGCATAACATCATTCGGCTTAAAGTTGAATGCAACTGTTGAGTGCACAGCGGTACGACTCTCGATTGATTGACTGACATTGTCCGCACGCAACTGCAAGTCATCCGCTGCATCCATACTTCTAGTTAGCATTGGACTTTTGACAACGGTGCTAAAGAGCTGCTGTCGTTCGCCATCAAATTCCAATTCGGTTTTATAATAGGCGGTATAGCTATCGGAGCTATAAAGATATGGTAGACTAACTATAAATGTTGCAACACCCTTAAAATCAATATTGCTGCCATAAGTATGAACTTTTGTGGGCAACTTTGGTGGCTGTCCGTTGCCATTAATATCATTCCGAAATAGTGCAGGCGTATAATATAATTTGGCTGCAAATTTTTTGGCACTTTTAACTGGTGTATCGTTGAGATGAGTGATTCTGTACTCCACAATGGTCTTTGTCTGGCCACGTTTTATTCTATGACAAAAGTTCACCTTACACTTGACAATGTAGCGATACGGATGCAGTACAACGAATTTGCTGGTGTTCTGTTGCTGTTCGGTATGTTGCTCCCAAACGTTGGCATCTATCTTGAGATGTCTGTGCACGTAGGGTATATTAGCTGGCACGGCAAAGTGTTTCAGTGACATTGAAATATGCACTTTGCCGCTATGCAGTTGTGTTGCAATTGTAAGTGGCTTGTGTAGTTGCACTTTTTGTGACGGTTCCTCTAGAAGCTCTTTAATAACTACACTTACATTACCCTCGACTGGTCCACCATAGGCATAATGTGCTTGCACCACAATTAGTATTTTTTCTGCGCCTATTTTAAAACGTTTGGGCGCATCTATGGACACTAAGAAACGTGGATTCACGTGTTGCGCCACTTCAAAATAGCTGCATTTTTCTTCCGTTTTTAAGGTATTCTTCACACAAATACGCCACTTTCCGAGTACTGCGAAATCGGCCAGAAACACTTCATCAGCGAAAATACCATTCAGAACGTTCGACGAAACATTGTGAAACTCTTTGATGCGATTTTTTTGCGCATCATCGCACCAGATAAACGCGTTTCTATTCGGTCGTAAACCATACACATTCTCATCGAGAAATAATACACGAAATTGAAACAATTCACCCGGTCGATATTTTTGCTTTGCGTATTGTATGCGTATATACGGCTGAAATTCCTTATAGAGCAGTTTGGTTGTATTATAGATCTTCAGACCGCTCAAGCCGCGTACAGTGAGAAAATAATCACCACGCAGCAGTGTCGGTAGTTCAAAGTTTATGGGTTTGCCGAAATTGTCTTTTTGTACTGTGACATTACGACTCATACGAAATTTTGGACCATGCAGCGAGATCTGGAATTGATAGCGCTGTTGTCGCATATTGAAAACTGCCACAGCGACGGCATATGAATGCCCGGAATATATTGTGCCGGGTGCAACTACGCTGTAATGTCTGTAAATATGTATTAAAAGAAATATGGAATATATTAGAAATGCGTCATTGCATTAGTTGCGGCGATCAAGAAATTCGTATTTAATAGAAAGAACCAGCACTCACCCCTGGCTTGTGACGTAATGCATTAACAAAGCAAACAGAAAGACACAACGCAACATCTTTCCGTACATCGAGTTCGTCTTATTTGCATCGACTCAAAACTGAAACTGAGTGAATACATTCGAATTGTATGAGAACTGTAAAAATTTTATGATGTGCCGTGAAATTGAAATGCGTTACGCTTTGTAGACGTGATGTTGCGTAATGCGAGAAGTGCTTACATAAAGAGAAATAAAATTGTGGCATATATCAGTACAGTTGCATGACTTTGTTGAATTATTACACCAGAATAGTGCATACATTCAAAATATAAGAAGTTTAAACGTTTTCTTCGCATAGCTGGCAAAGCGGCTTAGAGGTTCTCGTGAGAATATGGAAGTGGTTGGTGCTGCTGTGTGCAATACAGAGGCGAATGAAGGTGCGACATTTTGTACGTTTGTCAGCATTTCTTCAGATTTAGATCAAATAACTTGTACTTGTGTTGGAATGTACAACATGCGATTAAATGGTTCTTACAAAGTTCTTTTCAATAGAGTGCAGAAAGTTGAATGTGGTAGTCTTTGCTGCCACTTTAGCTGCCTCATTGACTAAATCATTGACAGGACTAACTTGATGACTAGGAACTCACACCTAATATGGTCAATAATTGGATTTTTAGTATATAAGGAGAAGATACTGCCTTTTAGGTTGAATGGTTATAACAGTCACCAAAACAACTCGGTGAAACAGCTTGGAAATCAGAATGAAACTTCATATCAAATCGAAAACTTTGTGGATGACGCTTAGAACTATTATCAATGTTTCTTTGTTTTTTTGCTTGTGCCATGCCATACCAAATATTTACGTATGTATATATTTTTTTCCAATTTTCAGTATCTCCCACATCATTTCTTTGCAGAAGTAGTTATTAAAGCTGTTGTTAAATCGACTATGTACTTTATTTTTTCTTTCAGTGCATGTGTCATACAAATCTTTTTGAAGTAAATATGATATATATATATCACCATATCATATTGTCATTGGTGTCGACATTTTAAGCACACTCGAACTGTCAGAAAACTGTCAAATGTAACTGATGGTTGTGCCAAGTTGTCGCCGTGATAAGTCACTTTAACACCTTTCTGTCTGCAAAAAAAAAAAAAAAAAAGAAACGATGACAGAGTCATTCATGAAAATAATCTGAGACAGAAACAAGCAAACAAACAAACAAACAAACTGTTCTGCATGAAAATAAACACATATCACTGTCCTCCGCTGAGATACAGAGCTACAAATTTAGTGAATAAGCAAAAACAAATAAATTTTCCATGTGGTCTTCTTCTAAGTGGTTACGGCTGCAAAGTTTCTTCTTTGAAGTGAATTAGTTTGTTTGGCTTGAACTCGAAATCCTTTTAGCTTTTGATTAGTTTACGCAGTGCATAAGTGATTTGCGTGTGTGGCTGAGTATTTTACGTAAATTGATTTTGATTTTGACGCCTCAAATTGTCTTGAAAGTCGGATTGCAGTCTATTTGGGAATTTTAGTAAATAAGCTTAAGTTAGTTTAAAGTGCTTTAACAATGAGGATCATTACTATTTCGTGATACAATAATGTGAGAAATTAGTTTAGAAATTGTATGATATGCAAGTGTGCAAGGTCATATATAAAACTTCAGGAAAGTGTTTAAAATATAATTTAGACAGATTAACTTAAAAAAAATGTATGCGAGAAATTATGAAGAAAAAAATATTTATTCGTCATATTTTTAGGCCCTGTACCGAAGGTACAAGAGCCTATTGGGTTTGTGCAAATGTATGTAACAGGTAGAAATAATGGTCGGAGACCCCCCAAAGTTACCCCCATTATGGTCAGGAGTGATAGAGGAGTCGATATAGACATGTCCGTCTGTCCGTCCGTATGAACGAAAGGATCTCGGAAACGGTAATAGATAGAGACTTCGTGTTTTTTGCATTCGACTAGGACTGCTCCGGAATTTCACAAGTTTATTTTAAAATTTTGCCCCTCCCCCCCTTCCTCATAAAATCACCCCCAAGGGTAAAAATTTCTTCGGCACAAAAAAAAGTAAGTATGCCAGTATAGAGATATCGTCCTTCTTAGCCAAAATCCGATCCAAAGTTCATCAAAATCGGATAATAAATGACGATTTTATAAGCAATTGAATTTGAACGACCCCCCCTTTTCTTTTCATTCATATTCGCGCAGTGAGAAGTGGTCATGTGTTTGGTCATATGCTCGGGAAACATTTAATGTGTTTGTTAGGCGAACTGAACTGGTACAGGGCCTATTACAGTCGGTTACGCCCGACTGAAATTTCCTTACTTGTTTTTTACGAAATATTGCCTTAGTGTATGGGGAATCAGCTGATTAGTAAATTATTTCACTAATCAGCTGATTGTCTAGTTTCACATAGTGAAAGAATATTTGGAGATTAGGCTTCGACACAAATGTGTAAAAAATAGGACTCTTTTCATATGAATACCAACGCTGCATCGGTCTAAAAATCGATGGGAATAAATCTAAATCATGATAAATGATGATAAACCAGTGCTGTAAGGTAGATGACCGACTCATCAAATCCATATTCTTCAACTTCATAGCTTCTTGTCGATATCTACGAAGACTTCAGGCAAACTAATGGTGGCCACATAACCAATTCGGCCAAAGGAACAGGCGATTGTTTGCTTCGCAGTGCTTCGTGCGTGAACAACTTTTATTGGAACACCCACACGGTCGTTTGCTGTTTTGTTTCCGGCTCATACGCATATATTCATGATTCGTTACCTTTGACGTAGTTTGAAGCACCGCGATCGTATTTTTTCAACATTTCTTTGCACCAATCCCCACGAGCTTTTTTTCAGCAATGGTCGAATTCTGTGGAATCCAACGTGAACAAACCTTTTTTACGGCTCGGTGTTCATGCAAAAACTTTTATATGTGCTGGTGGAACTTATGTTCGGGGTGTGTTCATGATGTGTCACGGTATGACGATCTCGCATGTTTTATGGCACAGCAACTGATTTTGGTTGACTTTCACGAAATATGTCGCTGAGCGAAGTACGACCACGATTGAATTCACCATATCAGCGATATAAAGTGGAATTTTATGGTGCTACATCGTCACACAAAGAACTGTGTCCATGGTCGTTTTGTTCATATAAAAACTCAGAAACAATGGGTACTATTCTTTAGAGAGGTGTTGGCATGCCTTTTCAATACTAATCTGAAAATAGACTAGGATAGACTAAATGTCCAAACTTAAAAACTCTAAGTTTTATAGTCTCTGAGTTTTTGGTGTGCATACAGACAGCCATACAGACAGACTTGTCTCTATTGACTAAAATTTTTGTAAAGAGTTCACCACTGTTAGTTGTTCGATTTGGATTCTTTTGGTCCAATTTATTTATTGACGTTTCTAGCTGAAATAAATGCAACAACAAAAAATTCTTCATACAAAAATCCTGAAAGGTGGGAGAGATTTGTATGGTGTCCAGTGGTCCGATCTGTATGTAAATATAATATTTTATAAGGACTAAAGTAAGGTATACCAAATATCAAAAAAAAACATTTTTTTTTTAAAGATTTTTAAAGATTCAAAATAAGAAGTATTGATGCATGGTAAGTGCCAACTCCCCCTTATGCAGGGGTAACGGTCACTTTCAATGAATGCAAAATATTCGATAAAGGGATACGAATAAAACTTTAAAGGCTATATTTTCTACAGTCTACAAGTTCTTGTTGCTTGTATGGACCGTATGGCCTACTGGCAAGAATCTACGATTCACCACGGTACTGTAATCGAAGAAAATGTCCAGCAAAAAACTTTCATATCTGACCGAATTTGGCGTGTTTTTTTTTAAGTTATGTGTCTTCCATTGAACCATAAACCTATATAAGATACATTTGAGAAAATCTTGTTAATCGTTGACATTATTCAACAGTTTCTGATTGATGCTCATGTGAAGGATTTTCTGGCCAAACTGTAGTAATTTGCAGTCAGACAATTTATGCTGGAGCATCCACGGCGGAAGAGCTTTTTTTTATTTTTTCAAGAACCTTCATTTTGTCAAAAAGAAAATTAACAAGTAAGGAAATTTCAGTCGGGCGTAACCGACTGTAAGAGGGCCTGTACCAGTTCAGGTCACCTAACAAACACATTAAATGTTTCCCGAGCTTATGACCAAACACATGACCACTTCTCACTGCGTGAATATGAATGAAAAGAAAAGGGGGGGTCGTTCAAATTCAATTGCTTACAAAATCGTCATTTATTATCCGATTTTAATGAACTTTTTGGATTTTGGCTTAGAGAAACATTAACTCTATACTAGCATACTCAACTTTTTTTGTGCCGAAGAAATTTTTAGCCTTGGGGGTGATTTTATGGGTAAGGGGGGGGAGGGGCAAAATTTTAAAATAAACTTGTAAAATTCCGGAGCAGTCCTAGTTGAATGCAAAAAACACGAAGTCTCTATCTATTACCGTTTCCGAGATCCTTTCGTTCATACAGACGGACAGACGGACGGACGGACGGACATGTCTATATCGACTCCTCTATCACTCCTGACCATAATGGGGGTAACTTTGGGGGGTCTCCGACCATTATTTCTACCTGTTACATACATTTGCACAAACCCAATAGGCTCTTGTACCTTCGGTACAGGGCCTACAAAGGGACTTAATTATTTGTTCTTCATTTTTCTTAAAGATGTACGGTCCAGGGATTGAGATCTTCGAATCTGTTTGCGACCTGATCATAGCTAGATATATGCGAGCGGCCGATATTGTAAGTTCTGCGGTGTATGCTTTCTATTTCTTGTATATAAAGCTGATAAAGCTAGAAGGTCTATAAAGAATCCTGTGGTGGCGCCATGCTTGAGAATACATTATATATAATATTTTGTTTTAATTAATTTTTGAAATTATCGGAAACTTTTGACTCACACCTTTATGTATAGTATTTGAAGGCTTTCTGAGATATATACTAATACAATTCGCCAACAAAGTGCATAATTATGAATGAGCGAGGTGGTGGACAAATTGAAGTGTTGCAGGCGGAGAGTGGGGTAGAAAGGATAACAAGCAGCAAACATAATTTAACTCAATTTAAAGGCTACAGTGAACATTAATGAATGAACGAGTAAGTGAGTGGCAGAATAACTCCAAGAATTTAAATGCAGACGAAAGAGTAAAAGGAAGTCACGGGCTGCCATGTTTGAAGTTGATGTGTCTGTCTGTCTGTCTGTTTCATGCAGTTATGTGCATTTCCGCTTGAATGCTACAGCTGCGCTCATGCATTCATGCAGTCATTCATTCAATGAGTGCTTCATTTCTTCAATCATTTGCTTAATCAACGCAAGGCGTTTGTGTGGCTGACAGCATTTGCGAGTGAAGTCCCACATATGAGTATTGCTTTTAATTTGTTTCTATATATATTTTTTTTTTTCTGAAGAGTGAAAGTCCTTGCAAGCTAATCAGTTTTATTACATGATACATGTACAAATGCATATCCCATAACACACACAAATACCATCCATCAGCAATGTTTAGCCCCCTTGTAACGCAACATGTTAATCACTCTGTATGCGCTGCAAATCATTCACAAAGCCTTGCAGAGGCAATCAGTTTGTTGTGTAGTGATTTGTTTTAAATCGATTTGTGCCAGTTTCGCTTGAACAGTGTAACAAGTTGCCGCATCATCACATCGATGGCTCCCTCTTGAGGCTGCTATCCTATATCGGACATCAGCTGCGTTTGCAACATATTTTATGGCGTTTGAAATCTTGCAGAAAAATGCATTTACCATCTTTGGAAAAGTACAAAAAAACTCAGCACAAGCGAGTATTTATCACTAAATCGTAACAAACGTACAACAATGTGTTTTACAGCAAGTTCCTGAGATGCTGTCGAACCAAGCAAAGACAATGCCAGAAATCTATTGTGGCGTATGAATGTGAATGACAGATTTTTATGCGCTTGTTTGCAAAGTTTATCGATGAAGTTTATGGCTAGTGAACACAAATGTTGATGTTTTTATGCTTTGATGCAATTCGGTGGGATTTTTGTTGTTTTTTTTTTTTTGTATTTTTGAAGTAGTTAGAGGGTGGCTTGTGGTTGGAGTTGCCTAAATGGCGCCAAAACCAATTCACGCTTACAAAATATGCAGTTTTAGTGTTTTATTATAAAACAAACGAATGATTGCCATAAAATCGAGTAGTCCTTAGCATATTGGTTCGAAGAGCAGGACTATTTTTTGTTTTTTTTTTTTTTTTCTGGGAATATGATTTTTTTTGAATAAAGTTTTTGCTATACTCGTATATAAAATCAAGCTGCAGTAATATAGTTAGCTGGATTTGCATTTTTGGTTTTGTACAATGATTTTAGCTTATGGTGATGTTACTGCTACTATTTTGGTGGTATAATCCTTTGATGTTACACTCCTAAGTGCTGTTAGGTGTTAGTGCAAATGGAAAGTTTGGTATTTTTTAGCATTGACGTGAGCAGACCGTTTTAATCTATTACCATTATTTATATAGCTTACAATGAATTGAAAAATTCAACCAAAAAAAAAAAAAAAAAAAACAAAAAAAAAAGGATATATGTAACATGACTTTTGGTTATGCATTTTTGAAGACAAGTTTGTGGCGACAAACTTATTCCTTGGCAATGAGTTGTTTTCCTCTTTTCGCGAACAATAAATTTTCACTGTTCGCGCACATATTAGATAAACTCTTGGATTGGTTCATTGGTCATCCCAGAGTTCAGATTGAAATGTTATGGAAACTGTTTAAAAAAAAAAAAATTATTAAAACGATTGATTTGATATGTTCTTGAAGACTTCTTTGGCTTAATGCTATTTGAAAACTAATGAAATAAACAAGCGACATTAAACAATAAAAACGAAAAAAAATTTATTAAAAAGTTTTCGATTATTCGATTATTTTGCGTAGGATACAGCACTCCCTTTTATTAAGTTTCTCAACACAAAATTAAATTTAAAAAAAAAAAACATGCAGCAGTTGCACTGAAGCATTGACGACCTTGCCCAATCCTGCATTCATCCTATGCTGGAATTTTATTAAAATTTAGTACTTGCAGCTTTTTTCCTTTTTTCACAAACTTTTTTTGTTTATATGTAGTAAAAATAAAGTTTTGCATTTTTTTTTTTTTTTTGGCAATTATATAAATTAAGTAAGATGATGTTAGGTCCATGCATTGCGGGAGTCATTGCCATACTGTAAGGAGTCAAAATTTTTTGAACAAAAAAAATTTCCAAAATTCATAATTTTAAACGAAGGAACGGATTTTAAATCACAAAGAGACTTTTTTATGATGAATTTCTTTAGCTTTAAGACTGTGTATAGTAAAAATTGTTTAAAATAATTTTTAATAGAAAAAAATCCTTTATATGCACCTTTCGATTTTTAGGCCCTGTACCGAAGGTACAAGAGCCTATTGGTTTTGTGCAAATGTATGTAACAGATAGAAATAATGGTCGGAGACCCCACAAAGTTACCCTCATTATGGTCAGGAGTGATAGAGGAGTCGATATAGACATGTCCGTCTGTCCGTCAGTCCGTCTGTCCGTCCGTCCGTCTGTTCGTCTGTACGAACGAAAGGATCTCGGAACCGGTAATAGATAGAGACTTCGTGTTTTTTGCATTCGACTAGGACTGCTCCGGAATTTTACAAGTTTATTTTGAAATTTTGCCCCTCCCCCCCCTTCCCCATAAAATCACCCCTTAGGGTAAAAATTTCTTCGGCACAAAAAAAATTAAGTATACCAGTATAAAGATGTCGTCCCTCTAAGCAAAAATTCAAAAAGTTCATCAAAATCGGATAATAAATGACGATTTTATAAGCAATTGAATTTGAACGACCGCCCTTTTCTTTTCATTCATATTCGCGCAGTTAGAAGTGGTCATGTGTTTGGTCATAAGCTCGGGAACCATTTAATGTGTTTGTTAGGCGAGCTGAACCCGTACAGAGCCTCTTACAGTCGGTTACGCCCGACTGTAATTTCCTTACTTGTTTTTTTTTTAAATACTTATAAATGTTCCTTATTTCATCATCTTCTTACTTCCCAAAGGTAATTTTGCATTTTATTTCTGCTTTTAGCTTGATACGTTTAGAAGAGCGTTTTCCATTTTTTTCTCCATCCAAATACATACATAATAAGTTTTCTCATGGCCATAAAAATAATCGTTTTTGTCACTGATGACTTTTTTATTCTTAAGTTTTGGTAACAGGAAAAAGTCACAGTGTACTAACAATGTGAAGAGTACCAAAAAATTCATAGCCCATATTCTGTCTCACTGTCTTGATTGTTCCTTAGTCTTTAGTGTGTTGTAATGGATTCATGTTTCGTTCTTGGCAACGAAAAAACGGAAAAACCTCAATCGAATCGCTGCTGATATTCCAACACTTCTTTGAAGTGGTCACACGGTTGCGCTATTGTTTGAGTTTGAGCAATCGCGGCCAGCTTTTTCATTTACAAGTATTTATTTAAAATGTAATATGTAGCCAACATATTGAGATGCCTACAACTTGAGCCATCTTTTGCGCAAATGGCTTAAAGTAGTAGACAGAAATCGTCAAAGCAATCCAGTTAACAATTCTACATATGTATAATAATAATAATAAAAAACTAACCTTTAACTTTTACACCAATATCCACTATGCCAATCTCCAACACTCAAAATTCCTTACCAATTCCAACTCAATAAATTAATGAAAATAATGATATGCAAGTATTAAAAACTTTGATGAAACAATTAACAATTCTAAATGTTGTCACACTCCTAATTTCAGATAAGCTAAGAACTATTTGCTGGAATGCAAACGAGTTAAAATAACATGTTCTGGAGCTAAAGCAATTTTTTTATGATAATAGTTTGGATCTGGCACTGATCTCAAAAGCTCATCTCCCAACAAAACATTTCCTAAGGATCACATGATATAGATTACATTGCCATGATTATAAGAAAATAAATTAAAATGCATCTTAATTGAAAACTACATCTATGAGCATATAAAAGCTACTACTATTTATTTATATGATCTAAAAGAGCCTCTGACTATTTCTGTCTTGTATAGTCCTCCTAACCACATAGTATGAAAATCTTGGAAACTACAAGATGCCACAAAGACAAAAGAAGCTTCATCAAGCAATAAAGCATCTTAAAGAAGTTCTTACCCAAAATACAAACAAGTTTATAGAAAGTTATCTAACTCATCTGTACCCAAGTTTATCTCTGGAAAATTGCTGAAAGAAGTTCCAAAGAGAGCTATACTATATCTCTGAAATTTGCTTCGAACAAGACTAAAATATTTTCCAAAGACATAGAAGGTATCAGAAAGCAAAGCATTACCTAAGCTTGACAAAGCTACTTCGAGTGCAGCATCCTATCGACCGATTAGTCTTTTGCCGTTTTTATCAAAAGTGTTTGAAAGAATATTTCAGAACAGACTGCAACCCATACTCGACAATAGTTACGTTATACCTGACTATCAATTTACATAGAATAGTCAAAAAAAATCTCTACAGACCTTGATGATAAGAAATTTTGTATTGGATGGCATAAGGGATTGTTATTCAAACCAAAAACTCTTCTTCCGCATGACTTTAACCTTTTGCTAAAAATTACTTATCCGATAGACGCTTAAATGTAAAAGTCAAAGACGCTTTAAAGTCAATCAGACAGATAAATGCAGGAATATTCCAAGAGAGTGTATTAGGATCCCTTTTATATGTTCTTTTACTCAAGACATACTACAACCGAATGAGGCCTGTTCCATAATTGCTTTTGCTCTTCTAAGTAGTTGTAGTTCATTACAAGGCTTTTACTCTAAATAGCTTTAAAAATGCTTAACTTTATTTATTTACAAATGTTCGAGGTTATAAATGATTCAATTAGAAATTATATTGTCTAAAGCACAGAATTTTTAGTATTATTCACTTTTCGTTCGTTTAGCGCTAATATGAAATAGTGTTGCCAACTTTTTAAAACAATATATATGAGCAAAGTTGTGCCGTTGTCGCAAACGACGCACTCACACTTCGTCCTTGGAGACGCAGACCCTTAAAGTGAAACGCTTTGAATTTTTCACCGCGCAGAGACAACGCGTTAAAAGTTTTGTGTTTTTTCCAAGCAGGATTTAACAAAACAGCTGAATAGCAATCATTCAGCACCATGAATGTCATGTAAGAGTGATGGAAAAAGTATCTACGGCAAGAACAAGAACAAAAAATCTCCAAGTGAAAGGCGTGAAAGGCGTAAAAAGCGCTAAAAGCGTTTAAATGAATTTAAAAGAGCAAAACTTTTATTTTCTTTTTTTTTTTTTCCAATGTGAAACTTTGTGTTTTTTTTTTTGGCTTTTTACCTACTGATTATTTTTTATGTTGCTTAACTAAGTTAGAAACTTTGGCGCCATGCCTTAAAGCAGTCTCGAAGTAGCTTCTTCGACTTGTCGGCGGATTACTACACTTAAGTGATGCAATGTACTCGCATTGTTGTAGCTTAAACAGTCAAGAATAGAACTAATTTTTGTTTGCATTTAGTTGAAATGTGCAAATAAAATATCTAATTAAGCGAAATGAGTTGGATGGAAGTTGCGTTGGTTTGGAATCACATTTATTTAAAAAGTCGAAAGTTAGTCGCTACATAATAAGTTATTCATATGGAATTTAACTGAACTTGATCTTTCTTGAGAGCTTTAACTTCTCTGAAGCGAAAAAAAAAATGATTTAAAAGATTTACTGATTCTATTAATCTATTTGAGGAATCATTTTTAATATATGCTTGCTTTATTATATCACAAACAAGAAAGAAAACTGCAAGAACTGCGCTTGACATGGAGATACACTGTACACTCATTGAAGCTTAAAATTTCATAGGGAATATAACGCTCTTCCTTCATGGTTCCGTTTGAAATACATATTGAAATTAGTTGAGATTAGTGTAAAATACTCAGTTTTGTACTTTCAAACTAAATTAAACAACAACAAGGTATTTCTCATAGTAAACACAGAAAAGTGACAGATTAGTATGTGAGCTACTACTTCTAGTAGGCCGACATGGACCAAAGTTAGGAGAAGGTGAAGTGAAAATAAGAACGTCTTAGTACAATATTTACAAAATAACAGAAATAGTTACTTTCTAGCGACTTTCTAAGCACCCCATGTAAACAATGCGTGCTTTTATCCATTCGAATGAGTTGAACAACCCAGTGTAGACTTAGGAGTTTTCTGCGCTGGACTATGTCAACCTCATCAAATACAAATCGCGTTTGATACGGATCCTAAATCCGTCGCTGACACTTATAGGTGTAGATTCTTTCTCTCAAAGACTTCCATTGGAGTTTGGTCTAACTCATACAATAGGACCGGCAGTATCAGCGTCTTAAAGAGTTTGACTTTCGTCTTTCGAAAGAGATCTTTACTTCTCATTTGCTTACTCAGCCCAAAAAAGCATCGGTTTGCAAGCGTGACTCTTCGCTTGATCTCCAGGCTGACGTTGTTGTTGCTGGTTATCTCGGATCCAAGATAAACGAAGTTTTCTCAACATTGAAGTTGAAATTCTGCATCGTCACTGACCATCCAAGACGCCATGACGAAGTGCAAGAAGACAACAAGTACTTCGTCTTGTCCTTATTCACCGCTAGACCCAAGAGCCGAGACTGTTTTCAATCTCTGCGAATGCCTTGCTGAGTCGCCGTTCCTGCGTAACGATGATATCGATGTCGACATACTCTGTATGTACGGGCACTTGCGTAGGATGTATTCCATCAGAAGATTGAAAAAAACTGCATGACAGAGCATTGCGCTGCCTGAAACCTCTCTTGGTAACAAAGGGTTCGGAGACCTTATATCATATCCTGACAACGTTCGTCGGCATGCAAAGACGAACGATCTTGGCCGGGTTATCTTGTGCAGACATGATGTCAATAAACTTCGATCGTATCGGCGTTTCGAAAGCGGCTTTGTAGTCGAGTGTCTTTTTTGAACTCACGGGTCTTTTCCAAGATTTGACGTAATGGCCTGAAGCCACACTTATATCGTCCTATCAGTGAGTCGGTATATGGCTTCAGCCTATTACACAATACGCGCGACAGAATCGTATATCCAATGGATAGAAGACTTATTCTGCGGTAGTTTGTGCAAACAGCGGGTTCTTCTTTCCTAAAGATAAGACAAAGAATACTGAGATTGCAGTCATTGGGTATGCCTTCATTGAACAATATTTTGTAAAAAAATTGGTGCATACTCCTCCTAACCTACTCCACGCCGTTGTTCTTGAATAACTCAGCTGGCAGTCCATTAGAGTCTGCCGCTTTGTTATTTTTCAGCTTTTTAATAACCGAATCGACCTCGTTATAGTCCGGTGGCTCTACAATAGTGCCATCGTTAACTGGTGGTTCCGGTGTCATTTCTCTATGGGCGGAAGTTGGTTGGAGAAATGACTCCTCCATAATCTCAGTGATTTCTGAGCATCTGTAAGCAGATTTTCATTTAAGTCCTTACGGAAAATTACTCCGGGTTTAAATCCTTCGGTCATTTCAGTCACATAACATCTCAACAATCTCAACAACTCGAACTCCCGCCTTTTTTGCTTCTTTTTCTTGCGTCTGAAAAGGCGTTTCTCCTCTCTCCGTTGCTCTCGATATCGCTCCTTAATAGCTTGCGTTGGTACCGACTGCAGAGTTTACTGATAGGAAACGTTCTTTTCTGCAGTAGCATTGCGACACTGCACATTGCACCTAGAATTAGTCACACGTTAAGCAATGACATTCTTGGCATGGAGTGGTTGATTTGTCTCCACAGTTCACTTATATCTTGAGAAGACGGAGAGGTTTCCCGGAGCAGTCGGGAGAGTGTTTTTGCGAAGATTTCGGCGGTCTGTTTGAATCGCAGCTTGCTGACGTCTAGCTTTTGTTGCATGCGTACCTTAGCTGCGACAAAATAGTGGTCCGAGTCAATGTTCGGACAATGTAACGTTCGAACTTCCAACACGCTCGATGCGTGCCTTCCGTATCCCTGCTAGACGCTCGTCAATAATCGTGAACCGGGAGACGAGGGCACGTAGTTTCCTACTCACCACGAAACCACATCCAAATTCGTGCTTTCTCGCATGGCAGCTGTAGTAGATGTCACAGATTGTTAGGCCCTGTACCGAAGGTACAAGAGCCTATTGGGTTTGTGCAAATGTATGTAACAGGTAGAAATAATGGTCGGAGACCCCCCAAAGTTACCCCCATTATGGTCAGGAGTGATAGAGGAGTCGATATAGCCATGTCCGTCTGTCCGTCCGTCCGTCTGTATGAACGAAAGGATCTCGGAAACGGTAATAGATAGAGACTTCGTGTTTTTTGCATTCGTCTAGGACTGCTCCGGAATTTCACAAGTTTATTTTGAAATTTTGCCCCTCCCCCCCTTCCCCATAAAATAACCCCCAAGGAGAAATATTTCTTCGGCACAAAAAAAATTGATATGCCAGTATAAAGTTAACGTCCCTCTTAGTCAAAATCCAAAAAGTTCATCAAAATCGGATAATAAATAACGATTTTATAACCAATTGAAGTTGAATGACCCCCCTTTTCTTTTCATTCATATTCGAGCAGTGAGAAGTGGTCATGTGTTTGGTCATATGCTCGGGAAACGTTTAATGTGTTTGTTAGGAGACCTGAACTGGTACAGGGCCTCTTACAGTCGGTTACGCCTGACTGTATTTTCTTACTTGTTTTTTTTTAAATTAACCCTGTACTATCTATCAGATTTTTGGGACTGCAGCGATGTCAGCTTTGCATCTTTCGAGAACATCAACCAGCTGAATATTTTCACCATCTCAATTAAAGGTGCGGACATTCCAGGTGCATATTCTTAAATCGTGATCCTTATATCATTTGCGGGGCTCGTCATCATAGCGTTCCATCCGAGGCTTTCTTTTTGTTTTCATTGGAGTTTAATTTATTTATCCAAGAGACACGTGTCTTAGCGGACGTTTTGAGCTGCTTGAGCCATTTGCAATAAGAATCATTGTTGGTCATTCCCAAGAGAATGTCAGTCAACAACTTTTCTCACAATGTGAACTTTTGCAAACGAACCTATCTCTCAGTTATACTATATATATTATATATAAATTCTAAGCAAATTATCTTATTAATTTGTAAATTAAATTAAATTAATAAAAAAAAGTATTTGTGGTTGCTCATACGAACAGCCTGACAGACGTATGTACATGTTTATATCGACTCAACTATTGATGCTATTTAAGAATATATATACTTCGTGGTGTTCATCTCTTCCCTTGCTACCTTTTGCATACATTTCCACAAACTTAGTACGCCCGGTATAGAATTTAGAAAAATTTTTTGCAGCAATTTGAAAAGTAAGCTTGAAAACTTGTGGTAAATTAATCAAAATGTTTTATCTTTTGCAGTATACAAAGCTGACTTTGTTGCTCAAGACAGGCCTGGCCGCAACTTATAAACTATTTACTTACATATGTACAATGCATGTAGCTGTCTAGTTTACTTAAGAATGTCGTGCTCTAAAGTCATTACTCTTTACTTTGTTTAAATATTTAAAATGTAACTTTGAGCTGCACAAAGAACTTCGACAACTAACCAACAAAGTCAGTGAAATAAGTTGCATGTGTGCTTTTATTTGGATATAAATTTCAATTTCTTGTTTTTGTTGTTGTTGTTGTTGTTTCGTTTTTAGACATCTAAGCCCATTTGACATTTTAAATGATTTAAATGGGTAGCTAAGCTAGAGTAAGCTAAAAGCTAAAAGCTACAGAAATAAGGAAACAACAAATGGGTAAAGGAAAATCCATTCGATTTCATGCTGCGCTCTGAGCCAAAAGAGTTCAATCAACCTGACAAATTTCAATCAAGTTGTGGTAAGTGAACTGAGCTGGTTCAGTGTTGCTTGGTGATGAGACGAAAATCTGTAGTTCACTCCATACAATTAGCTCATATATAAAGCTTATCCCCCCACCATATACACTGTATATATTCTGCAAGCCTTTCTCAACTTTTATTTAACTTGAAAGTCATTTATTTGAGCAGGCGTCGTACAACAAATACCGATGTATCTGTAAGTTTGTATCTTTCTGCTGTTTGTTGCTTTGTATCTTTTTGTGCACACATTCAAGAGCAACGCTATCGATAGAGTCCATCTTCATGCTGTCTGTCTGTACATGTGAGTCGTTTCATTCATACACTTTCTCTCTCTCGCTCTTTCGCTTCGTCTATTTAGCTCAAATGTCCTTCATGTCTTTTTATTATTTCTACCTTTGGACAATTGGCTTAGAAATGTTTTAGGTTAACTTAAATTGGCTTGGCCTGGCTTCGTTTTGTTTGGTTTGTTCGCTCACACATATTGTAAATACCCAAACGTACAAGAGTAACAGACTTTTAGTGAGTATAGTCTGTCTGTCAGCTACTTTTCAGTTCTTTACAGTTTAGTTTTATTTCGATTCGTTTGCTTTGCATTAGCTTTCAACGCCAGCCAGTTGAACACAGTTCTTTACTCCTTTTGCAATTGAATCTACGCTGCATACCAGTTGCCGCACAGTGTCCTGTGTGCTCAACCGTGGTCGAATTTGTCTGTCTGTCTGTGCGTCTGTCCTCAACCGCAAATACCACGCTAGCATTGTAGGTGCATCGATGGAATTTGAGCTTCACAGTATGTGTTGGTAGCTCGTTGACATTTGTACGTGTTAAAATTTTAACAAGGCTTTTAACCTTAGCGTACTGGTTAG
Source organism: Leucophenga maculata (assembly GCA_035044805.1). Taxonomy (NCBI): domain Eukaryota; kingdom Metazoa; phylum Arthropoda; class Insecta; order Diptera; family Drosophilidae; genus Leucophenga; species Leucophenga maculata. The sequence continues at coordinate 1,521,311 of JAWNNP010002066.1, forward strand.
TTTGGCTACTTTTCAAACTTTAATTTTAAGATTTTGTCTATTTTTTTTTTTTTGCTGTTCTTAAAACAAATGTTTGCAAAGCTTTAAAGGATGCTATGGCATGTCATAGAGTACATACATCCATTAAAATTTATTACAATTCAATGAAACATCAGGTTTGCCATATTGAATCCTCCATTTTGAATATTTTTAAATCAAGTTTCAAATTCGTAGGATTTGGACTCGAGTTCAACACGGAAAATCTTTTCGAAACAAAACTGTCTCATTTTATTTGCAAAACCCATGAAGAGTAGTGCGTTGTCACTGCTAATAGCACTCGTACATACATAAAAATAAAAATATTTATTCTAATATTGAGAACGAAATAAATGAAAAGTATATTAAATAAAAAAATAAAAATAATATAAATGAAAGCCAAACTCGAGTTAATGTGATTAATTAAAGAAAAAACTGAATGCGAATTATGACGAACGAACGAGATAAGGCAACAAATTGAATTGTATGCAATTTATATATCCAACAACACAGCCACACAAAAAAAAAAAAAAGAAATGATTTTCGGATCCTATGTTTATTAGGCCCTGTACCGAAGGTACAAGAGCCTATTGGTTTTGTGCAAATGTATGTAACAGGAAGAACTAATTGTCGGAGACCCCCCAAAGTTACCCCCATTATGGTCAGGAGTGATAGAGGAGTCGATATAGCCATGTCCGTCTGTCCGTCCGTCTGTCCGTCCGTCTGTATGAACGAAAGGATCTCGGAAACGGTAATAGATAGAGACTTCGTGTTTTTTGCATTCGACTAGGACTGCTCCGGAATTTCACAAGTTTTTTTTTTTAAATTTTGCCCCTCCCCCCCCTTCCCCATAAAATCACCCCTCAGGGTAAAAATTTCTTCGGCACAAAATTTCTTGTATACCAGTATAAAGTTAACGTCCTTCTAAGCAAAAATTCAAAAAGTTCATCAAAATCGGATAATAAATGACGATTTTATAAGCAATTGAATTTGAACGACCCCCTTTTCTTTTCATTCATATTCGCGCAGTGAGAAGTGGTCATGTGTTTGGTCATAAGCTCGGGAAACATTTAATGTGTTTGTTAGGCGACCTGAACTGGTACAGGGCCTCTTACAGTCGGTTACGCCTGACTGTATTTTCTTACTTGTTATTATACGTTTTTTTGGGTCACTGAATTCGATTTCGAGGTCTTTATGAATGAATTTGAAGCCTTTTTTATTTCATTAAGTCAGGCTTTTAACATAACCTACAAAAAGTCCTCATTTTAAAGAACAATTCGGATCTACAAGTCTTAAACTGTATTATTTCAAAACATCACATACTTGTGGACTCGATGAAAACCCTATGTACCCTATGTATATCGTAAAAACTTCCCCATAAACCCATGACTTATAAGTCATAGACAATCTGTTTTATTGGAAAAAGTTTACATGGTTGAGAATATTTTTAAAAACCTATGCATCCCAAAACCATTCCATTTTCCTCCTCTAAAATAACCTCATGATTTGCTGACCACAACTTCATTTTTTTTGTGCGAGTGTTACTTTTCTTATAACTTTAATTGCTCGAACCCTCGGAATTAGCATTACCCTAGGTACACAACGAAGAGTTTGGGTTTTTTTTTTTGGAACTATAATATGTGCTTTTCTCTTCAAAAGTTCTATGCAATGGTTTTTGCTTTCTGTTATCGTTTGGTAAATCTCGCTTCAGGGACCAACAGTAGTCTGCCAGTTGGCATATAGGTTAGTCTACATGGAACGTTGAAGCGCGTGTACGCATGTCTACACTGTGAATGAAAATGGAACTGCTTCCAATTTCTCACAATTATTATAATTATTTTTGAAAAAAAGACTGTCATATAGATAAGTCTTAAAAGCCATAATCTATGGTTTTTTTTTTAAAGTTATTTCAAAAGCCTTACATAATGGTATTAAATAGACTTCAGATTCGGTTTCTGCGACCGCAAGTCATGATAAGACATATAAATCTAAATTTTTCTTCACATTAAATTTATGGTCTCGAATTTTGAGATTTTTTTGAGGTTATCTCAATAGCCTTAGATGATGGGGTTTAACGGACCTCGTATTCGAATTCAGCGACCTAAAATACGTGTCAGACCATGTTTATGTCTGATCTCTGGGTCTGAAAGTGTATATTTCTATGTTAGTTAGTTATATGGCCGTCAACCGTCTGCCGGTCATGGCCGCGTCAAGAAAGGCGCTAGTCGCCAGTCGTTTTGCATGCTAAGTACGGAGAGATCTCTCCATACCTGTTCATTACATCGAGTGCCCGGTCGTCCTCTATGTCGGCGTCCACCAATCAAGTTTGGGCCCCCTCATGTAAACCATGCGTGCTGGAGCTCTTTCATCCATTCGAATGAGGTGCCCAGCCCAGTGTAGCCGCTGGAATCTTATGTGCTGGACAATGTCAACCTCAACGAATAGCTCGTACAGCTCGCGATTCATACGGGACCTAAACTCGTCGCCGACTCTAATAGGTCCAAAGATCCTGCGAAGAATCTTCCTCTCGAAGACTTCCAACGCTGTCTGGTCCGACTCAATCACGGTACATGCCTCTGCGTCATACAGTAGGACCGGGAGTATCAGCGTCTTATATATCTTTATTTTCGTCCGTCGAGAGAGGATGATTTTCTGCTCCTGTTAAGAATTTTGAGCTCTTAACAAGCTTCCATAAAGTTAGTTAAATAGGCGTAAAAGCCCATGCACGAAACTTTCATCGTTGAATCTTCATTCGTGTCGGGACTCTTTTGAATTATTGTAGTGCATAATACGATCGATGTGTTTCGTCGGTGAATGACTATATCTCGTCGCTCGAATTCTTTCTCGACTATAACAAAAGCAACGTCGCCCCATCACCGGTGTATTGAAGCAACGCTCATGTTCCCTAGCCGGTGTTTTTGTGCTCAAATCACAACCGTATAATCATCAGCTGTCATCAATTCTATGGATGTCTTGAATAATTGCATAAGACGTTTCATGTTCATGAATAGAATTCGTCATTGAGTGAAAGTCGGTGTAGAATGGTGTTTCATAGCCGTATAAAGATTTTTGTTCATCCTCTACATAAATTGTTTTATATATTAATTCCATTTCAGAAAAATAAATAGCAACCCACGCATAACAACATTTTCAGCATGACTGATGCATTGGAAAAAAAAACCATAGCAATTATATTTTTAAGTTGATATACTTTTTTTGCTCAGTGTACTTACACATTATGTACGCTGCCATCAAACAAACGATAAGCAGACTTAATACAACGTCGCACAGCCGGACAGCCGGACAGCCGGACAGCCAGCCAGCCAGCCAGTCGTACTGTCAGTCATTCTAATAAGTAATCTACCCAAATGCTGACCCAATGCGCTAATCGACGTTGAACTCTCACGCTTCAATAGAAGTGAGTTAAGTTGCTGCTTTGAACATGCTTGGCGATTAAACGATTACGCGAGTATCTTAAAGGCAAAACAGCATTCGTAGTTCAGTTTAATAATTTATTTATTGCGTTTAGTTTCGTGCGAGGCTTACATGAAAGCGGTTTTCGTGAGCAAAGTAATATACGATGCAGCCTATTGCAACATTTTTCATTTTTCTAAGCTTTTTGCTGCTAGTGCGTAGCACTCTTACAACACTTGAACTCAAAACCAAGGACTTTCAACTGCACTTTCTACATGAACTTGAATCGCTTGCAGAGCAAAAAGCCGAAGAAAGTTTAAATGCATATCTGAAACATTTGGAATCAACTGGAAAGTATGCAAAGCATGGCGCAGATATTGCAGCAGCGCTTGCAGCAGACAAATTGAAATCAAAAGTTTTGCTCATCAAACAATTGCTCGATGAGCAAGATACGCGCAGCATACAGGAGGATCTGACGCATACATATGTGTTGCGCAATCTGATTTTTTTACGTAAAATACGCCGGGAGATGCATCAGCTGCAAGAGGCAAGCGAGCAGGAGATAAGACAACTACGCATACACAGATTATGCAAACAATTTCGCGATGAGGATGCAGCAGATTCCGCCGCAGTTTTAATGCAGCCAATTTCGCGTAGTTTAAAATCGACTTTGGTAAATGAACAAAATGTGGGCGCTGCGCTGCTCAAGCTGAACGCCACCGCAACGACAACGACAACGACAACAACTTCATTTAATCTCACCAAATTCGGTCTGGAGCTGTATGAGAATGTCAAGGCAGAAGGTGCTGAGATTATTGATAATTATTTGCATATACTACGCGAGTTGCTGCAGGAGGTGATTGACGAGAAAACCGAACAGTTGGCACATTCAGACCGTTTAACAAAGTTACTGCATGAGATAGATAATCTGCTTGGCATTGCGGATTTCTATGAGAAACGTCAGCGTCTATATGCCTACCTGGAAGGCACTTTGGCAGCGGACTATGAACAATTTCGCAATACCGAAGTAGCGCAACAGGATCTGGCTGAAATATTTACTAAGCTGAAGTCAAAGGGTTTGGATCTGTTTGTGCTATTTCTGTTTAGTAACTTTGAATTTCTCGAGCATGTACATCAGGAATGGGTAAAGTTGTTGCCACAAACGTCGAGTGTGCTGCATGATGCACAGGCAAGCGTCTTGCAGGACATACAACGACATTACGATGCCTTTAAACATGATACGGAGAGTACCAGCAAATATGATGCATATGTTGCGAAATTGCAGCAGTTGCATGCGAGTATAAAAGAGCATCCCGAACCAGAAGTGGCAAAACAGGTGCACATCTTCGAGCTGTTGAGCAATGCCGCACAGAATGTGGGCAGTGTAACATTTAATATGATTAAGGCGAAGTGTAAAGAACTATGAATAAAGTGATTTAGTTTGTATTGAATTATTGATATTTACTTAGTCCAGATTCTATGTAAATATGCTCAACTGTTAGCTTATTATGCTACCAAAAGACAATTAAGTGTAGGTGGGCTGCTGATACGTGCTTTTAAAAGAAAACCTTTCTATTAATCAAACAAATATTTGTAGCAGCGTATATTTGATTTGTTGCAATCTTTAAATGTTTATAAAATGTTTTTAATCTGAGAAAGCATCAGTGATTTGAGTAGCGAGCTAATCTAGCCATGTCAGCAGTGCGTCTGTATTTTTGTCTTAGTGAAAAAAGATCTGAACAGAGCATACTCAGAGAAATCAGAATTATGTTCTAACCCTGCACAAAAAAATAAAATTGTTAAATTCCGGAGCAGTTCTAGTCGAATGCAAAAAACACGAAGTCTCTATCTATTACCGTTTCCGAGATCCTTTCGTTCATACAGACGGGCGGACGGACGGACGGACAGACGGACATGGCTATATCGACTCCTCTAACACTACTGACCATAATGGTGGTAACTTTGGGGGGTCTCCGACAATTAGATCTTCCTGTTACATACATTTGCACAAAACCAATAGGCTCTTGTACCTTCAGTACAGGGCCTAAAAATGGAGAGTGCTCGACTTCGACATACTCTGTACCCTCATTGGACTCTAAACTTATGAGAAAATATATCTGTGTCTGGATCCGTCTGAAAGCTTTTATCGATTTTAGTAAACAATACGAGAGTTGATACATGTATTTCTAGTTTTACCTTGAAAAAACGGTAATTAATGAGAAAAAAACGCTTTAAAGTTTTTTTTTAAATATTCACCATTAAGATCGAAACATTTTTGCATTCGCCCGAACCATTTTGTGAGAGAAAGAGATACCTCCAAAACATGCATTTTAATGGCATCAACAGCTGCTGTCCGCGCAGTTTATAATTGATGTGTGGGAACAGGAAAAAATCATTTGGTGCCAAGTCAGGGCTGAAAGCCGGATGACTCATCAATTCGATGTTTTGAGCGTCCAAAAACTCATCAGTTATGGCCGAAGTGTGAGAGTTCGCATTATTGTGATGAAGTATGATTCGTCTTCGTCTTTGTATACAGCTTTTGACGCACCTCGCATGAATTTCTTCAGCATTTACCTGCACCAATCGACACGAGCCTTCTTTTGAGCGATTGTCAAATTATGCGGTATGCATGCTAGTCATACTAATGCCCAGGGATGCATCAAGCTCAGAGATGTTTTATCAGTTCACACACGGCACCGATGTTTTCTGGCACAACGACCGATTATGGAAGACATTCACGGTTTAATTCCACTTTTTTGAACAAGATGAATTTTTCATGTGCCTGTCAAGAAAACAAGTTGCGCTCGAACGTCAAAGTGTTCACAGTAAGTTAGGCCTAAAAAATGTCAGACTTTACGTTGGAGAAGTCAGATTGCATCTGGCAACATGTTTTGTTGCTCAGGCTAGAAATATATGTAGCAATCATCGTATATTAAATTGGTTGTTTCTTACAAAAATGCTTAAAGGGAACATATTTGTATGTGAGCTACCTTATATGGTATATTTCTTTTGAATGTAAGTAAGATGGACTAAATATATGAGAATATACGTCTTTTATCCAAACTTAAAAGCTCTTCCTTTATAATCTACAAGTTCTCAATGTCAATACGGATAGCCAGACAGACGTACATGTCTTGACTTGACTTGACTTTTTGTAGTGGGGCTACCAAAATTCAGAGGGGGGGTGTAGGTAAGTAAAAGAAGTGTTCTGAAAATTGAACAGAAGTATATAAATATTCACAGAAAGCCTTATCGCTTATAATCTCCAAGTTTTTCATATTCATACGGACAGTCAGACAGACGGACATATTGACACGGATTTCGATGCTGATCTACAATTGGAACCTTGACTTAATATTGAGTATTTTACACAAGAGGCCAACACTAATACATGAACCAATGTTATTAATGTCAGAAAGTTAAAAAAAATTTGGCAAAAAATTTTTGGCCAGCGAGGCACACTTCTATGAATATTTGTAACCACTTCTACACAATAAATACGTAAATTTTGTAAATTTCATTGGATCTAGCTTGACCCTTTCTGTACATTATATATATATATATATGCACAGGGTATACAAAATCAAGCGAATATATTGTTTTGTGGCGGAAGAAATTCTAAACAATTATTCTTTCTTAAACTTTGTTCTAATATCTTATGCTGCAACTTAAAAGCTTCAACTAATTTTTTACAAAAATTCTAGAATTTGTCTTTAAATATTTTTCGTGCAATATTAATTTCGCTTTATGCCCGACATATGTTGAAGCATCGTCGGTACACTCAATCTGCAACTTATAGCGCAGTCAAAAACTTGTTAAGGTTATTATCTGAATCGATCTGATGCTGTGCAATGACATTGCTTCGTTTCGTGCTGTTGTTGTTGTTGTTGTTGATGATGATGATGTTGATTCTGCAGTTTCCTACACCGAAAACTAATGACTGCTGTTGCAGCCAAATTAAACCGGCTAATTAATTGTCAGTGAAGGTGATTAGTGCTCAAAATGTGCACATTATTGTGCGTTGCGTTGTTTGTGTCATTTTGTGCCGTGAAGTATGTCGCACATCAGTATATTCCTTACACCACCCTAACTCGAACTCCTGTATGCAATAACTACCTACAATGCAGCAGGTGTAATATACAAACTCATTTGCTAGTTTGGCCTTGCATCTACAAATTAATAGCACTGGAGATAAGCTTTGAAATATGTACGTCTAAGTGGTTTCTCATTTTGTTGTGTCGCTTTTTTTTTTTTTTTATAAACTATTAAAGTATTTTAGCCTAATCGATTAAAGATGAGATGTTATTATATTTCTAGTACTAAAGATTCCATAATAAAAGAGCAAGATGCCTTATAAAAATCCAAGCCCATATAAACGCTGTTGGTCGTTTTAACCAAGTGGGACTTTTTTGTGCAAATGTATGTAACAGGAAGAACTAATTGTCGGAGACCCCCCAAAGTTACTCCCATTATGGTCAGGAGTGATAGAGGAGTCGATATAGCCATGTCCGTCTGTCTGTCCGTCCGTTTGTGTGAACGAAAGGATCTCGGAAACGGTTATAGATAGAGACTTCGTGTTTTTGGCATTCGACTAGGACTGCTCCGGAATTTTACAAGTTTATTTTAAAATTTTGACCCTCCCCCACCTTTCCCATAAAGTCACCCCCAAGGCTAAAAATTTCTTCGGCACAAAAAAAATTAAGTATACCAGTATAAAGATGTCGTCCCTCTAAGCAAAAATCAAAAAAGTTCATCAAAATCGGAAAATAAATGACGATTTTATAAGCAATTGAATTTGAACAACCCCCCTTTTCTTTTCATACATATTCGCGCAGTGAGAAGTGGTCATGTGTTTGGTCATATGCTCGGGAAACATTTAATGTGTTTGTTAGGCGACCTGAACTGGTACAGAGCCTCTTACAGTCGGTTACGCCCGACTGAAATTTCCTTACTTGTTTTAACCTTCTGTTGAGTACGTTTACCCGATGGTTTCTTTGTCTCTGATGTATTGTAATAGAACGATGTTTCGTCTACGACAACGAAACGGCGCAAAAATTAAGTCGAACTGCTGTTGCATACCTATTGCGACTCATTGCCTTCTCAAACCAGCGCCTCGTATTAAATAATGCAAAAGTTTGAATATTTATTCTCTCACTTTCGCTTCTTCAGTAAAATTCAATGAATGTTTTAATATTTCGTGCTCCTCCTTTCAGATTTCTATGAAAAAATGTTTTTCTAGAAATTTTATCTAAGCTAATATCAGTCTATCTTACTTCAGTTCTAATAACATGTTTCATATGGGTTGGACACATATGAATGGAGCACTAGAATATGTAGCCTCCATTCAAAGCTATTCCGTTTTCTGAGTTTTTGTAAGAAAACAATATTTTTTTGTATGTAATTTAATTCTGAAACGAAAAATATGGTTTATTTCACATTTATTCCAATGAAATATCCCATACGGCTACAGATTTAATTATATTCCCATACATATTTTAGGTTCACTGAATACTTAGAGGTGTGCCTTCTGGTTTTTTATACTCTTCCAAGCTTACAATTAGGCATCTACAAGTTACACAAAGAGACATTTCGTTTGCCATTTTGTATTTCTGTTTTTTTACGTCTGTATGAACTTCTCGATCTGGGACACTATATCAGATAGTGCCGTAGTATTTCGCTGCATGCTTTATATACTCCGCTCTTTCATATTTCCACTTCTTGTTCAAATAGCCTCGCTATAGTTTGTATGTATTTGTTGTGTTTATCGCAAATGTTGTGCTATGTGAAAACTATTACACCTAAACATTTTTAATGAGTGTGAAAATAACTATGTTCTATATTTTTAAACCCTGTACCTATGGGGTAGAAGAATATATTAATTTTGTGCAAATATATATATATATGCGGCAGAAGGAGGCGTCGCAGACCGCATACAAGTTTACTCTTGTTGGTACTTCAAACTATCGGGAAATACCATAAATAATGAAATATTCTCAAATACGGAAAATTTACCACTAAAAATCATAGGAATTGTATGTTAATCCTTTTTAAGAATTCACGATACCTTAGGAGTATATTTGACTAAATTTGAATATGAATTCATTTAATGTATTTACTGGTCGGTTGGAAGATATGTAAATTGCTACAATTACAATTAAATCACCATGATCCAATTTGCTTTGACAAGCGCATATTTTACCCACTTTCGAAAGTTGAACTGACAATGATTCCAGTTGTTTATGCATTAAGTGTTTGTATTTGTGTTGTAACAACAAGGGCTCTGACATTTACAGAATGATAAATTGCTAATCTGCCTGCCCTCGTACGTGGCTTTTTATATCGAACCACAGTATTTGGAATTTCTACGATGTCTTCATTATGCATACACGTCTCGGAACGAACAAGATGCTATACTGTCTCGAGAATTTTGGCAGTTAAAGTTTAACAGTGACATTCCTTTTCTTGCATTTAAAACATCATAGAATAAGTTTTGAATCGTATCGGTTCGCAATTCAATGGTGGATACTGAACATAATAAAATTTATAATCTTATTTTTTTTTTTTTTTTTTTTAAATGAGTTTCGCAAGCCGTCAATTATATGTTAATATGTTATGTATTCTATCTCATTCACTCGCCGACTTAGTTCTTTACATTTATGTGTTCCTGTTTTTATCGTGACGCATTTCGTTTCATCGATTTTAAAGAAGTTTCACTTAAAAAATTTAAACAGATTTTGGAGGCACATTCAAAAATTAGATTTTTCCATAACTTTGAATTGCGGTTGCAGCCCTATTTCCGTTTTTAATTTTTGTAAACTCTTAATACAAACCGGTTTCATTTAAGCAGCTGATTGGCTTGGATTTTCAACTCAAAGGTTTCATTGTTAAAGTGCAACAAATAAACTGAACACAGCAGCGAGTTGGCTATAAGTGTTCTATAACTGTGCCCAAAAATACCAACATGTTTTGTGGATTCGTGCAGTTTAAAATTATATCTTTAATAATTTAATTAGGACAGCCCTCGTATAGGATTAAAGTAGTTTTTAGGCCCTGTACCGAAGGTACAAGAGCCTATTGGTTTTGTGCAAATGTATGCAACAGGTAGAAATAATGGTCGGAGACTCCACAAAGTTACTCCCATTATGGTCAGAAGTGATATAGAAGTCGATATAGACATGTCCGTCCGTCCGTCTGTCCGTCTGTATGAACGAAAGGATCTCGGAAACGTTAATAGATAGAGACTTCGTGTTTTTTGCATTCGACTAGTACTGCTCCGGAATTTTACAAGTTTATTTTAAAATTTTTCTTACTTGTTTTAGAGTGCAGCATTCTAGAAAATTATTTTCAACAATTAGATTGCAGTGATTCTTTATGTGAGTTTGTTCAACCTCTAAGAATTGCAGCCCAACATTGTTTCGTTTTTATTAAATAATACTTAAGACTGCAAAATGTTTACATTTGAGCATATTTACCTAATTTAGCAGATTATTTCAAAGTCATTTACTTAGGCTTGCATCTATCTTATTTGTTTCTTTTGTCTTGAAACATACTCGTTGTATATCTTACGCATCATAAAATTCATGAACAGAGCAAAGGTTTGCCCATCATTTATCACCTTTAATGTGCACATGGTGTGCAACAACTAGAAATCTAGAACAATGGAACCAGCAGCAACAAAAACATGAACAATTGTTGGCAAAAACAAATGTCGACCTCGCTATATATATAGATATATATTCAGCATATAATATGTACATATATGCAAGTATATATCATTTATATTGTACGGTTATACTATATATCTATGCACTCCGAAGACAAAATGCAATTTCACAGTAGGCTAACTGGTAACTGCAGCGCAGCACAGCACAGCATAGCATCGCACAGACCAAACCAGACCAGACTACTGTAGCCGACCGAGTTCAAAAGGCAAATGGCGTGAAATTTAATTATGATTTATTGTTACAAAACCCCAAAAACCTTTACACATACAAATTTATTTTGTCTGCAAAACTGCGAAGGCCAATAAACTTTAAATAGACACAGGAGACACTTTAATTTGGAGAAGATCAAAATATTTCAACGACAGGCAACGATAAATTAATAACGAATTAAATTTTCATTTCGTAAATTGTCGAAACTGATAGTAAAAGTATTAATTACTAATTTCCGCAGCAATGTGTATATATATGTAAAAGATTTTATTTCAAAAGGGGAGATATTGCGCGCGTATATGGCATTGAATTTCCAGTGAAATTTGTAGCAATTTATGGAAATGCACTGCAGTGAGATACTTAGGCGAGGGTTGCTAAAAATAAACACAATGCGCGACAATTTAAATGTATCTTTCTATCTGGAAAAAGTATCTTAAGATCTTTTACAGCATTTACTTAGCAGCAAGTGTGCTAATTATAGCACAGCACTTTATAGACACTACAGTCTGTCTCCAAACAACATACAGCTAAGGCATAAAAGTATACAAATTTATAGATTCCGTACGTATGTACATGAAATGCTGCCGCTGCTGGCAAATAAACTCATAATAAATTCATGGCTAATTAGTTTTATGTCTACTACGAGTAGGTCTGCCTATCGAAACGAGCTAATCAGTCTGGACAGCAGAAAAAAAGAGAAAAATGTGTTGTAAATCGAAACTAATTAATGTCATCTACAAACAGTAGTCAACTCGAAAAATATATAAAAAAAAAATACATATTAACATTTCTACTAATTACTTTCTAATTTTCTATTTTTTTTTTTTTCTTTGCAGTTATTGCTGAAGATCCGGAATTTACAGATGTCATTGAGAACATAACAGTACCTGCGGGGCGTAATGTCAAATTGGCATGTTCGGTCAAAAATCTGGGCTCATATAAGGTAAATTGAATTAATATTCTATGAAAATTCTGCGCTAATTAAACAACATTTTCGTGTAGTTTCGTTTTCATTGAAAAAGTGCTAAAATATTTATGCCGACAGGTTCGCATATCTGCGCTGGGCAAGCTTTTTTGCTTATATCCTATCTAAACAAATATTTACTGAGTGCGCTGACGAAATCACAAGTTGTTTTTGTTGCTGTTCGGCTTACTAATTAAGCAATTTGTTGTTTATATTGTTGAACTTTTACTATGAACAAGGAATGTTTAAAAAGTTTAAAAAGTTTTAAGCAAATCGTTTGCAAGAATTGGCTACATGGCTACTACAGGAGTGCAAATAGGATTTAGAAACATTAAAAACTTAATTTTTTTTTATTTTGTATTTCCCAATTGTCGCTATAAATTAATTTATTTTTAGGCCCTGTACCGAAGGTACAAGAGCCTATTGGTTTTGTGCAAATGTATGTAACAGGTAGAAATAATAATCGGAGACCCCCAAAGTTACCACCATTATGGTCAGGAATGAAAGAGGAGTCGATATAGCCATGTCCGTCTGTCCGTCTGTCCGTCTGTCTGTCCGTCTGTCCGTCTGTATGAACGAAAGGATCTCGGAAACGGTAATAGATAGAGACTTCGTGTTTTTTGCATTCGACTAGGATTGCTCCGGAATTTCACAAGTTTATTTTGAAATTTTGCCCCTCCCCCCCTTCCCCATAAAATCACCCCTTAGGGTGAAAATTTCTTCGGCACAAAAAAAATTGAGTATACCAATATAGAGATAACGTCTCTCTAAGCACAAATCCGAAAAGTTCATCAAAATCGGATAATAAACGACGATTTTATAAGCAATTGAATTTGAGCGACCCCCCTTTTCGTTTCATACATAAAAAAATGTTTTAAAAGGCACTTAGTCGTGCAGTGAGAAGTTGTCATGTGTTTGGTCATAAGCTAGGGGAACATTTAATGTGTTTGTTAGGCGACCTGCACTGGTACAGGGCCTCTTACAGTCGGTTACGCCCGACTGTGATTTTCTTACTTGTTTTTATTATTTTTTTTGCTAAAATGGTTGTCCCAAGGTCCTGTTTTTCTATTTCATCATCAAAGCTTTTAGAATCCAGATTTTAGGTAGGCGTTTATGTTCTTTGCGAACTTCTATTGGTATATGTCCATTATTTGTAACGTGATTATGATTATGTCTGGTCTTCTGAAGTCCTGTCGTCGAAGAAGTCGAAAAAATCAAGGAAGTGATCGAGATAGACTGCCATAGTAGTAGCCGTACAATCGCCCAGAATCTGAATATCAGTCATATGACCGTTCAAAATTTGAAGCATTTGAAGAAGCTACACAAATAAACTCGATGGGTTTGGGTGCCACACGAATTGACACAAAAAAAAAAAAAAAAAACCATGGACCGAATTTCCATCTGCTTATCCCTGCTGAATCGCAACCAAATCGATCCGTTACTGAAGCGAATGGTGACTGACGACAATGTGAAGCGCAAACGGTTGTGGGTGAAGGATGGCGAAGCGGCTCAAGAAGCTCCGGTATGTCCTTAAGCATTTACCTTATACTCCGGACCTGGCACCATCGTATGACCATCCAAATAAGGTGCAACACTCGATGTCGTCGGAGATATTGCATAGCCTCCTGGCTAGATAATGCCTCAGCTTGATTAAGTGTTTTTGTAAAGAAGAGCTTTTCATAAACAACGTTCCGTTTCTGTCTGCGTAAATATATACTTTATCGCCATTTCCTGTAAAAAAGCCAATTTTTCATAGGTGAGCGAGTACATATACGATCATGTTTTAGAGGTTTGGTTTTATGCCGACGAGATAAAGCTGCTGCTTCATAAACATTTCTTGCGAAGTCTTAATCATCGGAAGAGTTAAACTCAATATACGTACCACTGAATTACACTTTTATTCGAGTTGGTACCTACAAGTCCTAACGATGATGGGTAAGATATGTTGCTGAGAGGTAGTTGGTCCGAGGTCAGGTTTCTATGGTCTTCAATATTTAGCTTGCAGTGAGTAATGCCTTCGTTCACCCCAAAGTCAAGACATTCAGGTTAGGTGTTTGCACCGTAAGGATATCTGGTGAAAACTCCGATTGCCAGAGTATTGACGCAGGAGAAGAGAACATCAAAGTGGAGCTACGTTGGAATTTTTTACGCATTCTTTTTCATTTTCGTTCAAGTACAACTTTCTATACAGAACCCTTCCAAATTAAATAACAAAATATATCGTACAATTTAGTAGAAATAAGAATCAGAGTTTTCTATTTTCTAACATTTGCTTGCTTAACTACCAGGACGCAGGATGTGTGTTGTCTGTGTTGATTTTATCAAGTTTTATTAGTTTGCGGAAATTTTACTTTTGTAGCCACTTCCATGCCGTCGCTGTATGATAAAACCAGCTACATACTTGAATCATATTCGAGAGATTGTGCTGTAAGAGTGGATCGTGTTCAAGGACTTACAGGTGGCTAACGAACCCAATGATACAGTTATTCAGCATACTATCCTTTGTCAAGAAGGATTACACTGTAAGCTTGTCCTCCCAGCAGCTCAGCTAATCCGAACAATATAGCCAATAAGGAAGATAAGGTCAAACACAACAACAATTGCTTCACTTGATGAACATGTTAATGAAGATTGGAAGTACAAAACATATACGAAATTTCTCACTGAAAAAGCAAATAACATAAGTTGCGTTGGATTCTAGAAGGATCCACAATAAATCTTCGATATTTTACAAACATTTTTATATTTCAACATACTCCGTATATCCTGAACTAAATATGTACAATATTTGTTGTGCAGGATATTAATTGAGGTGAACTATATTACTATTCTGAGTTGAGTGAAGTGGAGCGCAAAATTTTGTTACTCACAGGCACTGAAGATTTTCGATTAGATTTCATGACAAATACAAATGCTAAACGATTAATAAACTTTGATATTTTTTTTTTTGTTCGTTTTGTAGCAAGTTTTATTTAATAGACTTAAATAATATTCCCAGAAGTGCCTGCACGCTGCTGCACTCGAATTTTTAATGCATTTGGTTTTGCATGCATTGGGAAAAAAAATTCACATTTTTTAAGTGCGCGTGTGTGGGGGAATTGGGGTGATTGGGGATTTTCGCTTTAACTAACGCTTTCTGGTGAGAGTGAACGCGATGGAACATATTTAAGAATCAACGCCAATATTTGCGCATGCAATGCACGTTCCCAACTAAGTAGTGGGTTCTAGCTAACAACATTTCAGATGCCATGGCACTACTCGGTACGCATTCTCAGCATAAGCAGTCTTAGTATTGGTTGGCACATCGATGCTGCGTTGCGATGTATGTGTGATTGTGGAATTTTTGGTTTTAGATTTTAAGCCTCGAGCTGCCTGCTGATAACAAGAGCCACTGCGTGGCAGTACGTGTCTCATGTCGCATATTCAATGGTTGCATATTAAACTGACAGCTTTTAACGCGACCAGGGTGATTGGGGATGGGATAGGAGGGCGTTTCGTGTATAAATATTTTAACTTACGTTTGAAGTTCTGCATGTCTGTTCGATAAGCCAATCGTCTTAAATGAGTATGCACAACATAACAAATTATGAAAATATTATTTCAACTTATTACTGAAGTGAAAATGTTTTAGATACATATTTGTGATTAATTTTGAATAGCAAGTTTGGTTTGCTTTATGGAAAATTAATTATTGCAGCACAAAGCGAAGTATAATATGAACTGATGTCATTTAGAAATTGGCGTAAATTGTCTCTATAGCTCCTTTCTAACATATGAAAGTGCTCGGCATTGCTACTTAATAAAGTTGTTGTAAGTTCATTTTGAATATGATGAAGACAGACAGACAGACAGCAGGCTTGCAAGCCGACTTAATCAAAGATACACAACTGAAATGCCGCTTGTTGCCTGCTGCTGTTGCCATTTTGTTGTCATGTTCTATTGACAGCCATGAATTGTGGTTAACCAAAGTCAAATACTACCTTAAAGCTGCTACACGATTTTCGGCAACCAACTGCTTTCTGTTCGTCCGTCCGTACGTCTTCCTCTCAATAAATGTCACACACAAATTTAATGATGCAAATTACTCAAAATTTAAACTTAACCTAATGATAGATTGTATATTTTCGAAAGAAGCATGTTGGAATGTTGCTAACCATTTATAAGATTTTTAAAGGGTGTCCCATAACTCATGCAAGATTTGTATTAGCTCTTGTTGTGGGGTAAAGTGTAGACAACCAAGCAAAGAAGACAGATGACAGTTTAGGATTAAGAAAAGAAAGATTAAAGCGTTTTCAACTGTTTATATATTAAATTAAGAGTTACTAAATTGTTTATTCTTCACTTCATGGCTTCGGTTTTTTATCTTTTATAGTATTTACTTTAATAATAATTTATTGAGCACCATCACAACGTATCCACTCCCTCTTTACCAAGCGAATGTAATATGTATTTATTAACTGATATGACCTTCCCTTGACGGTTACGTCCGCAGCAGGTGCTGTGAACTTGAGCGCGTTGCCAGCAATTCTTGTTAATACTAAGTACGCAGTGATCTCTCTCATTCAAATGCGTGTCCGGTTGTTCCCTAACACGTTCTCCTCATGTAAACCATATGTGCTGGAGCTCTCTGCTCTCCGTCCTTTCGAATTTGATGCAGCCGCTGGAATTTTATGAGCTAGACTATGTCAACCTCATCGATTAGCTCATGATTCATATGAGGTCAAAATTGATCGCCAAAAAACTTGTGAAGAATCTTTCTCTCGAAAAGTACCGCATTCAATCTGGTTCCATGCTTTTGTACTATACAGCACGACCAGCATTGTCAGCATCTATCGTATTTCAATTTTCGTCTTTCAAGAGAGGGCTCTACTTTCAATTTGCTTGCTGAAGCAAGCGTAAATCTTCGCCTTATCTTCAGGCTGAAGTTGTTGTTGTTGGTGGTTATTTCTGTTTTTGGGCAGACAAAATTTTCTAAAAACATTGAAGTTGAAATTCTGAATCATTACAAACCGCATGCATCACAACAACGGCATGCTAGAGTCCACTAAATACTTTGTCTTGTCCTTAATCACCAACACCAAACAAATGAGCATTGAATGTTTTTCAAACTCAGTGAAAGCCTTTGTAGTTCGCCATTCTTGTGTTTTGGTGACGTCAGCGTCATCCGCTTATATCTGGAAGGGGTATGTCTAAATACTGCATAAAGCCTCACCAGGTCTCAAAGGTTTCGGAGAGGTGCATTCCTAGCCTGATAACGTGCTATGTGTGGCATCTGCAATACATAGTGCAAATTGGGTGACGAAAAACTTTGTTTTTATTGGCTTGGTAACCGATCGACCTTTTCGGTTTGAAACTACACTGAGACTCTCCAACCATTGCAATACTTTTTTAATATTTCAACAGTGAAGCTGCTTTTCTGAAATATAGACCAAAGAAGACTAAGATTCTAATCGTTTAGCATGCATTAGTTGGAACACATTTCGGAATAATATTAGTGCCTACCCTTTACCGTCTCTTCAACGTCAGAGCGTGCCACTTTGCTATAACTCAGTTGACATCGATATAGTCCGAAAGCCCTACATTAAAGCCAATATTAACTGTTGGTTCTGACATCGCTTCTTTTTCGGCAGCATTTTGTTCTTCAGCTCTTCCAAACCATTTCACTTTGGGCTGTTTAAGACTCACTTAATAAAACATTTATGTCTTCAATTCAATTTGCAATATTTTATTTTGCTTACATATTTTCGTGAAGCTCATAGTTTTTGCTGCTGCATATTAAAACTTAATCCTTAAACGTTTTAATATTTACGTCGCGACAGATACATACACCAACAGCTGCACACACACAAACACGCACACCCACAGACAGATGTTAATATTCAGCGACTTACAACGCGGGCAAATTACGCTGAAGGCAAAGACTGCTGCAGGTATTTCCATTACATGAACTCATGACGACCGTCATCGTCAGTGAAGTCCTTTTTGGTATCTAAAGAGATGGGCTCGTAGCGCACAACACTACCCCAACCCCACCAGCCGTGCAACCTGTAAACGAATGAGGCAGAAAAACGTAGCGCCAATAAAACGTGACTTTGCATGCAAAATAGTGCAAAAATCGCTGGGGGCGCAAAAATGTCCTGAATTGAATTCTTCGTGCTGCGACCGCTTTTAACCTTAGTCCTGCCAGCGACTGCCTATATTCCATATGCTGTGTTCCATTTAAATACACTTTTCTACTTAGGCGGCCGTAGCTTTATATCTTGCTTGTTGGCGTCGCGCAAATATTTGACTTGCGTGAAAATTAACTCTTAAAGTTGAAAAGCATTCAGTTCAAGTCGCGTAGAAGCTGGTTAAATTGATTATGTTTGAGCTTAATGCCATACAAAGCCAAATGGTTTGGTTGCTTCTTCTAATTCTTTTTTTTTTTTTTTTTAAACGTTTTTGTAAGCTCATTAAAAGACGATCAACGCTCTGCATCACGCCTAAAAGTGTGCTTCTTTCTATGCATAATTGAAGCATGCCGTAGGCGTTTTGCATTATTCGAGTACATGTTGTTGAGTCATACAAGGTCTGATTTAAAATGATAAATTTTAAACAAATAAATCAGTATATTTTAAGAGAGATGTGTAACTGCTAATAATTCGTACTGAAGAAACCTATATAAACTAAACGAATATTGCCATCATCATTTGAGTAATTGGGTGTACTAGGGTTTGCACAATATTTTCCCAACCATATTCAATTAGTTTTGTGGATTCTTATTTCATTTACTCAACCTTTTCTCCACACCTCTTAAATAATTCTTTTATGTAAAGTTTTGACTAAATAATCAATCGCAGTACAAGTGATGTAGTTTTTAGTTTAGAACGTAACACTTCATTTGCAACATTGAAGGCTACATTTTGTCTTAAATCACGTTAGATTAGCTTATCATTATCATGCATTATCACAGGCCATCGAACAGCTTCACCGGGTGGTCAACCTTATTCTCGAAGCATTTGTCGCAAAGTAATATTGTCATCGACGTGCAGCAATGGGTTAAAATAAGAAAAGTACTTTCCGCCACCTACTTACTTACTATTACTACACTTCTATGTGGAGATGCGTCAATTCTGTGTGAAAGCACCAGCCTTCCTGACAACTGGCGTGGCTCAGAGCAGCAATATTAAAGGAGAAGAACAATGCTGAGCTCACCAGATATCTTGTAGCGATAGATTACACACTCGTTGCTTATATAGGCCCCCAATTAAAAAAAGTTCTGTAGATTGGGCCAGAAATGCCCAGAAAAAAGCAGAAACCTTTACTCAGCATCTGTTCATCTTACTTAAACCGTTTTCCACCACAAACCCAGAATTGAACGTATACACTCAGGAGTTCATAAACTCTCCTTTTCAAATGGATATGCCGCGCAAGGGATTTAATAAAGGAGAAGTTAAAGGAATAATTAATAAAGGAAAGTTCTTAAGGAACTTCCAGGCGATTTCCAGGCCAGTGGAAAATAGCGCAGATTATACTGATACCAAAACCAGGCAAACCTTTAGAGTCGGTAACTTCGTACAGGCCGATAAGTCTACTACCAGTCATTTTCAAAGTATTTGAACGACTTTTGCTTACACGGCTTAGGCCAATCATTGAGAGGAAGCAACTCACATCTTCGCATCAGTTTGAATTCCGTAAGTATCACTCAACAATTGAACAAGTTCATAGAGTCTTTACATATGTCCATTGAAGTCATACTTGGAGAATAGATACTTTGTGTTTATAGTTAATGACGTACGTAACAGATTTGAAGGAAATAAACTACGGGATACCGCAAGGCAGTGTCCTAGGTCCAGTGCTTAGATCACATTGTTCACAGCAGAATTACATCTGTCAGAACATCTTTTGCAGATGACACTATAATCATGGCAAGAAAGGCGGATACATCTCGAAACTTGCAAGCTAATCTGTACAAATAACTTGCACTCTTAGGAGAGGCACATGTCCGCCAGTCTACATAAACATTTGTCAACTGCTGCAAGTAGATAAAGCTAATTATCTAGGGATACTCTTAGACTGGCGGCTTAACTGACGCAACCAAATATTTACAAAGGGTAAACAAATTGGACTAAGACTTAGATCTCTTTCTGTCTCAACAGAAAATAAAATAGTTGCTTACAAAGCAGTATTAAAACCAATATGGACTTAGCAATTCAAATTTAGGTTCAATCTGGAAATCCTTCAAAGATTTCAGTCCAAACTTCTTCGCCTTTGCATAAATGCTTTATGGTACATAAGCGGTTCTCCGACTAAATGCACATTCAAACCCACTTGCAACACTACTAGCTAGCAACCTAACTCACTCTAAGAAAATAAGAAGGTATCACACAGAAGACTTAACCCACCGAACTGCCAATATTCGACGTCGTCAACACTGAATTTTTTTTAGGCCCTGTACCGAAGGTACAAGAGCCTATTGGGTTTGTGCAAATGTATGTAACAGGTAGAAATAATGGTCAGAGACCCCCCCAAAGTTACCACCATTATGGTCAGGAGTGATAGAGGAGTCGATATAGACATGTCCGTCTGTCCGTCCGTCCGTCTGTATGAACGAAAGGATCTCGGAAACGGTGATAGATAGAGACTTCGTGTTTTTTGCATTCGACTAGGACTGCTCCGGAATTTTACAAGTTTATTTTAAAATTTTGCCCCTCCCCCCCCCCTTCCCCATAAAATCACCCCCAAGGCTAAAAATTTCTTCGGCACAAAAAAAATTAAGTACACCAATATAAAGTTAACGCCTTTCTTAGCCAAAATCCAAAAAGTTCATCAAAATCGGATAATAAATGACGATTTTATAAGCAATTGAATTTGAACGACCCCCTTTTGCTTTTCATTCATATTCGCGCATCTGTTTGTTAGGCGACCTGAACTGGTACAGGGCCTCTTACAGTCGGTTACGCCCGACTGAAATTTCCTTACTTGTTTTTAATATTGTTTTATGTAAGATTTAGTCAATGGATTAACTTAATGTTGCATCTGTAAATTTTTATTTTATTTGTTCGTTCGTCCAACTGTATGTCAGCTTGAGTAAAACTTTGTGCGGCGTCAAAGATTTGTTAAACTTTAATATCCAACCTTGTTCGCACACTCATTCAGTCGGAATGCACTGTTTGTATAACAATTTCAATACATCAGTTTATGAGAGCTCTTTTCACTTGAGCTACTCGTACTTCCCACACAACTCAAACGAGACGAGATACTTTAAGCCTAGTCAAGTTTATTTCGTATACGAGTTGGTTGTTGTTGTTGTATATAAGAGTTTAAGAGCGTTTTTTTTTTTTTTTGTGTATGTGTATTTATGTTGTTGCATTTGTTGTGTTTGTATTTAGTTTTCTGTGTTTGTCTAGTGTTGAGTTGAGATTTGCCTTTGCTTTCGATGAACAACTCTCAACATAAACATTTTCATGTGCATAATAATACGAGTACAGATATACACTTACTTTCATTCATATACGATATGTGTTGTGTGGATTTTAGTGTTTATTTTGCCAGACTGATTTCTTGATGCCAAAACTTTGCCAAATTTTATGACTTCATTTGACGAAAACTTTTGAAAATATATACATATTTTGTAGCTAATAAATAGCTAAGTCCATGCGAAAGTCTATACATTGCATTGATTTTTTTTTTTTTGCTATTATAATCCTAGCATGTTGGATTAGTATTACGAATATGTCAAGGTAGCATCGAACTAATTTGCTGTAAGTTTAAAGCTTTCTGAAAACTAAATTTTACTTCGACTGTGGTACTCTACTTTGCCGTCAGTTTTTTGCGCTGTATACTTAGTTGAGTAAGTTTCTTGCATTTAAAATTTTGACTTTAATGCAACTCATTTATAATTTACTAGCCACATGCAGTATGCTCTGCTAGGAGCCCTTTTGTAGTCTTGTTCACAGAATGGAGTTTAAAGCTGATTCAGATGCATTGTGTGACATTCAAAGTTTTGGTTTGTTAAGTATGCCTAGCATGATTTGAAACAAAAAAATAATTGTTTTCCATAAAAATGTTCAATAGCTTCGTAAAGAATTAAAAGCCCGGTGTACTTAAATTGGTGAAAACCTTTTTTAGAAAGCATTCCAGAACTTAGCATATGGGAGCCTTGCAGTCAGTTAATCCAGATCAGTGGAATTACCGCTAATAGTGCTAACATTATAGGTATCAGCGCAAAAGAGACTACCACCAAATGGATCACTGGTCATGGGATTTTCTGTTTACACTACTTGCGAATTATATAAATCAGTTGGCAAAGAACTGAACAAACCAGTAAGAATGCCGCACTATCAGATTTACGACTTCAAAATATCCATCATCAAATGGACAATTGATCATCATTGATTGTACTACTGCCCATTGAGATACCATCAAATGGACCAGCAACAAATGGATCACCACTATTTGAGCCAACACAATACGGACCACCGCTATAAAGTCCAACCCCAAAAGCTTCACCACCAAATGGACCACAACTAAATGGACTACTGCCAAATGGCATAATGTGCTCGTATATATATATATATGTATATATATATATATTAGGGTGTCCCAAAAAATAAAAGCAATTTTTTTCCAATGCGTCGGTACTTCTTTACTAAGGCGCGCAGTAGCCAACGTATTGATGTGCTTGCCAATGCGCTAAAATTAATGAAAATTATGAAGATCTTGCTGCAGCGCCAAGTCCGCCTGGTCACTTAGCTGGAGTGGATAAAAAACTGTCCGAAAAGTAGGAAAAGGCCTACATTAGAAACATTGACGAACATAAGCGACATGATACATATCTGTCATCCTCAACTCCTTTAACACTTTCTTATGTACTAACTTATTTAAATGGCTGTCAAACGTCTTTCGCCTTCCTTCATAATCTTGTGCGCGCTGGCAACAGTCTGTTTGAATGCCAAGTACGGAGATATCTTTCCATACTTGGTCATTCGAACGCCTGCCCGGTCGTCTTCTATCTGGGCGTGCTCCAATCAAGTTTGGGCTCACTATGTAAGCCATGCGTGCTGGACCTCTTTTATCCATTCGAATGTGGTGCCCATCCCAGTGCAGCCGCTGGGATTTTAGGCGCTAGACTATGTCAAGCTCATACAGCCTCTTATAGATCTTGATTTTTGTCTTTCGAGAGATGTTTGCAAGCGTAATTCTTCGCCTGATCTCCAGGCTGACGTTGTTGTTGTTGCTTATCTCGGATTCAAGATAGAGGAAGTTGTCTACAACACTGAAGTTGAAATTCTCCATCGTCACTGACCATCCAAGACGCAGTGCTAGAATACACCAAGTACTTCGTCTTGTCCTCTTTCACTCCTAACCAACTATTCGTTGCCTGTCTTAAATAACTAAGCTGGCAGCTCATCAGAGCCTGCCGCTTTGTTATTTTTCAGCTTTTTAATAACCGAATCGACCTCGTTATAGTCCGGTGGTTCTAGAATAGTGACATCATTCACTGGTGGTTCCGATGTCATTTCTCTATCGGCGGAATTGTGCGCTTCAACGCCTCCGAGTAAATATGAAAAATGAATGATCCTCATACACAATCTCGCCTCATATCGACCGATAAGTTTGTTTGGCGGTACTCTTTAAAGTACTTGAATGATTACTGCGTAGAGTCTGACCTATACTGGAAGAGTCTGTTTCGATCCCTGATCTCCAGTATGGCCGCAGTATGCCGCAGAATATTTGAGCGGCTTCTGGAGTCATTTGAGGAGAAAAAGTATGATTCAGCCGTCTTTCAGGACTTATAGCAAACCTAAAAAGCTGAAGACAACTCTGCCAGTAACGTACTACCACTTCACCAAGTCGTACATTGAGCGCAGGTACTTGTTTGTGAAATATGTGGAAGAAAATTCTATAATAAAAGTCAGAGCCGGAGTTTCACAGGACAGCGTACTTGGTATCAATCATTATACGCTTTATAAAGTCAACGAAGAAGATAAGCTGCAGGCCGCTACATATGCCAACGAATCGGCTTACCTGTCATCCGACGTCTCCTCACAGTTGGCAACAGCCATCCTTCAAAGGCAGCACGACACCATCAATACTTGGCTTTAGAGGTAGAACATTGTGGTAAACCCTCAAAACTCAACTCAATCGACTTTCTGGTTCAAAAAGTGGCCACTGCTTGATCTCTCTCATGAAAGGCAATGAAAAATAAATTTATATATGTACGTCCTTTTCGCCACCCCTTTTTCATTTCCCCAATAAAAATAGTATAAAATGCGCAGCATTTGACACTGTAAGGCAGTCGAGTTTGAGCGTCAAAGTGGTAACAAAATTTGATAACAAAAACTCACACATCTGCCAGCCGCCTTCATGTCTACATTCAATGGCAGTCAAACATTTATGTAGTTTGCTTCTATTCTAAGCTATTTAAAGTAAGACTTTTCTATTTCATTTTAAAACTGTTCAAATAATATTCAGAGCAATTGCCAAACTTTAAGTCTTCAATACACAGGCTGACTTATCTTGATCTTACACGACTATATCCAATTAGCTACTTTTACTCATAACTTTAATTAGCTAAAGCCACCATAAACTGGCGCACTTCAAATGCTTTTCCAACGACAAACGAATTACAATTTTGGGCGACAGCTTGTCTATATCTATGGATATATATGTATATTCACTTGGCAGGACCGCATCAGGTATCAGACTCGCTCATTCTGTCGCTCAAACGCACAAAATTTTCATTTTGCCTTCGAAAAATTTGTGCTAAACTTTTGCGCATTTTGTGTAAGTGGATTTAATATGCGGAAAATTTTAATAGACGCTCGTCCGTCTGTCTGCGCCCATCGCCCAAAAGAAGTAGACAAGTCAACTGAGCTAATAAAATGACGTCTATTAAAATTAACTCGGCAACTAACTTGGCTGGCGTTCTAATATCAAGTGTCTACGAGTATATTTCTGACTCGCAATTCTCATCCAAAATAATATTATCAAAGTCAAATTCAACAAATTCAACTGTGGCCGACTTGCATAGTTTGCGTTGCGGCGATGGCGTCGCAATCGTCGTCGTCGTCGTCGTCGTCGTCATCGTCGACAGCATTCAACTTTATATTGCCTACTTTTGGGCTTTGGACAGCTGGATTTGTTTAGTTTTGTGCAAGGATTTCTTTTTTTATGCGGCGCAATTTGTGCGCAAATATGTTAAATTGCGTCTTGTGCCGTTTGCCTAATTAATTTTGTACGCTTGACCTCAAAAATTGGATTTCCGCTCAGGCGGAAAGTCATTTGAAATTTCTTACTAAACGGCAAGCGAAATGACTTGAGCTCATTAGAAAATCACAAGAGATAAAGGATATGCGTCTTTATTGATTTTGGCTCACTGCATTTGATGAACGTGCTTGCATTTGTCTGCATTCAGTCAGTTTAGCAGTCAGTCAGTAAGTTAAAGTCAGCCAGTCAGACGGAAGGACAGACTGCCGGCTGATATATTTACGCTTAAACAAACAAGTCTAGTGGCAGCTTGAATTTTATTACACTCTCTCAAGAGCACTGAGCTGTTCTGCTTCTGTTGTAGTTTTTCTTGCGCAACTGAATTTCATTGCCAGTGTAAACAACGGCGCATGCTGCGTTGAGTTGCCGCATTAGCGCCTGAAAGTCGACTACAACAAATCGAGACACGTTTTTATTGCCGACAGTGAAAAATTAACTGATATCTGTCTAAGCTGCTGACATTCACTCTTTCGTTTGTTTGCAGCATATCCTTTGATGGAAGTTTCCTGTGTTGCTACGCACAAATAGTCTGCATAGTATATTACTTTCGTTTCAAGATTTGTAACACTTCTCAACCAGAATAGTTGATCTAGTTTGAATGTCCTCATACAAGAAATAGTCACTCAATTTCAACTCGGTGACAAGCAGTTATGCTGTATGGTATGCCACATTTAAAACTATGTGACTATCTGAAACAATAGTGGAGAATTTTTGGCAAATATGGATGTAAGAGGAGCTTATATTCCCTAGAAAATTGGTCAGTGCTGTAGGAAAGATAAATATAAATTCATGCCGGGTAAATTAGTCGTTGGAAGGCTGTTGGCTGTTGGAAACTCACCATGACTTTTAAACAAATGGAATGGCCCTCCAAGTAGGATCGTATCCAAAGTAGCGCGTGGGCAGTTTAAAGAGGTTTATGTATGTTAATTGGATGATTAGCCTCATTGCCCGAGAATAACTTATTGAAGCGGCGTCAAGCGTTTTAATTAGCGGCAACTGTTCCGAGCTAGTGGCTGCGTGTTGGGGCATCTGAAGTTTTCAGTGCGGTGTTTCCTTGTACATGCCAAACTCGATGCTAGTAGGGCATTGTCTGGATATCTAGTTGGGTTGCCTGTTGAAAGCTTTTATGCTGATATCGCTTGTGCAAAGTCCAAAAGACCTTGGCTCAACGTCGTTTCTGGCAGACCTTTCAGAAAATTACTTTTTGGACGGAATCAAAAGGTTGGAAAATTACTGGAATAAGTAAAAAAAAAAAGTAATTTTTTTTCATTCCCCACCCCACCTGGTTCATCAAATTTGACAATTTTAACTGAACTAAAACCAAAAACAGCTTTTCTTTATAAAAAAAAAAAAAACTCAGCAATCAGGAAAAGATTTGAATGGCTAGTGGCTCTATCTGAATTTCAATGGAATATTTTATAATGATTGACGTAAAAAAGACAAAATTTTGGCGTCACTAACAAACTTAACAACAACAACAATACAATTTTTTCATACAAAAACTCTGTGGTAGGGACAGACTTGTATGTTAAGTGCCATCCATCGCTCAGGATCAGGAGAGATTGCCACAAGTTATCTGACGGAAGATTAAAAGAATTTAAATATTAAAACTTGTAGAATCTATTTGGTTTAATCTCTAAGTTCTTGTTGTACATACGGTTACTCAGACAGAGGGACATGTCTATATCTATCAACTTGACTTTTGATAATGAACAAGTATATATTATATATAATTTATGGGGTATTACACGCGTCCTTTTGCGTGTGACTTACGAGAGTGATTTGACTAGACAGTATTTTGAATAAACAATCCTTTACATCATGGAAACATTTGATTTTTCAAGATACTCTCGTTTTAGCTTGAGCAGCATTTTTCAATACTTTTTGACCTCGTGTCAAAGCCAGATAGTGGCTACAGGTTCTCCAACACATTTTCTATACAGCAACCAAACTCCTAGCGCGATAGATTTTGCAATTTATGCAAGGATTTCTTCGTTCAGACTTGCAATAGCTGATATCGCGGAACTAAGTTTAGACCACATTCCAATGATCGGCGAGTTTAGTTTAAATGCCTAAGTCATGCATAAAATTCGGAAGTCTTAGGTGGATATACAATCTTGCGATGACATTGATGATGCTGCTAGTTTGGGTTCACTGGCGCAGCATCCTTATCGTTCTAGATCTCCACATCGGGAGTATATAACTACTGAAGTTCTAGATCTCGTAAGACTCAGGCGCTTTCTTAGGCGATGCTTCATGCAAACTCGCAACGAACTGGAAAACGGGTTGCTGCAGATCTACGCAAAAAGTTATTTGAAGCCAAAAGCGATCCACACAAACCCCATGGTTACAATATGTCTAACCAGTAAGATAAAAATACAACCTTTACCGAATGCAAAACGGTGGATGGTGCCACTGATGTTGATTTCACACTAGACCAACTTCGGCTGCCTTGCTATTCAACATTCAATTTACGACCTGTCACATACGAAGACGTAAAAGACCAAATCAAGACACTAAAACCGTGGAAAGCTCCAGGATACGATGGTATTGATAGGAGTACTGTAAGGGCGCTGTCTGTTGAAGCCGTCCTGTACCTCGTATTCTTATTCACCTCTACGTTTGACCGATAAGTTTATGGCCAACAATCTCAAAGATATTCGAAAGAATATTTGCCAATATTAAATGATCGGAATATTATTCCAGTTTGGCTTCAGATATCAGCATGGCACTCCAGAGCAAGTCCACAGAGGCGTTCATCACATCCTTGTCAGCAATACAGGCTTTTGACCGTGTTTGGCTTAAGGGTCTATTGTTAAGCACCTATCTTAAATCATTTTACTGGGACTCTGATTTCAGGTAGCGATATCGATAATGCGATCAATATGCGCTGTCAGCTTGAACAATACATCCGTAGCCCAGGTTAATAAGGTCAAGTACCAAGGTCAAGTACTGTTAGACAAACGTTTAACATGAAATAAACACATAACAAAGTCAATCGGTACATGTCGTGCTATCAAGAAAGCTACGGCTAAGCAATAAACTTCTAATCTACAAAATGTTCATTGTGCCGTCGTGGAGTTACGGGATACAACTTTGGGGCACCGCTTCAATAATTAATATACAACGTGCTCAAATGTTGCAGAATAAGTCGCTGCGTTTAATTTGTAATGCTTCGTGGTCCATCCTTTGTGATCTGGAAATACCAACTAAAAATTTTAAAATAAACTTGTAAATTTCCGGAGCAGTCCATTTCCGAGATACTTTCGTTCATACAGACGGACGGACGGACGGACAGACGGACATGTCTATATCGACTCTTCTATCATTCCTGACCATAATTGGGGTAACTCTGTGGGGTCTCCGACCATTATTTCTAACTGTTACATACATTTGCACAAAACCAAATAGCTATTGGGCCTAAAAATGGAGCAGGATATAGTCACAAGGTGTTACATTTGGAGAATTTACTGAATGGAATGAGCACAATTTATGCGCTTTAACCGTGTTGACTATCCAATAGCACTGAATAGTAATCGCCGTTGATTGTTTTACACTTTTAAAGTTAATCGATGTAAAAGACACCGCGTGTATCCCTACTCTGCCTTCTTTAGTGCATATTCTCCCGTAGAAACCCACTGGTCTATGATATTATATGTTGGAGCCATGTCTCTTCTGCGGTAATCAAACGACTCAAACACTCGTTCAGATTGCTACTAAACATCGTCAAACACTCCTTCAAATACCTACAGCCTATGCCACCTCACGGACTTTTAGTTCCCGATCGGCTAATATAATTTCATGGATTGTTTGTACAATTTTATGTCGTGGCAACTTCTTTAAATTGAAACTGATGGTGCAGAGTAGCCATAGTATATATAAACCTTGTCTTGGCTTCAATGAGAGCAGCAGCCAGAATCTTAACTAATGTAGAAGACATTGAATGGTGTTTAAAGGATTTTATTGAAAACAACTGCAATATAGAAGCATGAATGGGAGAGACGAATATTTATATCAAAGCATTGCTGCAGAAAAATATCGTATATTAACCTATAACTGTAGTTGCAGCTGCCTTCGAATCAGCGACGTCCTATGCTCTATTAATTCTATGAATAAGAAATTGGTTCAAGATAGTATCTGACAGCAATATTTTTGTCTGAGTTTTTTTTTGCTGTTATTTTTCACTTTTCATAGAGCAGATTTGGAACTATTCAATGGTATATTAATTATTATATAAAAACTATATCATATAATAATAATTGCAATCGAAATATTGAAATTTCTTCTAACTGGCATAAGAAGTCTCTATTTTTAAGATTTTAGGCTCTCCATTGTATTAAAGGTTCAACTTAAAAAATGTATTTATTTTGCGTCCGAGTCAGTTTAAATTTTTTTTTTTTTTTTATATTCAGAGTAATATACTCCTTATACATATATAAAAAATGTACCTACTACTATTTACATAAAAGTTTATTCTCGATTTTGTGTTAATTCATCTCGAAACTTTGCAATAGTTTCTTCAGCCAATTGTAATTTTTCTTTCAAATCTTCAATTTCGCTACGAACATCTTGCTTGGCATTTACAATGTTCTGCAAGGCTTTGGCTTTCTTCTGCTCAACTGAAATAGTTCAAAAAAAAAAAATTAAAATTTGATGAAAGTACTGTTACATATGTCCTTACTGGCATGTCTATACTTACAGTCTATGTGCGGCATGTTTCGATTAATAGGTATTGACTGCACATTTATAAGCAAATGATGCATAAGCTCTGAAGGATCCTTGAAGATTAACTCATCATAAGTTTCTGATACCAATCCTTTGCTTGTGTTCATTGTTTGTACTGCAGATAGGCCACTCTCGACGTAAGGCGGCTGATAGAGCTTTAAAAAGTGATGACAAGTAACCGGACGCTCGCCCTCATCACGAAAGTAGATTTTAATGGCTGCCTCAAACTCGCCCCAGCCAGTCTCATTAATTTCAAAAGGTGCCTGTTTTATAACGCGTAAAGGATTTGCATAGCTGTCGTGCAACTGGAAAATCACCTTGCTTACATAGATCGATAAATCTTCGTTTTTATAAGACTTCAAGTAAAGTTTCCACTGATGCGTGTGACCATCCTCTTTACGCACTTTGCCAAACCAGCGCGCTGTGTTGCCAACAATTATGGGCTTCACAATTGTTATGCCTTTGATGCGACCATCCGGACCGGGCGTCAAATCATTTGATATATTCAATTGCTGCATATCCATGGTAGGTGGCTTAAGCTTGTAACTCATTTGGCAGACTGCAGAAATAATTTAAAAGCGATGTGTTTGCAAAACTAGAATGAAATACACTAAAAATCGGCCGATCGAGCACTTTATCGGTTGAAACAATTTATTGCAGCCGCTGAAAAATATTTCAAGTAAATAAATGAAGTTAAATTTCTTACTAATAAGTAATACCTTCTTTTCTGTAATTTGTCATCGTCGTCGGCTATGCAACATAAACATCAGCAATGACGACGGCACTAACGCATCGCGATGTAGTGAATTGGGGCGAAGTTGTTTTTGCAATAATAAACTGAATCATCTCGAGTGAGTTTTAAAGTAGCAAATCGCAACAATAACAAACAAATATTTATTAATAAAGTTTCGCATTTCAAATCAACATGACATTCGA
Organism: Leucophenga maculata; assembly: GCA_035044805.1. NCBI lineage: Eukaryota > Metazoa > Arthropoda > Insecta > Diptera > Drosophilidae > Leucophenga > Leucophenga maculata. The sequence continues at coordinate 1,552,550 of JAWNNP010002066.1, forward strand.
TTCAAACTACGAATAGCAAAGTTCAATTTCTTGACTATTCAGTTGCAACTGCAGCAGTTAATAATAAAATTGAGTAGAAATAACTAAACGATTTGTAGTTGTTTCTAGCGCACGTACTTTGTTAGGCAATCGCATTTTTTACAAAAAAAAAAACATCCTCTTGGTGAGTCAAAATCAAGTGACATAAGCCAATCGGCAAGTCAACAAAACTTTTGATAAATTTTTTTTTATGACAAACAATTTGTATTTTGCATTTGTTTTTTTTTTTATATTTTTGCATTGATTGTAATTTGATATACATATAGCGTTCCGTATTAGGGTGGAGCGAAAAAAAAAAATTGTAATAGAGTCGAATTTTTGCCATTGGACGAATATAGAATACCCATAAGCATTTAATTAATATTACGAAAGCTTCAATTGAGACGATATTAAACTGAGGCATTATTGACCTTGACTTTAATGTCGCCCGAATCCAACCATGCCTTTTTTCTGTTCCGTAGACAGCAGAACAAGCTTGTGTAACAACTTTTACCATGCGCTCTACTGCTTGAGTATAACAAGGAAACTTCTTAAAATCATGTTCACACTGATGAACTGTTTTCAAAAGCTCTATAACTTTCCTTTTCGTCAGCATGCTTAACAAATAAAAGAGCATTTCCAGTCAATCATTTCAGTTAATTTCAATAGGTCGAAAAACACGAATACCTTCTACCATATTCGATCTTGCTGCTACTATATTTCTGAGAGCAAGCTCACTGCTTCTTGGTCTTTTATTAGCGATCATACTCAAAAGTATGTTGTTCGGATGTGCATTGAATCACCTTTTTCACTCTATTAGATAACTATCTAGAATCATTAATCAAAGCAAAAAAGTTTTTTGGTCCAGTTTGCTTTTATCCTTAACCTGGATGGAATGAATACTTTTACTACATATTTATTTTAATTTTATTCAATTTAAAAACAAGTCTAGTTTCGCAGTAAGGCATATCCAATATCACCATCGATTGTATTTTGTATCGTTACATACATTCCGGAGCAATCCTAGTCGAATGCAAAAAACACGAAGTCTCTATCTATTACCGTTTCCGAGATCCTTTCGTTCATACAGACGGACGGACGGACGGACAGACGGACAGACGGACATGGCTATATCGACTCCTCTATCACTCCTGACCATAATGGTGGTAACTTTGGGGGTCTCCGACCATTATTTCTACCTGTTACATACATTTGCACAAACCCAATAGGCTCTTGTACCTTCGGTACAGGGCCTAATAAAAAATTGGAAGCAGAAAATATGAACAGATTTTAATATAATTTAGGTGTGTTCTATGTACATCCAAAGGCAAAATTTCCCTTCTATTAGAATTTCGTAACGAAAAATATAATTTTTTCGCTCCACCCTATTCCGCATATTGCGGACAGTGTTCGAATCTAGACCAAAATTGAATATCTGAAGTATAAAAATCGTAATATGCAAATTTGATGCCCTTATCTTTTATAACCTCGAAGGTCTCGATATTAATACAGACTGCCAGACAGACGAACATGTCTCTGTCGACAAGACTTCAATGCCTTTGAAAAAGTATACATACGATATAATATCCCATTAGGGCCCTCAAAAAAAAAAAAAAAAAAAAAAAAAAACTGAAATAAATACAGACATGTCCGTCTGTCTGCCTAAGAATGATAGACATATTAAGTTTGCATATTTAATGTTCCTTATTTTCTCTTCAGGGTTGGTACTTAAAAAACGTCACATTCTTTCTGATATTTTCAATAAAAAAAATTGCTTTTTATTATTATTTCAGCTAAAAATGACAAATTCGTATAAAATAGTTTATATAAGTCCATATCGAAATTATAGAAAGGGTTGCCCTAATAATAATCTGTCTCCTAGGAGGTCTGACAAGAAAAATATTTTGGTGTGGATGCGCTTCGCTTGAAACAACAAATTTTGTGTATCTTAACTAATTTCAAAAAATGCTCTCTAGGATGCGAATAGGAACATTTTATCGGTTATTTTTTTGTAACTTTTGAAACCTTATTAGTTACGCCAAAATTAATCATAATTTTTACACCCTGTACCGAAGGTACAAGAGCCTATTGGTTTTGTGCAAATGTATGTAACAGGTAGAAATAATAATCGGAGACCCCCCAAAGTTACCCCCATTATGGTCAGGAGAGATAGAGGAGTCGATATAGACATGTCCGTCTGTCCGTCTGTCCGTCCGTCCGTCTGGCCGTCCGTATGAACGAAAGGATCTCGGAAACGGTAATAGATAGAGACTTCGTGTTTTTTGCATTCGACTAGGACTGCTCCGGAATTTCACAAGTTTATTTTAAAAACTTGCCCCTCCCCCCCCTTCCCCATAAAATCACCCCCAAGAGTAAAAATATCTTCGGCACAAAAAAAAGTAAATAAGCCAGTATAGAGATATCGTCCTTTTTAGCCAAAATCCGAAAAGTTCATCAAAATCGGATAATAAATGACGATTTTGTAAGCAATTGAATTTGAGCGACCCCCCTTTTCGTTTCATACATAAAAAAATGTTTTAAAAGGCACTTAGTCGTGCAGAGAGAAGTGGTCATGTGTTTGGTCATAAGCTAGGGGAACATTTAATGTGTTTGTTAGGCGACCTGCACTGGTACAGGGCCTCTTACAGTCGGTTACGCCCGACTGAAATTTCCTTACTTGTTTTTGATTGGAATTATTTTAGATTCTCTCCGACATTGTGGGAATTAAACAAACCTTCTTTTATTCAACGACTAAAGAAAGTTAATTCAGGACTTGTTTCTGAATTTTAGGACTTTAAAAAAAATTAATTGGTTTAGTCTTTTGAATTACATCAGATGCCGGTAATTCCTGTATCTTTGCCACGATCGCTTGAAGAAATGTCTTTTGATTGTAAAAAGTTGAATGGGCTAAGGAATTGAGCTTTGATACACAGATTGGAACTTTTTTGGAACACAAATTTCAATGGTTGACAATATTGAATATTGACAAAGGCATTTATGACTGAGTCACTACCATTTATATATGCAGTTGATATATTGGACACCCGTAGGGTTCCATTAATGTGCTGTTTTAATCTATTCCAGGATAACAATATTCTGAGTAGCAAGGTGTTTGGTCAAGGATAATTTCGACAGCTAGGTGATCAGAGTTCAGGTTAGTGATAATAATTGCATTTGAAAAATGCTCGAGTATATGGTAAGATAATAGTCCAGTGTTGAAGCTTTTCCATTGGTGTCGGAAGGAATATGTGTAGGTTTATCAGTACTGGACCAAAAGTATATTCTACGAGCAAGGCTTTTCTAATAGAATACTCTTCCAGCAGTTCGCTCTAGTACAACCCCATGATTGATGTCTAGAATGAATATTTGAATATTTTGCGAAAATTGATAATTTGCATAGATCTGTTGGGAAAAGTATTTTATTTTATTTTATTTTTTAATTTGAAGCAAACTACATAAAAAATTTTGAACGAAAAATTCGATAGGCGCATTTAGGTGTGAAACGAATTCGATATGTAACGAAAATCGACACTAATTTGCATAGCGAAAAATGCATACTTTTAAGAATTACTTTGTAAAAGACCAAAGAATGATGCACAAATGTAAACTTCCAATCATATAAATCGAATTTTGATATGATATGACTGCAATGGGAACTTTTGCGGTACACAAATTGTGGTACAAAGTAGAATGTAGGCTTGTGTGGGACCTCTATTTTCTAGAGAGCATGGCGCGTAAAAAATCTCAAAAAATTGGAGTAGCTATTATTAAATCACAGTCAAAAAAGACAGACAGACAGACAGATAGATAGACTCATTCCACTTGTGCGAAGAATATAAAAAATCTTTTTTATAGAACACTTGTTTTATATAAGTAAGTGCGACGACAAGCAGTAACAGAACACATACGTATAAAAGCTTAACAGCCATGAAACAGCTGCTACCGATAATTTTCTTAACAAAGCATTAGCAGAAAATCGCTTACATGCTAACATTGCATCATCTTAACTTTACGATGCCATATCTCATATAATATATCGAATTTCGTACAATCTGACCACTTTTTACAACAGAAAATATGATATTTTGGAATAATTTTTCGTCAAATCCACAAATGGATTTATTTAATATTTTTGTATTTACATGCAACATGGAGCGTGTTGCCCATCCGCCTTTGAGCTTAGACTCTACTGCATCAATAAAACAAATGTGCCAACATTTTATAATCATTATTGGCAAAATTAGTCCTTCAATATGCCTAATCGGCGATGACTTTGCACGGTGCAACGCACCAGAAGCAATCACGAAATTTGGAAAATATTCGCAACAAATGGATCTAGTGGTGAATGAGAATCTTCTCGCACGTCATAATCACATCTTAAACGGTTTGTTACAATGGCGATCCAATTTTAGATCTTGTATACGCAGATAGGCCCTACACAACGTTATGCTGCAGAAGCATGAATCATAATAGATTCGAATGAAAATGTTTTGGAAGTTTCCGGCAGGTAGTTTCTTCTTAACAATTCTGCGTAAAATTCTTAGAATTATTAAAGCCGACGCCCATTTTCAGAATCACTAACTGTATGATCTGTTTCATATCGTTGACATAGTCCAACACTGAACTGGTTAACTTATTCGGATGTTTGATCAGTTATGCAGAGATATTGCAATTTGAGCATAACTGAACGCATTTTAGAGGTAAATTTCCTACAACCTTAACACCCACCTTTTTTATATTGCCTACACATTTTTTTTTCTTTCTTCATAATAACTAAGTACATTATTTAAAGTGTATATAAGCTTCGTTTCCACCGAAGCTATTTTCTTTCTCTTGTTTTTATGTTGACTGCTGTTTATATTACTTATGTCCTTGTTTCTTGCTGCTACATACTACTGCTGCCGTTGAATCCTGTCTACTGCGTGATATGTCACTGCCGTGCTCCTTTCAAATTTATCACGGCAATGGCATCGCCAATGTTGTTGACGCTGTCGATATAGCTTGTCGTCGGCGTCGTAGTCATCCATGTTGACTATTGCCGCCATTTTTCTTCGACTGTGCATGAAATTTACATAAAACTTGACTACAAGCAAAGAAAGGACAATGAAAATAAAAAAAAAAAAAAAAGAGAACAGAAAAAATGGTTATGCACAAACCAAGCCGCCCGCCCACTACTCACATTGCACATATGCTTACGATTTTTGGAAAGATTTTTGAACGAGCAAACTTTAAATTCAACACTCGTTGCAAACTTGTGCAACAATATGTCGCACATGCTACAAACTTTTGTAATTTTCGATACGACATCAACGATTTCGAGTTCGAAAGGCTTCGATAATCCTTCATAAAAATTGATGATGATGATAATACAAATATGCTCCAGTGCCGCCCGACTGACTGACTGACTGACTGACTGACTGCCTTGGGCAAAGTTAAAACGCAAGCTGCGTGGCGAATTTGTCAGCTAGCTAATGTGCAGCACCCCCAGCACTCTTCGCCCACTTTAATATTAGTTTATAAACAATAAATAAGCGCAAGTTTTAATCTAACTTTGGCGCAACTACTTTTAATCTTCATTGTCTGCTGCTGCTACTACTTGTTCAATTTTATTTAATATTTTTATAAAATTTTTTTATTTTTTTGCAGGTGGCGTGGATGCATTTCGAACAATCCGCCATACTAACCGTTCACAATCATGTGATAACGCGTAATCCACGCATTAGTGTGACACATGACAAACACGACAAACATCGCACATGGTTCCTGCACATCAATAACGTACAGGAGGAGGATAAAGGACGCTATATGTGCCAGATCAACACGGTGACAGCGAAGACACAATACGGCTTCGTCAAAGTTGTGGGTGAGTGAGTGAGTGTGAAGTACAAAGATTAAGTAGCTGAAGCCGCATCGCGCTCAAACAGGCCAGAGCTTGCAATGCAGCGTAGGAGCAACTGCGGCTTTAATACACTAAAAAGAGGGTAACAATGTATGTTTTGGTTGACTTAACTACAAACGAAATTCAAATGAAAAATAACACAGAAAACTTTCGAAACTTTTTTGATTTGCCTAAGAGAAATTTCCGCTGAGTGAATAGTTCCAGTATAACTAAATTTCGTGACTATCTGTGTAACCCTCGTACATATGAGAACGCAGCATGCGGAATGTGAGAACGTTGCTAGACAAACGAAACGAAACGAATCGAATCGAAACGGATGGATGGATGCCTGTAAATTTCGTTAGGCGTCGTGTAGACCTCCGTTAATCGTCAACTTTGACGCATTGCCATTGAAAAGTTTCGACACATCGACACATGCCGTCCCTAGACCCTACAGCATAGTACGTGTGTCGCGCTAACCCCTAAGCAAGTTGAGTGCGTTCTTTGAAGGATGCATGTCCTTTGAATATTTCATTTCATTTGTTTAACATGCTCTTTGCGCGTTTTGTTCATGTTTGTCTGCTTGTTAAATTATAAACCATTTTATTGCTATATGCTGACAACTCAAGAGGATAAACTCAGCAAGGATAAACTACAACACTCCTCGCTTGTTCTAATGCTCTATCACTGTTCATATTAATGCGTGTTTGCTTATTTGTTTAAGCTTGTCTATATGTGACATTCTGTTGGCAGACTGTCTCTGTCTCTGTCCGTCGTCTGTCTCTCTGCCTGTCTGTTGTCCTTTTGACTGCAGAATAAACAGCAGCAAGTGTATAATTAAATTCCAAACACTTTATTAATGCAAATATTAAGCCAACAATGATATTTGCACTCAACGAATGCGCTTTTAGCCTGTCATTGAGCTTACATTTAAAAAGTGGAATTTAAAATTTTGTTTCTATGCATCAAAACGGAGGCATGTAGCAGTAGAATATGCAATACAATGATATTTTAGCATGAACAATTGCATTCGAAGGATATGCAGCACATTTTGTCTGCAGTATACAGCATGCAGGCGGATAGTGTTTGTTGCGTTGGCATGCAACAGTGTTGCAAATGGTAAAATAAAACCAATGTGAAAAATAAAAAACATTGCAGTCCAATAGACAGAAAGACAGACAGTTAAGCTCATAATTTTACTATGTATATTTTTTGTTATTTTTTTTTTTGTTATTCGTGATTGTACAAATAGATTTGTATATTTCGATGTGCAGCAGTACAGCAGCCTCTGTAAAAGCCATTAAGCACGCGTCGACAGTGTTGAATGTTGCCGCACAGTAGGCCTAATAGAAAGATCTTTTGAAAGAACTTCTGATAGCTATAAATATTTTCTCTATTATGACTCAGAGATCATGAATACCAAGTCCTTTGGACCGGATCAAAACGTAAGCCAGGTTAACCCAAGTTGCTCTCCAGGGCTGCGTATGTTGCGTATGAATCTTTTTAGCTTTAGAAGACAGTGAATGCTCGCTCGTTGAGTTACTTTACAGAAAAGACATCTGTCAAAAAAAAAAAGGGAGCCCCACATTTATTTTTGACATTAGCTATGTTGAGTGAACGAAAGTATCAAAAAGGGGAATCCCACATATAAAATTTTTACATTAACTGTGTTGCGTAAAGGACGCATTTATAATATGTACTTAGGAAGTATTTAACTGCAATAGATACAAAGAAGAACAATTTTTTTTTTGTGATTTTATGAAAATTGTAATATGGACTAAATGATCCCTTAAACAAAGATTCGTAAGTTGTTTCTAACCTAGCGGCAGCGTTAAGATATTCAAAAAATAATGTATTTTGAGACCATTGATAGCGTTCTCAATTGTAAGAACGATGACTGTTCTGCTTAAACTAGACACTAGTTGGACAAACGTCCAACAAAACAGAATAATTTTATACTCGGTACCTACGAGTATAAAAAGGTCAGTCATTGCAGCGAAGCAAATCAGTCGAATACGAATATCCAGCGGAGTAAGAACTAATTCGACTCAACTTCTATGGATGAAGTACTGCCAAGGTACGCGAAGATGGCCATGCCGGCCGCTCTGTATAGCAAGCAACATATAGTACCGCATCAAGCACTTGACCACTCGTGGAACGCGATGGTGTCCGTTTTTCAGATTGTGCTTGATGTGCACTTGAAGGATTTTATTGTACTTAACTTATGCACGAATGTTGGCAAGGAATGCGATGGTGATGCCGGTCTGCATCTCTCAATATGCTTTGTGTATATTGATTCATGAAGCATTTGACAAACAGTAGGCCGCGTTGGCCGCGGCGCTTTGAGGTAATGCACCTTTGAAATATTTTGCACTTTTGTTGGCCAGGAACGCGATGATTTTGATAGCTTTCATCCTTTGCATGTACATCTATATACATATATATATATATAGAAAAATGGGTAAATGTGTGTACACCATTCATTCGATCACCATAAAACTTTGGAAAGTTATTGAGTACACTTCCGCGCATAGTATGGGCATAGTAAAACTAAGTAATCCTCCCGATCAGAGATGCTTCTTCTCCCAAGTAAGATCCATTATAACATTCATTGTATACAGGGCGCTGCAAAGTGTGTCGGGTACAGTATAGATAGTTTGTCGATAAAATCAAGGAAGTGATTGAGATAGACCGCCATAGTAGCAGCCGTACCATCGCCCGGAAGCTGAATATTAGTCATAAGACAGCGGCGCTTATTTGAACTTACGCCGATGATTGTACTCAATTTAAGAAAGATTTGAAATAGAGGCGTTTATCTTGGATCGCAGAGCTCGTTTAATTTACGATCGCCCATAAGTATTAAGTTTTGATGCAGCAGCAAAATAAAAACTAAAACAAAATACACACAATCTTAATTCGGAAACATTAAGACTCACAAAAAGTGTATTAGATTTCGCTATTCACACATACTACACATGAGTGTACTCTCCTGCCGACAGACATAGCTTTCTCTTGTCTTGACGTCACGTTCGTTCCATTTGAAATAATAATATTTATTCAAAATAGAAGGCTTTCTAAAAGATAAGAATATAATTGGCCAAAATACTTTTCAAAACAATAACTCAAAGAAATCTTTTAAAAGCGATAAATTAGATCAAACTCAAAATAACGAATAGCAACTCAACTCAATTCCGTAAAAAATGGTTTAAAATTTAAATATATAAAATGGGGTATATCAGTTGTTTTAAGTTGTGGAAATTTATGAAAAAGTTTTTACCATCGACACCACTGTGCTACGTTAGGCAATGGGACGACTTTTTTTTTTTTGAATAGTTTCTACCCGCTTTGTTCATTTGTTGTTTGCTGGACATTGTAAAGTTTTTGTTTCTTTTTGTGCGGGTTGTAAAAATGTGCAACATGGGCGACGTTTTTTTGCCATTTTATTCCGTTGTAGATTTTTTTAACCGTGTCGGCGGCAATCTCCGATCTGTTGCTGATGCAGCACAAAAATATTTGCGGCAGAAAAATTGTACACGGAAACGCAAATTTTGCAGTGGAAAATATGAGTAGGCGTATCAAGAACCGCCACTGTTAGAGTTTCGGAGACTGGTCAGCATTGCAAAGCAGAACAAAAAAAAAAAAAAAAAAATAATGAAAGTAGAAAAGCAGAGTTGTATTTTGTACAGCACGCCGCAGGCATTTATTCATTCTGTTTTTTTTTCTCCAATTTTTTTTTATATTTTTTTTTTTTTTTTTTTTGTACTTTGCTTGCTTGCCATTGTGGCTGTTCATGTTCGTGCCTTGACATTAGCCAGGATGCGTGTCCTACGGCATTGTAAGTAGGATGTGCAGCATATGCTGCTTGCTCTATACGAGTATGAGTATGTCTATGTCCCTCTATCTGACTGTCTGTCTGTCTGTCTATCTGTTTGTCTATATTTGCTTATTTCTAACTGTTGCATGAGGCTCGGCAATTTTTGCCTTTTTTTTCACTCGAAACAATTTTACTGCATTTGTATAAGTTTGTTTGCATGTACACACACACACACACAGCTACGAATGCATATTTTTCAAGTTTTGCCGCAAAAACTGATTTATATGCGTCGACAACGAAAATGTCGACGACGATGATGACGACCACGAGCACGATTTTAACAACAATACTTTCTAGAAGTACTGATTCAAAAGTTTTATACTAGCAAATAGTTACCTGTAGTAGCTTATTTCCAAGCTTATTTAGTTAAAACTGATTAAGTTTATGCATTTTATTTGCTTTAAATATTTAATGTCTGAACAACAAGCTGGAATTTCTTAAACGCACACCAAAGATCGAACAACTCGTACGCAGTCCGATTGAGAACTGAATAGGCGAACATATTGTCTGAAATTGTTTAGCAAAATCACGTTTAGTCTGTATATTTGTTTATTTATCGAAATAATGATTTATATTTTTAATAATTAATTAACTTATACTGGCAACTAACTGGCAGACATTATTCTAAGAAATCTCACAGTTTATACAAATGCAAGTTTGCATAGTTTTTTTCTTGTTGTTGTTGTTGTTGAATTATATCAAATTACAATAGCATTATTTGTCAAGTGTGTAAATTAATACCAAATGAGGTAAACAATAAATATTTTCATTCGGCTACTTAGAAATACTGTCTAGCTTGTCTTGAGTCTGCAACTTGTGCAACATTAAATTAATATCTAAAAAAGTAGACATAATGAATAAAAAAAAAAATCAATCTGGAAAACATATAAATTTAAACCTGATCAAATCTTTAATTCAATGAATAAATCAATTCACCAAACAGAATGAACTATTTCTTGTTATCTAATGCAAAGAATTCATAATCAAAAAATGTATTACAAAGAGGAAGTGTCAAGCTATTTAATTTGTTACAAGCCTTAACCATGTAAGAAAATAGTAGAGGTATCGGCACGGATCCCTAGTTACACTGTCAGCACTGATTTAACGGATACAGAGTTACCAGATTGGTTGGACTTTGCGGTAGCCGGCAACAAACACGCATGAGCACGAGCTGTGGAAAAATAAAATCAAGAAACAAAAAATAAAGCTTAAGGCGGCTAAGTAAAGGGAAGAAAAAGCGGTCAAAGTGGACCAACAAAAACGAGAACAAATTTGAAGAGCCACGAAAGGGCAACAAACATCGAAGAAACAGGAACAGGGCATTGTGCACAAGGATTCCCACTAGAGGCGGCAGATAGATCGAACTGCTAGACGCGGCAACATGGCCGGCCGGCGTTATAGACTACACTAACAACAAGTATGAAAATTCCAGTCGGGCATACACATATAATGTTTCCCTAGCTTATGAACAAAATGGTAGGAAATTAATAAGAAAACTTGGTATTAACGAAAAGAATTTTTCTTCTCCCAGCTCTCACTCCACGAATAAATATTTTATGTATGCAAAGAAAAGGGAAGACGGAAGTATGCTTACAAAATCGTCATTTACTAACCGATTTTGATGCATTTTTGTGATTTTGGCTGAGACCTGGCATACTTAATTTTTTTTGTTGGGCTAAAATTTTTAAATAAACTTGTGAAATTCCATCGAACTCCTAGTCGAATGCAAAAAGAACGAAGTCTCTATCTGTTACCGAGTTCCTTGCGTTCATACGGACGGACAGTAGGACATGGTTATATCGACTGCACTATAACTCCCGACCATTATTTCTACCTGTTACATATGTACATACATTTGCACAAAACCAATAGGCTCTTGTACCTACCAAATCGTATATCTAGAAATATTGGCGCCATACAAATTTGTTCCCCTCTCTCTGTGTTTTTGGAAAAAAAATCTTTTGGTGTAGTTTAGTTTAGCTTGAAACGACACGACACAAATTAAGATTCAATGCGAGTACAGGGTGTCTTGAAGTCGAGCACACTCAACTGCAGCGTTATTTTTAGGCCCGGTTTTGTGCAAATGTATGTAACAGGAAGAACTAATTGTCGGAGACCCCCCAAAGTTATCCCCATTATGGTCAGGAGTGATAGAGGAGTCGATATAGCAATGTCCGTCTGTCCGTCCGTCTGTATGAACGAAAGGATCTCGGAAACGGTATTAGATAGAGACTTCGTGTTTTTGGCATTCGACTAGGACTGCTCCGGAATTTCACAAGTTTATTTTAAAAACTTGCCCCTCCCCCCCCTTCCACATAAAATCACCCCTTAGGGTAAAAATTTCTTCGGCACAAAAGTACACCAGTATAAAGTTAACGTCCTTCTTAGCCCAAATCAAAAAAATTTATCAAAATCGGATAATAAATGACGATTTTATAAGCAATTGAATTTGAACGACCCCCCTTTTCTTTTCATTCATATTCGCGCAGTTAGAAGTGGTCATGTGTTTGGTCATATGCTCGGGAAACATTTAATGTGTTTGTTAGGTGACCTGAACTGGTACAGGTCCTCTTACAGTCGGTTACGCCCGACTGAAATTTCCTTACTTGTTTCTTTTGTTATAGTTCTGAATATATGAACATTTTTCGATTAACTCTTCTCTTCTCAGTAGAACAATGATAGTTGACAGCAGATCTTCTTCTGAAGATCTCTTATCTGTTGCTTTTTTGAGGTTGAATGGCATTTAGTACTTAGTTTCCATTTTAGAAAGCATTTCAGTTCAAAAGATGTTTGATAAATTAGAAAACTGAATTAACATATTAACTCCGGTGTTCTCCATGAAACCTTCTACTCCAACGCCATAATATTTCTATTCCATCTATTTATATACATGTCTCACTCACAGTGTGTGTAGTACATTCTTTAGAATCACACTTTAAAGATGGTTAAAGGGAACTGCTATTTGCTTGGAGAATTCTCTTCCAGCTTTCTGCATTTTTCACGTAGCTCCATGTGCAGTTTAATGATAAAATCTCGATCTGTACAAACACAAAACAAAAAAATTTTGTATTTAATCATTTGCTGCTCTTCTTTAGCTCTCTTCTTCTTTGCAAAATTGTTTCTTCAAAATTAAAAAGAAGCTTCTTTTAGTCACAATTTTTCTTAATTTTTTCCTAATTGATCTAATTTTTCAATGTTCTCAAGTCTAAAGTATCTCTTCCGAACCTTTGACATATTCCTACATCAAGCTGCAGAGCTTGCTTGATCACACGACGTTGCTTATTGTAAGACTTCATCGTGATGTACTTGACAGCATTGCAGTTGATTGCGTTGAGAACCTCGATCTAATTTGAAAATGTTGATTTGACGGCAGCTCTGGATATTCAGAATATAAACAGAAACGCTTCAAAAACGATATGATTGATTCCAGTCTTTTTGTGACATCATATGTGCCATTGTAACTTCTAACAAAAGCATATGATCCTAAGCAACGCAAGAGAATTTGGAAGACTCCGCGATCTTCATCGACACGTGCGTGTATTCGTGGAGGTTTGCAATCATTCCAATATTTTTGAATTGTACTTCCCGATATGACCACTAGAAGTATTTATTACCGCTTTCCCATGTAAGCGCAACCACAGTGCACTGTCTCCCTACGAAAAATCAAGTCAATTTAGACATGTCCTTCTGTCTGACTATGAACAAATAAACAAACAGCTAATAGGAGACTAGAAGATTCTTTGTTTTTTTTTTACATTTCAGGTCCTCTATAACCTCTTCAGATAGGCTTTGTTTTGATAAACGTGCCAACATAATTCTAGTGTTGTCTCTATACAATACTGAACATCCACTTCTGAGATTTCGAATGAAAACTTTTCTTTTGTTTGTTATTTCCATAGCTTATAGTGAAAAGCTCTTTTTGTATTTATTTTTATTTTTAAAGGGATATTACGCTTTAAGCTACCTTACCCTTTAATCTATTTGGCTAATTATCTATGAAAACCTTCTGTAGTAGTCCTTGCTTGTAGGTCCTTTGTTCATGTGCATTGCGTATTGCATACCGTAAGGGACATATGTGAACTCTATCTGCAATGCTACCAAACTCTTTCTCTCTCTAACTCGCATCGGCTGTGCGTGTTTGTTCTCCGGATGATGTTGATTTGTCAACTTCAAAAGCGGATCTCGTGCAAATTCTTGCATTTCCTTCCGGCTGATTCTCGCATACAAATACACAAATGCACGCACACATTTGCGCAATTCAAGCAAAGCATTCATGGCGCAGTGCACACAGATACACAAGCACAAATACACATGCACACTTTGCATCGCTCATAGCACTATTTGTCATCGCAAACGACACACGCCGTGGGAGAAAATAGTTTGTCACAGCGTGAAAATATTTTACGATTTCTATTCTGCTATTTCGAATTGATTTATATGCAAACTTATGCCGCATGTTTGCATACATTCAGGCGATTTTTTTTTTTGTTATTTGTTTGTCAAAAAAAAAAAAAATAAATCTTGCATAAAAAAAATAGAACAAACAATCCAAAAAAATTTGACAACAATTAACACAGTGTATCGCCGAACAATAGAAAAATTGCGTGAACTGCAACAAATTTCGAAAGTCGCCCTAAGCGTTTGTTAAAAAATATTTATTTTGTTTCGTTTTAGTATTTTTGTTTTGTTTTTAGTTTTTAAGCGTTTGCAAACAAGCTAACTGCCCGCAATCAACTATTTGGGTGTCTTTGTTTGGTGAAAGGATGCAACAATATTTCGCTAAATAAATATGCATCTTTTTTTTTTTATTTTTTTTTGAATGGATTTGTTCCGCTGGATGCATATTTTTTCACGCATTTGTTTGCGATTAAACGCTTTTTGTATGAGCATAGTTTAAAAAATTAATTCCAAGCAAATGAACAAACAAATTGCAATTCGTAGTATAAATTTTTTAAAGAAATTTGTCATAAACTGTTGCAAAAGTCATCACCACAACAGATTAGTGCAAAGAGCGGAAGAGCTTAACATACGAGAGGAAGTGCAAGATGCATCACGCTCCGGAAGATCTGTCGTCGAAGAAGTCGATAAAATCAAGGAAGTGATCGAGATAGACTGCCATAGTAGCAGCCGTACCATCGCACAGGAGCTGAATATCTGTCCTATGACGGCTTGGCTACACAAAAAAACTCGATATTTGGATGCCACACGAGTTGACACCAAAAAACCTCATGGACCGAATTTCGCAACAAAATCGACCCGTTTCTGAAGCGAATTGTACACATACTTGTATACTAAAAAAATAAACTCAAATTGAAGAGTAGGTATACATGATAAGTGCCAAACCCTCTTAGGGAGGAGTTTATTGCGATCTGTTTATTTAGCGATCTGAAGAATGAGATTTCAATTTTCGTATGCACAAACAGACAGACAGACAGACAGACATTTGATGCTGATCATGAATACATATATTTTTTTGAGTTCTGCCACACCTTTTTCTGCCTGTTACATACATTTGCACAAACTTAATATACCCGTTTTCACTATGTGAATAGTGTATACATATATAAGCAAACTGAAACATTTCAGCGTGGTCTTGCTGTGGTTGTTTATACAATGCAATGCTAGACTTTTTCCAGTTGTTCTGTATTCGTAGTTAGTTGTTTTGATGTTGTTGCATAGCGTGAGCGGTTTTGTATATTTCTTAAGTTTAACTCATGTTGGCTTATTTGATTTAGCCAAAAGTTTGTTCTGGCTGCAGACCGCACAGCATTTATTGCTAGCGTCGCGTTGAGTTGGTTCGAGTTTGGAATTATATGTATTTTAATGCTTCCTTCCTGGTTTCGCGGAAAGTCTTTAATAAATTGATAAAACTAAATAAATAAATATTGAATAAAATAGCACAGCGAGCAGCGTCTACTCCATGCGAGTTGCAGACAGCAAAGAAACTAACTTCAAGATTTTTCTCTGGCTACTATTCCCAAACAGGGTCACAGGACCTGACTTACAATGGGCGTTACACTGCGATGTGATATAATGTTTTATTAATACGCCAAATAAATTACAGCATCAGAGCGTGACAAGTCTGCTTAGACTCGTATGCAAGTATATGCTAGATCACTAATCCCTTGTCATGTATCTATCTCGGACAAATGATTCAGATCGCATTCAATGAAATGAACTCAATTGATAATTATGAGGATATCATTGTCAACAAAGAGACGTTGCTTTTCTACAAGCAAGAACAGTCTATGGAGAATGTGTACTTACTCTTGAAATGAACCAAAAATTCAAACAAAAATCTTCTGCTGCTGAAATCTTGGGTTTTAAGTGCGAGAAGCGGTTTACGATCCAGCGTGAACTTTGTAAATAGACAAAATTGAATAAAATTGCTTTGTTCAGTCCTCGAACCGCTAGCCATTGCAAGTTCGTTTGAATGATTTTCTAGCCGATCCAAATAATCTTTTGCAAAAGTTGCGATTAACACATTTTGTGCATTTTGGTATTCTATAACCAGAATCAAAACCATTGCCGTATCTTCAGTATTTCTACAACAACGTTGACAGTGTGCTCTTTGATTTCGGTCGGGCATTGTGAAGATGATTGAGAAATTTAATCAGCTTCTGTTAGCATTCAGAAATGTGTTCGATCTGCGCAATCGATAGCGTATTTCCTGTTGAAAAGGAAGATTCATTTCAAAAGGACTACGTTTGATACAACCTTGAAATAAGCATATTATAATGATATAACTACTGGACAGTTATCGCAGGCATCATCCGTCGTATTATTATTACTCCAACGTAGGGTCATCGAACGGGCCAAAGTCTTCTATTTATCGAAAACGGATTGCTTCCCTCAATGAGGACAAATCGAAGATGAGTTTCTATTTTCGATAAATAGAAGACTTTGTACAGTTCGATGAAAATTTCATGATTCTATAAACTCTAAATTTTGGAACTCGTTCCGACAATGGACGAGCCAATAGATCAGTTGTATACTCCATGACTTTGATAGCCTTTTGGGTGTAGAAGGTTTATTCTATTCATTGTCTTGTATCTTCTCTCTCTTCTTTATGCCTTTATTACTAACTTAAGCAAATTTTCGGAAAAAAACACCATTTTCTATAAGTTTCGATAACACCCATATATGACAAATTTGCCAATAAAAACAAAACACAATTCAAAACATTTGTGTGCTGTCCAGCTACTTATTAAAATTGAAACTTTTGGGTGCCATATTTATAGCCATTATAATGTAATATAATGCATTGCAAAGGACACTTAAATTAATAAAAAAATAAACAAATATTCAGTCCTATTTAGAAAATTATACATTGCAAGCAATTAAACTTCATTTACGAGCTCAAAATTTAATGCAATTGTAATCAAGTCAAAGAGTAAAGAGCACAAATAAAAAACCTGGTGTATGAATAAATATTACATAAATTCAATAAACATTTCGACATGGAAAATGCAATTAAAAACAAACGAAATTAAGCGATGCACTGCAAAATTACGAGGACGTGTGTGCGCCGTCTAAAATATGCTAAATAAATTTTCAAAATTGCTAAAAATAAGTGCAGAGTCAAATAGCGAGCCAAAAATTGCATTATTCAGCATAAAATTAATGAAATTAAAACGTTGCATTCGTGACTAAATAGGCGGCGAATGAGTGAATGAATAGCTGAATGGCCAAATGAATGGTCAAAATCCGAAAATAGAATGTTGAGCTTTGAGTTTGTTGTGCACTGAAAATGTTTTGCATAAATATAGGCGGTTTAAATAAACATAAACTAAAGAGTGGGCGACAGACAGACAGACAGATAGACAGACAGACAGAGAGACAAAATGTGTGCGACAATTTTTGCGAATTTAATTTGCTGCAAGCGTAATAGTAAAAAAAGCAAAACAAAAAAAAAAAAAAAAATAAAAAAAGAAAAAAACTAAATTAAACAAAATGGCGACACAGAGCGCCATTGTGGCATGAAGCAGCGCAGTTGCAGTTGAACAGCGGTGAGCGCATTAATTTCACATTTAAAACAATAACAACAAACAAACTAAAAAATGAACGAAAGAAGAGCAGCAGCAGCGGCAGCAACAACAATAAAAACAATGAGCACAAAAGCAAACATTTAAACACGTCTGAATTTATGAGCCACGGCAAAAATGCATTTAAATGTTGTTGCCTGCTGTTTCTGTTTCAGCAGCGAATACGAATGTTCAACACACTAAAAGCATTGCATACTTTGCGGTGCAGCGTGTGTGCGCGGTGTGTGAATGAGAGTGTGTGAGAGTGTGTGTAAGAGAGTCAGAGTGGTGCTGAGTAGCAGAGAACCATGAAGCGGTAACCGCATTGGGCATGACGACGACGTCTATGGCAAGCAAATGACCGCAAAAGCGGCACACAACAAAAATGCAGCGAAAAATTAAGAAAGAAAAAATATTTATTACGCTTTACGTGGACTGATACAAAAGTTCTGCATAGTTAATAGCTAATTAAGGTAGCATACGACAAGAATATTTGGACCAACAACATATTGCCATGAATATTTGTTTACTAAATTTAATGTAATTTTTAATTTATTAAAAATTACATCTTAAGCAAGCATGAAAATTAAAAATTACCAAAACACACAAAACAGTCGGATTTTAGATTTTAACATAAGGCATGACATAGAGCAATCGTAGCCTTTCCAATTCTAAGCATGTGTATAGGCAAGTAAGCCGAAGCAGAACTTTCTCCTGGCTTTGTAAAAAGCCATAATTTCTCGGCATTGAGTTCCTCCCAAAGCTATAACAAAGGCTTGACAAGTATTGATTGGTTGCCGTATAACTTGATTTAATAAAAGGTGGTGTATGCCTATGTTAAACTCTCTGGTGTTCTTCAGTATTTGTAGTAGTGTAAATATGTTTCCACTGGTCGACCTTTTATCCTAAAGCTGCACTGATGCCGTTCTATAAGTGGAGACGTATGTAACTCCAGCCATCTTAACATGACAGCATTTTATGTCAGATTGAATGAAAATTTATTCCATGGTTATTGGCGCAAACAGTGTACCTTCTTTCACAAAGATATGACTGAGAATCTAATCGCTTAAATGAAAGTGAGTCCATGCTTAAAATCTTCGATTCTTTTCAATCGCATGTTTGATTTTTCAGTTTCTCTTTATTTGGCTTTGTACCAGTTCGCATTAGTCCCGACTGCAGAATTATTTTAAATATGACTTTCTTCCATGCATTGACTTTGCTAGACTCCTCGCCATACCAAGTGTTGTTCATAGATCTGGTTTAATCATAGACATTCCACCAATCATCTCAAAAGAGTGTTTCATGTGTCTGCAGAAGCCGGAGAGAATTTCCTAAAAAATCAGGAGAGGCTGTCTAGCTTCCATTAAATATAGATTATGACATCGTGTTTTTGGCATCATCCATAGTTACGTTCCAACGCTTATATTGAAGTATTTACTCTTTATTTATATCGCGGCCAGGCGCTCGTCAAAATGAGTGAAATAGAGTTGCATAGACTTTTGCTTACCACGAAATCAAATTTTCTTTGTTTCTGCACTGCTGTGAAATCTGTTCTAGTGGTGAGTAGCAAAGCCAATGCACCGACTTCTAATTAAAGGAATGCAGTTGCCAGCTATTAACAGCTGCTCACCCAAGGGAAGTATTTGAGCTGTTTGGAAAAAGAATACGTTTGATCATTCCTAAGTGAATTGCAGTCAATAACTTGTCTCGCTAATTTTTATAAAAAAAAAATTATTTAATGAAAATCAATTCGCACTACCCATGCTTTGGTAAGTCGTAAGTCATTTGCTAGGATCACCGAAGAGACTTTTACTTACATTAAAGTATCTTAAAGTCGGTACGTATATGCATCTTGAGATGAAATTTACGTGGAGTATAGCTTGTTGCGGTGACATGAAGTAAATAATGCAAACACATGCATAATATTTCCATGGAACTACATACGTCTGCAACCCAAAGTAATATGTGTCTTTAGTGAATACAACGTCTCGAAAATCGGTTGACAGCTAGCGATTGTTGCCTATAGAAGAAATAAAAATATGAAATCCATTATATAATATATATAAAGAAAGAATGCTGTAGAGTATGTTTGCTTTAGTGTTAACGCTGCATGGCGCATTCTGTTGATTCACTCGGAACTTACGGAATGAGATTAAAGGAATGAGATCGATAATTCAGAAAAGTTTTGATTTCATGACGTGCTCAGGCAATTCTCTTACAATATACGAAATAATGTAGACTAGTGAAATGGAATCGAGAAGGAGAGATATAAGCATTATCGTTGCATCAACATAGTTATTAAAGTTTACGAAACGTATTAAGAAGCATTAAATTGTCATTTTGTCACGAATTGCTGCTATCACCGAAAAATGAATATTTTCTCTCATAGTATAGCATGCAGACTTTATTAATTGTAATGCATGAACTATGAGTTGAAGCGTAGAATCTTAGCCCAGCATATTATTGCCTCAACACAGTTTTCCGGAACACACTCTGCGTTTAAAACGTTCTTTCTGATCAGTTATAGTCTTCCTACCATTATAGTACCTCTCCCAGTAACAACATCGGTACTACCGCTCATACTAAAAACCACAAAGAAGAAAAGAAGCTCCATTGTGAGTAACATTAAGCGTTTATTTTAACAAAATCGACATAAAGAGTTTGTAAGCTAAAAAATGGCTAAACACTAACGCTATTCAAACTGTAACATATGTGCAACTCAAACTGCACACAATTCAATCCAATTACCTAACACCATATCTTTATATATAAAAAATATAAAAAAAAAAAAACCGACAAAGAGAGGCGCAAACAAGTTTTACAATTATATTGGATGACAATCGTAGGATAGATGTACTATTTCAAAAATTTGCGCCGGAGAGTACTCAATTCAGCTAGTTTATTCATTTATCTAAATATATATAGATTATTATTTATTGATCTAATTGGTATATGGTTGCTTTGCAAAATTTCACATTAACGGGTAAAGTTATTGATTGCCATTTACTTGTGAATTATGAGCGATTTCGCGAGTTAGAGGACATTAGCTGATTTTTACCGCGTTTTCGCATGGAATTACAATCAAATACACATTTAATGCTGCAGATTGCTTCAAATTATTACTTAATCTAATGATTGCTATTGTAGGAGAAACCTTAAATCATTATAAAGTCTGACTCAAATAGTCTGGTCAGGAATGAACTTCATCTCTCTAATAGTTAAAGCTTTTCAAAATTGTAAAACTTTTTAAGCCATTCCTTGTAACTGCGTGACCACCTGCCGCTATGCAGCTGCAGTAGAGTTGCCAGAGTCGCATAATTTTTAATTTCGAATTTCGCATGCAACAGCAGCAAGCATTCAAGTAGCATTGCTGAATGGAGTTTAAAAAAAAAAAAACAAAAAGCATAATGAGGCAATTTATTAAATTCAATTATTTTGTTGACATTAAAAAGGCAAAGCAGAAGTTGGGACGAAGAGCATTGAAGTTGGCGAGACATCAAACCTCTCGGTGAGCGAGTGAGTGAGTGAGTGAGATAGAGAAAGATGAACAGTCCAAAATTGAATTTTGTCCTACGGCACGCGTATGAGTAACTTTTAATTTATGTGCATGCGAACGACTACCGTGTATGCTCTCGCCTTAGAGCCAGCCCACTTCCCCTACACTTACCCTTCGGTTTCAACATTTATCTAAGTGGGCGTAAAACGAAAACTTCTGCAAATTTATTTGTTTGTGTGTTTCGGTACAATTCTGTGTAGTTGGGATTTTTAGTTTTTTTTTTCTAAAAATTTATTGGTTAAACGATAAACTCCAAGCGAGAAAAATAAATGTGTAACCAAGTTAACTAATTGCTGCTCATTAAAAGCTTGTGTTGCAGTACAGAATGGACAACGAAATGTTGTATTCGGTCGCAACGAAGCTTTAAACTGCTATAAAACATAAAATTGAAGTTATTAGCTAGCATAATAAAATATATTTTAAACGATTGACTTTAAACGGACTTGACTAGGATTTATTATGCTTCATTATTAATACGAGTTTGAATTGACTTTATGAAGTCTACAACATTACCTTCAATGCGTAACAAACTTTTGGCCAAACCAATTATAGCCTCTAGACACACATAGCATGTAGCGTATGAAATATATAAACTTATTTCTAGTGAAATATTGTGGGGGACACACTGAGAAAAGAACTGCTCTGTGTCTGTGTGTGTGTGTTTGTATCTCTGTCTGAGCGTGACAACAATTATGTAGAAGTAAATGTTATCAGACAACTTTTGGCAATTAAACAATTTAGCACGTCGCAAATTTTCTCTGCACAATTTAGTTTTTTCTGAAAATTAAATGTTTTTTAGTTTATCAATGTGTGCAAAGCTAATTATGTCATTAGGCGACAACTGAAAGTGTATGTGTGTGTGTGTGTGTGTGTGTGTATAAAAGAAAAAGGATAAAGAAACATTTTCTTGCATAGGTCAGTTTGTATTGCTTGAGGTTTTTGTTAACTTTTATGCGGTGGAAGATTAGCAAAATAATTATAGATAAACGTGTTGTCATTGACAAGCGCCATTTAATTAAGTCATTTAATATCACAAAAAAAGAGAATAAGAAACATTCGAACATTTTTTTTGTCTATTAAATAATCAAAATAATTATGACTATTTGAAGTTCATTTGACATTGTTTATCAGCTAACTTAATAGCTATGAAATATAGCCAATGATATACTACGAACTAGTTAAACTTTCACCACGCCCCTTGCGCTTTTCCCTATCAAAGCAAGCAAAATTGAAAACACGTGATATTTGTAAGAATAATGAATGCTTCCATACTGTCTCAATTTCTGACAGCAGAGTGAGAAACACCACGATCCACTCTGCTCGGTAAGACTTAGCTGCAAACATCAAAGCTGCTTTCTGAGGTGACAGCAGCAAGAAACATTGTCAGACTTTGTCTCTAATACGTCTTCTGGGATTGTTGGTACTGAATCATACTATTACTGCGCCATATAAGTTTCAATAGTCAAATATATTTCATGTTCATGTCATTAGTAAGGACCGAGCGCTACGACATTGCATCAGCGCTCGTTAGCTATAAATGACTTAAATGTGATAAGCTAAATATAAATACTAAGAATGACCCTCTATTATGACAAACCCTCCATTACTTAATATTCAGTTGGTTGATTTCCACGAATGACATCACTGCAATCCTGGAAATTCGACGGAAAGGAGTTGCTCTAAAAAAGCATACAGTGACATCAACTATAGCTGCCATGCGAGTAGGCACGAATTTGAATACGGATTCATACCCAGATTGACGCCTCTTGAAGAGTACCTAAATAATTATTTTTTATAATCGTGGTTTGTGTACACTCCCTGGCGGAAAATAGATGATGATAAAGATGAATAAATCGCTTGAAACGACTTTATAAAGATATTAAAATCATTTTCGCTGATTTCAAGGCCAAAATTGGGAAGAAATGAACCTTTGGCACCGACGACGTAAAATGTAGCCTTCACGACACTATCTCCAACAAAAAAGAGAGAGGCTAATCGATTTCGCAGCAGGTCGGGACATGTTAGTTAGAAGCATAAGATTTCCACATCTCAACCTACATGGCTACATGTCTGAGTCCAGATATAATTGACGAAAGCTCACGAATCGATCGTCTTGGACGTCCAAATGTTCAGTGGTTCCAGTATCGACTCGGACCACTATCTTGTCTTAGAAAAGATACACTTTAGGCAACGAAAGCTAAACGTAAGCAAGCAGCAACTACAAAAGACCGCTAAAGCCTTCTTAAGCATATATTCCAGACTGTTCCGTGAAACATCTCCATCTTCTGAAGATATAAGTGCATTGTGGAGACACATCACCCAACTCCAATTATAAAGGAAAGAAGAAAATTAAAATAAATACGAAGAACAATATAAAGGCTGCATGTTGACCAGCTGACGTTTGAAGTTTTTGCTCAACAAAATTGTCTTGCGCCAGAATGGAAAACATGAAAAACTCATCAATGACAACAATAACTAAATACAATATATAAATTTATATAAAAAATTATAAAGGAACGAGAGCAGTTCAGAACGATCAGGAATATAACTAATAACACTTGATGCAACAGCTCGTTTAACTTTTCAAATGCAGACACAACAGCAAAAATAATAATAATAAGTATTCATAGGTCGATGAAAGTTTTTCGCATGAAGAAAAATTTTCTAATTCAATTCTCTTAGCTTCAACGAGTGAGCGTGTGTGTGTGTGTGTGTGTGTGTGTTTGCCAACGCATGTGTGAAAGTGTAAATGTAAGAAAACTTTTCATATATGAAACAAACATGTTTAGGAAAAGTTAAGGAAAACTTTTACACGAACGACAGCTGCTAAATATCAATAAAAAGGGAACTAATATGTCAACACAACTCAAGAAACAAAGATGACAGACAAAGCGCGACAGAAAGACAGATAGATTGTGTGTGTGTGTGTGTGAGTGTGTGGTGAGTGAACGAGGAACAGCGAACGAGAAGTTAAACAAAACTAAAGCGTTATACTGACCCAGCTGAACACGCTTCAAAACTATACAATTAGGTGCTATATTAAAGGAGAGCTATGAGAACTAGTACGAGAGAGTGAGTTGCATAAAAAGGCGAGAGAATGAGCTAAGTTCACTTATTGGCTTTCTTTGTTTTTGTCGTCTTGTCGCTTTAAGTTTGTCATTGGCTAATTTGACGACAACGACAACGGCATCGGCGACGAGAACTTTTGCAAGTAATTTGCAGTTTTTAATTACAATTTAGAGTTCAGGTTTTATTTTTTCAATCAACTTTGTGGTAAGACTTTCTTTTTTGTTTTTATTATTGATTCTTAAGCCTCGTCGGTGCTCGGCCAGACAGCTAAACGGCAAATAGATGAGAGAACGATGCGCACGTGACCGTCCGCAAAGCTGTCAAGTGACATTGCACAGTGGTTCATGTTTAATTTTAATTCGTACGTAAAAATATTTATTTCATTTTTTAATTGTGCGGACAACATTTCGCATAATGTAATTAATTAATTTGTTCCATATATAATTTGGAATTACCCAGGGAAGTATGAGTATGAGACGGCTCGTAGAGAGTCCTTTTGCTTGCGCCTAGTTTCTCTAAGGCTTTTCTAGTCAGTTAAATTTTCTCTTAGACCAGTGTCTGGCCAGTTGATTTCTGTGCTCCAACATTCGGTTATTGTATCTGCCAGAGAAGAAGAACATTTCCTGCTCGATGTTAGCCAAATTGATGTGTTTATGTAAGGTGAAGTTGCTAATACAACTATCGCAAGCAGTTATTAGGCGAAAAGATTTGGTTTTAGAGACGTTGAACCCATTTGATATACCTTAAATTGCTTAAATTCCATTAATCCATATTGGTGATAATCCATATTGGTGATTAATCCATATTGGTGATTCTGCTAGACAGTCGTTTTGTTGCTCAAAGAATGTTTACATAGCAGGATTAATCTTTTGTTTATAAGAGACCCAGAAGCTTTGCTTAAAAGTCTTGACGTATAGCTGAGATGCTAAGAAATATTGCCGGAGAAGTTCGTCTCTTTAGGGTAAAGCGTTTACCTTTGTACACTTGATCCATCTTAAATACCATTCGCTGCCTCATATTCGCTCCTTCAGCTATAAAATATGTTCGTCGGCAAATAACGCTATAAGTATTTTGAATGACGTTGTGACCATAGCTTCTGCCTCTGCACAGAAGAGGAAAGTTCTTTGTAAAGATAGAATAGAGAATTGGTTGTAAAACACCCGTGCGGTATCTATGAAAGATCACAGCATTAAGTAGTAGAGAGCTAGGAAAGCAATTTTGATTTTTACCAACAGATCACTGTGCCTCACATGGTCCAAGGTTTGCTGTATATTGAGTAAAATGTAATATTGCAATATTGTTTGGTCAAAAAATACTGAGGATGTGATTGACTACACGATGGTGCTGTTTGGCAGTGCCATGCATAACATGAAATCCAAATATATAGTCCGGACTAAGACGAAATAATCTGGGCGTCGAACAATATCTTCCAAATCTTCGACTGATAGGTCAGTATGACTCAGGGTCTTGCTCCTGCTTGCCAGACCTATGAATCATGTAAATCACTTCGAATTTCTACTGGAAGGGAGATCTCTCCATATCTGGTCATTCCAACGCGTACCCGGTTGTCCCCTATTTCAGCGTCCTCCAATCAAGTTTGGGCCCCCCATGTAAGCCAACCGTGCTAGAGCTCTTTTATCCATTCGAATGAGGTGACCAGCCCAGTGCAGCCACTGGAATTTTAAGCGCTGGAATATGTCAACCTCATCGAATAGCTTGTACAGCTCGTGGCTCATACCGGACCGTAACTCATCGCCGACTTTAATAGGACAAAAAATCCTGCGAAGAATCTTCCTCTCGGAGACTTCCAACGCTGTCTCATCCGACTCAATCACGGTCCATGCCTCTGCGCCATACAATAGGACCGGGAGGGCTTTACTTCTCATTTGCTTTGCTAATGGTATCAAAGGGGTCGGAGAGGTTTTTCCCCTCCCTTTGATAGGAATGTGTCCGAGTTTATACACGCTTGCAAATATCTGATATGAAAAAAATTCATTCATTCCGACGATTAATAAACCGAACGAAGTCTTTCATCATTCACTGTGAAACTTGTAATTTTTCTTATCAATTCTTTTAAAATTTTCCTTTAAGTTTTTAGCTTTCTTATGAACCACTGTGCAATACCGTCATTAATACCGTTAAAAGTGCGAATGAGATAGAACGCGTTGTCGCGATAAAAAATAACAGAAAAAAAAAAATAAAAAATAAAAGAGACGTAAAAGACTGGCGTTAACTTTTGATTACAATCGAGCCTTGAATATAAAATGAGCTACTGTCACCGATGTCCTTACGCTTTATCCAACTCAGATATAAAAAAAAATACCGAATAGTGTATGAAATGCAAAACGAAATAAAAGAGTTTCTCTGTGACCCTATCTAATGCTCAGTCTGGCTGTTGGTCTATCGCGAATTGTAAATACTCGTATAGGGACAGTGAGTCTGTGTCCTTCGATTTGCATAGATTTTCCATTTGAGATTTTAAACAAATATAGAAAAAAAATTCCGATTCACGCCACAATAATAAAATATGTAGAAAGACTAAAACCCTTTTTGACTAGCAAATCGTACTAACTGCTCACAGATTTTCGCTTTTATACTTTTATTCTATGGAATTTTTTTTTCTTTGTTTTGTTTCGATTTGACTGATGACAGTTTGATGAAACGCAACGAGCATCGATTTTTAAATCAACATTAATAATGCGAAAAAAATGTTTAAGAATAACGAAAGGATGAGCGTCATCAACTCACTCCGCAAAATCGTTTGCTTCCAAAAGCTAATTAGGCTTAAAGTTCTGCAGATGTTGACTTGGTTGGACAAACGCAATATGAAATGAGACGAGACGAGACGAAGTTTGCGTTGACTCTGTTGGTCAACAATGCGTGAAATTTTTTTTTCTGGTTACAAGAAAATTGCAAATTGAAAGTTGGAAATGTGAACTGAAGTCAAGCTGAATGTTGAGCTAAGCAAATAATTTTTATTTATTTTTTTTTTATTTATGCAGCAAACATAATTTTGGGAAGATTTGCAACAAATTCTTAAACAAAAAATTTATTTGTCTTAAAGTAGCTGCATTTGATATAAAAACATTTTCTTTGAACTCATTTATAAAGTTGAATCACTAATATGACATCCTTTGCCACATAAACTTTTATTTAATTTTTCTATTGCTTAAACAATTTAATAATTGAAATCCTTTTTTCTAATCTCATACAATAGTGCCACCTAACATCGACGATGCTTTGACCTCCAGTGACGTGATCGTGCGTGAGGGCGACAATGTCACGCTGCGCTGCAAAGCGAAAGGTAGCCCCGAGCCGTCAATTAAATGGAAACGCGACGATGGCAATAAAATTGTTATAAATAAAACACTCGAAGGTACGTAACAACAACAATAAATACGAACAGACTTGAGTCAAACGAGTCCACCAACACTTTCACCAGTTCTTTCACCATTCTGTTCAATGGAAATTTAATTAAATGCCAAGTTCGCAACAGAATCATTTGAGTTGTACGTGCTGCTCCGAATAGTATCGGCGTATTTATTTGACACAGTTTCTTTGTAAATATTTACTTGTATTCTATATACATATATATATATATATATATATATATATATACGTATATCTAGGATATAAAGGACTAACCCTTTTCAGTTCATACTGAAATTAACTTGATTTTCTCAATTTCACTTACAGTCGGCGACTTGGAAGGTGAATCGTTGGAGTTGGAGCGTATATCACGTCTGCACATGGGTGCCTACCTGTGTATTGCATCGAATGGAGTGCCACCTTCTGTCTCAAAACGCATCAAAGTTAGCGTAGACTGTGCGTATTGAATTCACTTTATACAATTTTAAACAATATTTAACTGACCTAATTTTTTATGCAAAGTTTCGCCAATGGTCTGGATACCGCATCAACTTGTCGGCATTCCCATGTATTTTAATATCACACTGGAGTGTTTTATCGAAGCCAATCCAACATCGCTGAACTATTGGACGCATGAGAATGATCAAATGATAACCGAATCGTCAAAATATAAGTGAGTAGTTTTTGTGACTATCTAAAAATTAAGTTGACATCAGTTGCAGCTATTAAGGAAAGTGATTGATAGAGATTTAGTCCTTCTACGCGTTTGAATTACCAGGTATGAAGTGATCTCTTCGTACTTGGAATTCAATGCGATCATGATCGGAAGACGTTTTACGGCCATTTAAGTAAGTAAGTAAGTAGGGAGATTTAAAAAAAAAAAAATTGTCAAGTCATTTCGGAGGCTTCATTTCACAGGAATGGCCTCCTCGTGGTGTTCTCTGGATACTGATTTGAATTTATATAATCGGGAGCTAATTCGAGCAGCAAGCTGATAATTGCCAAACATATAAAAAAATCCAAAAACTACAAAAACCTATCAATTCACTTCTAACTCTTTTACTTTAAACAACAAACTTTACGTCATAGTCAAAGCGTTGATGAAGACGCCAAATTGTCTTGCGTCGATGTCACGTGGCAGGTGGAAGGGTCCGGTGAAAAGCGAGTATAAGTCGCTGAGAGAAAGCCTCAGCGCCTAATTTTCGTTAAACGGCTTAGAACGACTTTTAAATGTTTTATTTTATTTGTTTTTTATTTTATAAAATAAATAATTTTTGCGTAGAGCTGCAGCTTCACATTCAAAGAGCCGCAGATTGCCGACCCCTCTTGCTCTTGCATGCACTTGTGATATGTAGTCTCTATGACTCGCTAGGCGTTGAGTTGTTCAGAGTTCAGAGGCAGACTCTTCCGCTCGACGTATTGAGACAACAAATTTTTACTAAGATGCAACTAAAACAAAAATAAAAACTTTAAAAATAAAAAAAATAAGCCACATTCACTAAAAAGCGAAAAATAACTGAATTACAGATTAAATTCAATATACAAAAATATTATTATATGTGCAACCTACTGAACTGTTTTCAGTCGCTCAACATTTATTTACAATTCATAGTCTTTGATTTGTTAAAATATTATCGCTAACCCAGCTCATCTCGCCAGTCCTTGAACTTAATCATTAAAATTTACGCCATCTCAACGAAATTCCACAGAGCTGAGCTGAGCTGAGCTTATCGCGCAACGCTCTGAAGCTGCCGTTTGATGAATTTAGTCAATTGTAAGTGTTCGATTTACGCAGTCAGATTCGCGCTCGATTGAGTTAGTTCGGTGGCTTGAATTCATTTGAATTGAATTCGCTTGAAATTGTTATGCTGAAGCATATTTGTTGTCTCATCTTGTTCGTCGCGTTCTCACTGTGCAATGTTCAAGCAGCAGCTCGAGCAGCTACAACTGATGCAAATCGTCAAACCTTGAAGACCATCTTAAGCTATATCGATGAAACTGTAAATCCCTGCGAGGATTACTTCAAATATGCGTGCGGCAAATGGAGCGAACAGCACAAGGGCGATCAGTACAATGAGGCCATGGGACTGATCGATTATCATATCAATAAAAAATTTGTGACGGTGATGCACGAGCTGCAGCAGAAAATGAAAAAGCAGAACGTGAAACACAATAGCAGCAGTCTGGAGTCAAAGGTCTGGAACTATTATCGTTCATGTCGGCAGTCAGAAACGTTCGAGTTTCAGCGTTATCTGAAGCTGGTGCAGCCACATGGCAGTATCGGTTGGCCGCTACTGCTGCAGCCGAATGAGACCTGGCCCAGTGACAAGTTTAAATGGCTAACAACGCTAGCAACACTGCGACGCTATGGACTGAGCGCAACACTCTTTGATCATGTAGTGATGCAGGATGCCGATAATAGTTCAGTACACATCATCGACATAGATATGCCCGACATTAGTGAAAGTAATCGTTTGAGTAAATACACCGCAATGCTATTACTCACCACAGATCTGGGTACTTCAATGTCGCGCGCGGCAGATGCACTAAGAGAAGTGAAGGCTTTTGAAAAGCAGCTTAAACACATCTCTGATATGAAGCAAACGGATACACAGGTGTATGCAGTGAACATAGCTGCCTTGGTGGAAGAATATCCGCAAGCGGATTGGTTGCACTACTTCCGCATTGTACTTGGTCGTGAACAACCGGTGACATATGAATTTTTTCGCATACAATTGCGCAGCTCCGATTATTTTTCACGTCTAATGAAACTATTGGAAAATACTGAGCCCGAAGTGATTTGTAATTATCTGATGGCACGATTTCTAGCCTATCTATCAGCTGACAGTCGCGATGATAATAGTGGAGTGCAGTGTATACGCGATTTGCGCAGTAAAATGGATTTGGCCATGAATCTCTTCTACGAGGAACGCTTCTATGGACACCAATTGGCGCAGTATAATGCCGAGGTATTAAAGCTCTTCGATACGCTGCGCAATGATTTTCTGCAAAAGGTCGAGACTAATAACCTGCGCTTGAAGCATGACGCGCGTGAATTGCTAATTGAAAAAATCAAAAATATGAGCATTAACATCGGCAATATGCCAAAAAATGTTGACAAGCGGGCTTATGTGGAAGAATATTACAAAGGCTTAATACTGCGTAAAAATAATTACTACAAAAATCATTTAAAACTGCTAAACTTACGAACGGTGAAGGAACACGAGCTGGTTTTAAAGAATGAACTGCAAGATCCTGACACATTTTTCTTTCTGAGCGACAGCGACACAGCACAATCATCAACGCCATATTATCTGCTGCGCCGCAATATGATCATTGTACCATATGGTATACTACAGCTGCCCATGTTCCATGCTGATATGCATGATGTATTCAAGGTGAGTCTACTCGGCTTTCTATTGGGACATGAGCTGGTGCATGGCTTCGATGAGAGCGGTGTCGTCTATGATTATACGGGCAATGCACAAGAAACCGGCTATGATATCACCGAAAACAGACACTTCTCCGCAGCGCTCGAATGTATGCAGCGCGATGAAACGGAAAGCATCGATGAACGCATTGCGGATATATCTGGCATACGTCTGGCCTACGATGTCATGTTTGGCTCGAATCAACTGTTCAATACAAGCCAGCCAAGCTTCAGCAAAGTGCCCATCAAGAAGCTTTTTTTTCTAAATTTTGCGCAATTCTTTTGCGGTGATCTGCAATTGGAATTTCGTGATCATGATGCCGATGATGTGCGCCTGCGGCAGACTTTACTTAATTTTCTACCATTTGCGGAGACTTATAAATGTCGCAGAGGTAAGGATGAAATGCATCCCTTGCGTAAATGCCGCCTTTGGTAAACAAATATATGTGATTCGTTTTAAATAAAATATGAAAAATTTATTTAACTTCTGTTTTTTTGTTTTTAATGCTACGAACTAAAATCTAGCAGAAACTACTAGCAGCAAAAAGCTAAACTCAATCCAAACAAGAATAAATTAATAATAAGTAGTTTAAACAAAAAGAAAGATTGTCCCTTACTGCCACTTGGAAACAACGTTGGGTTATAAAGGATTTTATGATGAGGAAATAGGGTGTTGGAAGGAGCGTTTTCAACTTTTGCAATCCATCAATTTGCAATAATCCATTGTGTTATACACGGTCAAATGCCTGTTGTAGATCGAAGAAAACAGCAGAACTGTATTGCTTTACTTCAAAAGCGGTAAGGATATGATTTACGACGCTATATATTGTACTTGTTCTGGCGTGTCTGAAACCGATTTGAAAATCGAGAATGATGCTCCGTTCATTTAATAATCGCAATAGTTGATCAAGATATAAGATTCAACATGTCGTTCAGCTGTACCAGGCTTAAGAAGGGAAGTCAGCTATGCGTAATATTGCATTAAATAATAGTACCACAAAAAATACCCCTTTAACAGGGAGTGCTTTTACAATCTTACTATCGATGCCATCGTTACCCAGGGGTTTTTCTAGATATTAGGATCTTGATTTGATGTCTTACTTCGTCATATGTAACATGTTTAATATTCTCTGTTGGAGCACAAAGCATCGAAAGATGTTCCATAATGTTTTCAACTTCTGAAGTTGATGCCAGGTCAAATGGTTTGAAGCGTTTTTTTAATTCATCTGCAAAAGTTTCAGCTATCTTCTTATTTGAGCGACACCACCTATTATTCTGCATGGGATTTGTAAATCATCGTAAATTATCGAAGCCTGATTCCACGCTCTGTTCTCAAGTTCATTACGAATTCCCATGAGTTCTTCTTCGTATTATAAAAATGTCCGATGAGTGGTACTAGGTTATGATGGATGCAGTTGAAATGTGGTATAATCAGCAGCCGCATATACATTCCGTAGAAACAATTCTATAGCGTCATCAATAACATTACCAGTTCTCAACTCCAGTGCAACCAGTTTATTTTGGAAGAGATTTATGTTTGCATTTGAAGGTAAAACTTTTGCATTTGCGCCCATAAATTGAGCTACGGCTATGAAATTAACTATCAGCGGGTTATGATCAGACTCCATGGATAGTTAGGCTTGAAGACGTGATGGCCGCATACTGACTGACTGCAAAGTCAACCGCAATGGGAGTGACCAAAATCTGCAAATTAGAATTTGGTCACAATATCGACAAGCTCCCCAGAGGCAATGTTTCGCATTCCAGTCTCCAGCAATTTTTATATAATTAAATAAAAGTAATCTAATATAATATTTAAAAATGAAATATTTTGTTTAAAATTTTTTTTTTTAATGTTTGTCAAATTTAATATTGTATTAGATTACGTAAGACTTATTTATTTAAAATTTGAAAAAAGGCTAAACACATTTTTTTAAAATTTTTTTTTTTTTTGATTTTTTTTTTTTTTCATAAGAAAAATTTTTAAAAAACTATTGAAAATACGTTTAAAAAACATTTTATTTTTCTTATATTTTCTATTTAAAAAAAAAAAAAAAAAAATATATTTAATTTGTTTTAGTTTTTGATTAAATTTGAGATTGTATTAAAGTATGCAAAGTATCCATGTTTTCTTGTTTATATATACTTTAATCAAAATTTTTTTAATTAAATTGAATAAAAAAAATTATTTAATTAACTTATTTTTTTTTTTAAACCAATGATTTTATTTATATAATTCGTATTTTTCTTTTTTTTTGAAGATTGTGAAAATAAATAAAATAAAAAATAAATAAGAAAATAAATAATTATTAAACAAATTCAAATATGTTTTTTTTTTTATGTATAAAAAAATTCCAAAATTTCTTTTTATATAAAAACATCGAAAAGGTTTTTTTTTTTTATTGTTTAAATTTGTTTTTTAATTAATTAAAAAAAAAAAAAAAAAAATATATAAAATAAAAAAAAAAAACGCAATAATTTGACTTAAAATATAAAAAACTTTTATACAACTGGAATATTTGTGTGTTGCGGCAGGCATTCGTCACTCGGTTTTTACCTCATCCAGATGTTCTGCCTTTCTTTTCTTTATATTCTATATTAAATGTAGAATATATATAGTTGAGCTGAGCTTATCACGCAACGTCTCGACGAGGTCATTTATGGCTTTAGTCAACTTAAAGAATTCGATTTGCGTAGACAGATTCGCGCTTGTTTGAGTTGTTAAATGTGAAATGCTGAAGCAGCTATTTTTACTCATTTTAAACGCGTCTTCATTGAACAACATTTATGCAGCATCAGGTGCTACAGCAACTAGCATTAATCAACAGACCGTGAACACCGTACTCAGTTATATTGACCACGATATAAATCCATGCGAAGATTACTTTAAATATGCCTGCGGCAAATGGAGCGAACAACATAAAAATGAACACTACAAAGAGGTCATGGGCTTGATCGATTATAATATTAATAAAAATTTTGTGACGGTGTTGCAAGAGCTGCAACAAAAAATGAAGCAAGGTAATTTTGAGCACGGCAGTTTGGAGTCAAAGGTTTGGAATTTATATCGTTCATGTCAGCAGGCAGATAAGATCGAGTTTCAACGTTATTTAGATTTAGTGCAGCCGTATGACAATATTAGTTGGCCGCTGCTGTTGCCGCACAATGAAACCTGGCTCAGCGATAAGTTTAAATGGCCACAAACTCTAGCAAAATTGCGACGATATGGACTCAGTGCGACACTCTTCGAGCACAAGGTGATACAGGATGCCGAAAATAGTTCCATATATTTCATTCTACTGGATATGCCGGATATTAATGAGAATAAACGCTTGAATGATTTTTCCGTGCAGCTGTTACACAAAATAGCGCTAGGCAATGCAACAACATTGAATAAAGTGAAACATTTTCAAAAACAATTGAAGTCAATCGCTAATATGCAGCTCTTGAATACAGAGTTGTATGAAATAAACATCGCCTACTTAATGGTAGAATATCCGCAAATGAATTGGCTGGACTACTTTAGCATTGTATTGGATCAACCGGTGACAGCTGCTTTCGATCGCATACTGCTGCGCAGCTCTGATTATTTTTCACCTCTAATGGAACTAATGGAGAGCACTGAACCCGTATTGATTTGTAATTATCTGATGACACGATTTCTTGCCTCAATATTAATGAACATACGCGCTGATAGCGATGATGTGCAGTGTATAAGCGATTTGCGCAGTAAACTAGATTTGGCCATGCAACTTTTCTACGAGGAACGTTTCTATGGAGCACAATTGCCGCTGTATAATGTTGAAGTATTGAAGCTCTTCGATGCGTTACGCACTGATTTACTGCATAAGCTCGAAAGCAATCAGTTGAGCTTGAAGCATGACGCGCGTGATTTACAAATTGAAAAAATCAAAAATATGAGCATTAACATCGGCAATATGCCAAAAAATGTTGACAAGCGGGCGTATGTGAAAGACTACTACAGTGGCTTAACGCTGCGCAAAAATAATTATTATGAAAATCATTTAGCTTTACTGCGTTTTCGCACGCTGAAGGAACATGCGCCGTTCTTGTTGCAGCAAACGATTCAAGACGCTGCTACTTTGGAGAGCAAACACTATGACGTACAATTAACAACGCCATTCTATGTATTCCAACGCAATATGATCATTGTACCTTATGGTGTACTACAGTTGCCCATGTTCCATATGGATATGCATGATGCATTCAAAGTGAGCCAACTCGGTTTTTTATTGGCACATGAGCTGATGCATGGCTTCGATGTTGGTTTTGTTTCTACGGAGTCGAGCAGAAATACGTTTGATTGTCTGCAGCGCAATAAATCTCGAATAACTGGTATACAGCTCGCTTATGATGCTATGTTTGGTTTGGAGCAACAGTTCCAATTCGATACACGCCAGCCAAGCTTCAGCAAAGTGCACATCAAAGAGCTATTCTTTCTAAATTTTGCGCAATTTTTTTGCGGTACTCATACATTGGAATACAATAGTCAGACTTTAATTAATTTTCTACCATTTGCGGAGACCTATCATTGTCGCCGTGATGATATACATTCGGCTCAAAAATGTCACCTTTTGTGAACAGAATTTATGCTTTTTAATACAATAAAGTAAACGAACAGCAACACATTTGGGTTCTTCTTAATCGGCTGATATAAAAAAGCAAAGTTGGCGACAGTTTAATAAATAGCCAGCTTTCAGGCAAGGTAAAAGTCTAAAAGTATCTACTTTTATAGACGGAAAGATTCGACTAAAGATCTGCCAACATTTGGAAGATGAAAAATTTTAGCTAAGAATTATTAAGGGTGAACATAATTCTCTAATTTAAGAACCACAATCTAATTATTTGGGTCATGTCTCGTCTGCAAGTGCATATGCAAGAGGAGTTATTTCTAAAATCTGGGAATTTTTTGTGGAAAATCGTTTTGATAGTTCAGGTCTTTTCTGTGCAAATGCATGTAAGAAGCAGAAGGAGGCATGGCAGCGTTCTTAAAGAGTATAAGGACTGTCTGGTTGTCATGAATAAGACAATAAGAGATACAGCATTCAAAGTTGGGTATTTGAATTCTTTCATTTCTTCTTTAACACTTTCCATACAAAGCTTTCTCAATTCGTTCTTAGTTTCTGTATGAAGAAAATGAATATTTTTTGTATTTGTCTATTTTACATTAATCCTTTTAAAACAATTCATATAGGTCCGAATTGAGCCAATAGAAGAGGAAACCCCCATAATAATCTGTCGTACTTGGTTTTTCTAAGAAAATTATTTTATTGTGTTTAAGTTCAGCTTGAAACAATGAAGATGGATGCAGAAAGGCTACAAGGGGTATCTTGAAGTTGAACAGATTCGACAGTAGCAAGTGGTACTTATATTCAACGAACCTTTCGATGTCAGGCTCGAAGTTGCTAAGTCTATTATAGACTGAAAGTGAATGGTATGCGTGGTCTGCATTCGAATATATTCGGCATACAAATATATATGTCTACAGAGTTATTTTAAGTCATATACGCAAGATTGCAGCATTCCTACCAATTTTAAAATTAATAATATGTTAATTAAATTTAATTTAACTTTATTTATTTATTTAATTTTTTTTTGTATTTTTTATTATAAATTTTTTTTATGCTACTTTCATTTCCTATTTGCATACAACACTTCAATACCACACACTCAATGCTCACCACAATCTACATCTATGCTTCGATTGCATTTTTGTGCGTTTTTCGCAGCCAAATTCTCTTGAGAACTCTTCAAAATTTGCCAATGATTGCATGACGCGCAGCTCATCTGCAGCATGCTCCAAATAATTTGTCTGCCGCAAGCCACGCTGCAACTTGCCACAGAAGAACTGTGCATAGCTAATGAAAAACAATTGACGATTGCTGAACTGCGGTAGCAGCTTTGAACGATGATCCTCACGCTTAATGCCACGTCCATTGAAATAGGTCTCATAGACTAAACGTAAACCCTCATAGTCTGCTAGTTTCTCGTTGAGACTACGCGAACCAGTGGCAAGTTCATTCTGCATGCAACGTAGACCATTTGTAAAGCGTTGATTGGCCACAATTGCCTCACTGGGACCCATAATATTGCCATCGTGATCATATTCAATGCCCGATGAATCGAAGCCGTGCAGCAGTTCATGTGCTATGGTGAAACCGAGTGCAGCATATTTGAAAAGTTCCTGCATGCTGCGATGATAGACAGGCATCTGCAGAAATCCGTAAGGCACAATTATCAAATTGCGCGGCTTCACATAGAACGGCGACGAAGAACTTCCCAGCCAATCAGCCAGTACATAGCTGTTATTGCTGCCATCCGCATCAGCAATGGCGTAGATTGTGTTATTCGTAGTGGTAGGTTCCAGCAGCTCATGACTCTTCTCAACGCTCAAACGCAGCAAACTCAACTGATTGATATAGAAATTAGTTGCATCCAATTCGACGCGTTCGTAGTACAATTCGTAGAACTCATCCGACAGATTGCGCGGCGAGTTGCCCACCTGCAATTGCATGGCATTCAGTTTCTGTTGCAGCGCAACTATTATGGGCGTCTCCAGCTGCAGCCGATTATCGCTAATGATCTCGTAGAATTTCTGCTTAAGCTGTTTGAAAATGCGTTGTATAATGAGATCATTATGCGCTGCATCGCGATAGAAATGCTCACCAATGATGTAGCTCAAGGCGAGCGGCATAGCGCGACGCAGACTGGCAATGCATTCCTGTTTTGAGATCTCCGCGGGACCCTGCTGCTTTAGAAAATGTAGAAACTTTAGCATTATATAATTGCAGAGTGTCTCACGTTCAACGTCGTCCAGCAGCTTAACCAGCGCACGCATGTAGGGTATATTCTGTATGATGACTGTTGTTGCAATCAGATTTGTTGTGGGACCACGTAACTGTTTAATATAGTCCAGCCATTGCAGTTGTGGCATATACTCCTGCAGATAGCCCAATTGCATCTCCTTGGCGCCCTCCTCATCCTCCAGCTCCTGCAAACGATGTAATTGCGACTCAAAGGCGCTGACCTGACGCGCAACTTCATTTGCAATACGTTTTGTTTGACCAATATCCAACAGCAATTCAATCATAGCACCTTCACCCATTGGCGCTGTCTCTGCCAGATTTGGCTTATCCAAATAGATGCTATAGCTGGCCGACTC
Organism: Leucophenga maculata; assembly: GCA_035044805.1. NCBI lineage: Eukaryota > Metazoa > Arthropoda > Insecta > Diptera > Drosophilidae > Leucophenga > Leucophenga maculata. The sequence goes on from JAWNNP010002066.1 coordinate 1,590,951, forward strand.
ATCCCAGCGCGGCAGCACTTCCTCCTTCAGTAGCACGCCATTTAAACCGTAAAGCCGCAGCTTTGCAATTGCAGCCAACCAATCGAATTTATCCGGCTGCCAATTGCGCCCACCATTGCGTGCAAGTATGTACCAACCGGACTCGTAGCAGGGCTGCACAAGCTGCAGATACTTTTTCAGATTGTAAGGCTTCACCTTCTTGCAGGCACGATAATAGATGCGCACTTTCGTATAGATGCCGCTCTCGTTCGGCATAGTTTCTGTTGCATTCGCACCAATGCTGCTGCTATTACGCTTCAACAAATGCTCCAACTTCTTGTTTAGCTCAAAGTCGAGTAGACCCAGTGTATCACCGAACTCGAGCTGCTCAATATGCTGTTGATACCAACGACCGCACGCGTATTGATAAAAATTCTCACACGGCCGCGCATTTGTATCCATATAATTCTGCAAGTTATTGGCGACAATTTGATTAATCGTTGCAGGTGCGCTTGTTTGGCGACAATTTGTGGGCGTGGTGCGCCATATAACCGATGCTAGTAGCCCCAAAATAATGCTCAGTCTTAGCATATTCGTGCGCTCAACGTAAACACTTTCAAGTTGCGCTAATTCGTTCCGTACGCCTTTCAAATCTAATTCAAACTGTTTTATGCAAAATTTTTTTGCGAATCTGTTTTTCGTTTTCGATTTAAATAGATTCAACGAATACTTGTAGTACTTGTAGCTTGTTTGTAATTTTCATATATGTATTTTTTTCCCCCTTGACCGGCTAACCGGCATTGTACGGCACAAGTTTCGTATATATACGTGCTTAGGCTAAGCCACAACGTGCCGGATTTAATTGGCATCTACACAAGCTGTGTCTGTTTTGTTTGCGGCGACTTTGGCTGTCGTCTTTATCAATGTTTACCTATTTAAATGCTGATATTATTTCAAGTCCAGCGTTTTTAATACTCAGCGCTGAGCGTTAGCGCGCTCAAGCGCTCACTAGACGCGTAGATTGAGTTACTTTGCTCAGAGTATGTTCTAATTCTTTGCTTAGCTGTAGGCAGCGTACATTTCTGTAAACGCGCTTTGTGCATTTCTTTCAGTGTAGGCGCATATTCGAATTTTATTTTTCCTCTTCTGATTTTTATTTTCTTTTCAATCTCCCTGACCTTGGCCTTGATCTGATTGAATTATACGCAAAGAAATGTCAGTGAAATATCATCTCGAGGCTGACCTAGAATACAATTCAATTTCGCAAAACATTTGACTCGCCTCGACTCGACTCGACTCGACTCGACTGTCATCTCTCGGACTCTCAATCCATTTCACTTCAGTTTCGAGCGCAGTTGAATTAAATTGTTCGGCATTCTTGGTTTCGCAGCAACGCATTTCAATCTATGCTAATTGGCACAGTCAACGAACCCGCAAAGCTTTGCTGTTGACATCCTAAGCTGTGCAATTGCAGAAGTGATTGACTTGAAGTGAGTGGGTTCAATTTGTGAAACGCTTTTGAGTTATTAGACGTTTGCACAGCAACTTGGCCAATTTGCGATTTATTCGTTAGGCAGCATACTTTTAGGTGGTCAAAGACTATCAAAGAAAATCAAGAGAACTAAGATCAAAACGAAGCTTTAATACTCTTCGCACACGTATGAAATATTGCTGTTAAGTCTTTATACCGTTAAAGTGTTTTACACAAAATGGCCGCAGAGATCTGTGTGAGGCTGGTCACGCACATTTACAAATATTAACTTGTGAACTACTTTTGAACAAACAGACGGACTGCCTGACAGTTTTATCGAGCTTAGAATATATATGACTCGTACTTTGTTGTGTTGCTGAGCGTTTAGTGTTATGAAATAATATTTGTTTGATGTGATTGAGTGCTGAGCATGTTTTTAGTTGGTGTACTTTGGTAATTCTATTATTATCTTGGCAAAAAGGGCAAGATGATGGTGAGTTGCTGTTGAGGTAGTGTGGCCTGCCGATGTGTAGGTTTGTCGGACTTATGTGTCGTACACGGTTTTTTTTGTCTTGCTGTGAATTCTAATTTTAGGTATCCATTTCTGACTTTAGTATCTATATTTTGGGTAAAAATTAGTGGCAATGTATTTATTGATTTTGCTGTTTGGTCGGCCAATTCATTGAATATATTGCTGTACAATTTGCAATTTAAGTACAATTTTTATTCTTGGAGTTGGTCGATTACGCTGTGCACACCCACTCGCTCAAAGGCTCGTTCAAAAATCAAGAATGATGAGTGAGGTTAGTTTGTGTTACTTAGCTATCAGAGAGTTCAAATAAGGTAGACTGTCTGCAGTCGATTTACTTTTTATAAGTCCTAACAGATTTGATTTCTAGAGATTCTATTGGCTATTATTTAACAAAGTGTGCACGTCGCACGTTCCAACATGCAACGAAAGCTAGACGTCGGCCAACTGCAATCAGAACAGACCGCCGCAGTCTTTTCAAACTCACTCTCCCGACTGCTCTGGGAAACCACTACGTCTTCTCAAGATATATGTGAGCAGTGGACACTTAACACCGGCTCCATGGATAGGGCTGCCAAGGATGTCATTGTGAAGAATTCTTGATACGACGAGGAGTGTCGCAAGCTACTGCAGAAAAGAACACTTCCTATCAGCGAACTCTGCAGTCGGAAGCAACGCGAGTTGTTAGAGAGCAAAATCGAGAGAAACTGAGAGAGGAGAAAAGTCTTTTCAGACGCTAGAAAAAGGAGCAAGAAGGGCGGGAGTTTGAGGATGTTCAGATGTTATTTGACAGAAATGAAGCTCGAAAATTCTTTCAAAAGGTAAAGCGTCTGACTGAAGGTTTTAAGCCCGGAATAACTTTCTGTAAGGATGACAATGGAAATCTGGTAACGGGTGAACAGAAATCACTGAGATTATGGAGGAGTCATTTCTCCAATCTACTCAGAGGCGATGAAGCGCTCAACTCCGCCGAAAGAGAAATGACACCGGAACCACCAGTTAATGCTGCGACTATTGTAGAGCCACCGGACTATAACGAGGTCAATTCAGTTATTTAAAAGCTTAAAAATAACAAAGCGGCAGGCTCTGATGGGCTGCCAGCTGAGTTATTTAAGACCGGCGGCGAAGAGTTGATTAGGAGTATGCACCAACTTTTATGCAAGATATGGTCCGATGAACGCATACCCAATCTTTAATAAAGGAGAACCCGCTGTTCAATCTTTAATAAAGGCGACCCCGCTGGTCTCCTCTCAATTGGATATAAAATTCTGGCGCGCGTATTGTGTAATAGGCTGAAGCCGTATACGGATTCACTGATGGGACTTTATCAGTGTGGCTTCAGACCAAAAAGGTCGACCACTCAACAAATATTCACATTACGCCAAATCTTGGAAAAGACCTGTGAGTTCAACAAAGATACTCAGCACCTATTTGTCGACTTTAAAGCCGCTTTCGACACTCCGATACGATCAAAGTTCTAGGTATCCCGGCAAAGTTGGTTCGTCCTAACATGATGACGCTATTAAACACCTGAAGTGTTGTGATGGTAGCTGCGAATCCTTTGATTCCAAGAGAGGTTTCAGGCAGGATGATGCGCTGTCGTACGATTTTTCATTCTGCTGATGGAAGACATCCTACAGCAGTGCCCGTACATATAGAGAATGTCGGACTCGATCGTCCAAAAGAGAGTGATGCTGACCAGCTGGAGATCAGGCGAAGAATCACGCTTGCAAACAGATGATTTTTTGAGCTGAGCAAGCAAATGAGAAGTAAAGCCCGCTCTCGAAAGACAAAAAACTAGATCTATAAGATGCTTATACTCCCGATCCTATTGTGTGTCGCAGAGGCATGGACCTTGATTGAGTCGGATGAGACAGCGTTGGAAGTCTCCGAGAGCAAGATTGCTCGCAGGATTTTTTGTTCCTATGCGAGTCGATGATGAGTTTAGGTTTCGTATGTACCGCGAGCTGTACGAGCTATTGGGTGAGGTTGACATAGTCCAGCGCAAAAAATTCCAGCGGATGCACTGTGCTGGGCAGCTCATTCGAATGGACGAAAGAGCTCCAGCATGCATGGTTTACTTGGGCGCCCAAACTTGATTGGTTGACGCCGAAATAGAGGACGACCGAGCACTCGATGGAATGACCATGGTATGGAGTGATCTCTCTGTACTTGGCATACAAAACGATTTGCGTCAGCGCGCACAAGAATATGTTGGCTGACGCGCCATTCTAACCCGAAGACGTTTAACGGACAGTTTGTGCTGCTGAATAATATTCTTTAAGAATAAAAAACCAAATGTATGCGTTTGTCAACCGTGGCCCAGAATCAAGAAGAAAAATCTGCACTCTTCCGCTACAGATCCACTCACCATGACAGCCGCTTACATACTGAATGAAATATGTCATGTAATTTAGAGTTTTAGCGAAATGAAATATTTTCATTATTAGCCAGCTTTTGCAATAAAAATAGTCTGTTGCTTTTTCTGCTATTGAATGTTCAGCACTTGCACAATATATTCCAACTATCGTCTATATCTAACGCAATATGGAATGTTCTGTTCAACTCGTTTGCGATTTTCAAATGACAAACTCATCTTTCTACTGTCTAAGCTAACTGGTAATCATTTACTTGTTTTCCAACCTAAAATTATGCACAAAACTTTACAATTATGTTTATTTATTGTGTCTAACTATGTAACTCTGTCTCACTCGATCTTTCATTATAGAACGGAAACAATACCCGGCAGTCCATCGTATAAGGCCACAATGCGTCTAACAATTACAAATGTGCAGAGCAGCGATTATGGCAACTATAAGTGCGTCGCCAAAAATCCTCGTGGTGAAATGGATGGCACCATTAAACTCTACAGTAAGTGTCATTCAATGGATATTTATACGTTTAATATGCGTAAACAGACGCTTGGACACACACACACAAACACACACACACACATACACACACACACACACACTCTGACAGCATATATGAACTTTCTGTTTATATATGTACATATATGGTAGGGTATTGGTAGGCACTCTGACTGCGGATGTATAGAAATTTATAGCATCGGACTCGACTGAGTGAAATTTAAAACTGCATATTTTGTGGCTTTAATTATAGTATGACCGATACCGAGTCAGTGCTTCAGAGAGTGTTATGTTGGTAGACAATACTGGAAAGTGTGCGTGTGTGTGTGTGTGTGTGTATAGTAACCAGTAGTAGGCGTTGGTTAAACAACTCCTCCTTCGCACTGTACCAGTTTATGCGCCTGACATTGTCTGTCATATCAGTTTCGAGTCATGTCAAAGCATTTTTCTGTTGCATAAATTAAATAAGGTATTTTCTTTTTTTTATTAAATAATGTTATTAAACTTGTGCAAAAACAAAAAACAAAAAAATTAAAAAATTTAAATGTTCGTATGTCAAAGCGTGTGCGCGCTTTTTCGCTGCGTGTTTTATGACATTGCAATATTTTAATTAAAATAGCCAAAAAAAAAAAACATTTTTTAATGCAAATAGTGCTAAAAAGATGCTTTATTAAATTTATGCTTTAATAATTTGCAATAGAAATGTGAATTCGGAGTAGATTTGTGTATGTAAATGTGATGCATAATTTTCTGCTACAGCTACAATGTCACTAAATGGCTATATTCGCTTATATGAACGCTTTTAAAAGCCGAAAAAATATGTTCTTTACAACAACAAAATGTATAGTCAAAAAGAAAACGAAACTCGGCAACCTCTGGCACCGTTTACACCTTTAAAAAATTACTTTCGAGTCTACTTAATGTTAAAACTTACTTAAAAACTAAAACATGTCTACTAAAGTTACCAAGAAACTCAACTCAATAGTTTAAGAAAGTTAATCTAATTAATCTGACAAAGCCGTGACACACTTATTGTACAAGTGCCAATCTCAATCACACTTCGTTACACACCGAAACCAAACGTATTAATTATTTTATTCGGAAAACTGATATACTACTTGGGAGAAGGGGATTCGATTGAAGAAGTTCACATTGTGAAAAAAGTTGTTAAGGAAACAAACATGTATCTCCTGGGAAGCCTCTGAACAACTGTGAGAAGCTAGGTGAGACCAGCCACCGTAAAAAAAGATTCACTCAAATGAACACAAAAATGAAGCCTCGAATGGAAACCTACGGATATGCGCAGAGAATGTCTGCTGCCTTATTTGAAATTAGGGCTCAAAAAATACAAGGCTGACATCACTGCAATCCAGGAAATGCAATGGGTAGGACAAAGTTGTTCTAAAAAACCATCCTGTGACATCTACTAAAGCTGCCATGCTGCCAGTAAGCACGTATTTGGATGCGGTTTCATGTTGAGTAGAATACTAGCTGGTATCGTCACCAGATTCATGCCTGTGGAACGGCTTGTCGCGATATGCATTAAGTCTAGCAGAGGACGACGATGCTAAAGATGAGTTCTATGAACGCTTGGAACGCCTATACAAACGCTGTCCCAAATGAAATTGGTGAAAGAAGGAATCTCTGACTTAACCGTCGGAAAATTTAGTCTTCACTATACTGCCTCCAACAATGGATAGAATTCTAATCGATTTCGCCGCAGGTCGGAACATTGTAAATAGCAGCACCAGATTTCAACAACTTAAAATCCACAAGGCTAAGTGGATGAGTCCAGAACAAATAATACGCAAGCAAATTGATCATGTTCTGATTATTGGAAGACGCGCATCGAATGTGTTGGACGTGCGAACGTTGCGTGGTCCCAACATTAACTCTGATCTTGCACGCCGCAAGTCCCAACATGCAACGAAAGCTAGACGTCGGCAAGCTGCAATTAGAACAGACCGCCGAAGCCTTTTCAAATACACTCTCTCGAAGGTACCGGGAAACCTCTCCGTCTTCTCGAGATATATGTGAGCAGTGGAAACATATTACCCGCTTCATGGCTAGGGTTGCCAAAGAGGTCGTTGGTTATACAAAACCTCTGACTAATTCTTGGTACAACGAGGAGGGTCGCCTTTTCAGACGCCAGAAAAAGAAGCAAGAAATGCGGATAGTTGGGGTTGTGACAGAATTAAAGCACGAAAATTTTAACGAAAGTTGAATTTTTTGAACGGAATCCAGAGTAAAAGTCGAATATAGAAATCTGGTTTCGGATGAACAGGAATTCTCAATGATTCCTGTTCATCCGTAACCAAAGGAGAAGTCATTTTTCGAATCTACTTGAAGGCGATGAATGAAAATAGCAGCGAAAACACCAGTTAATGATGTCAATATTGTAGAGCAATCGGACTAAGGTGGCAATAGACCCTTCAGGTTAAACAGGAGTTCATAATGCAATATTAAATCAAATGCCTGTCCTCATTCAAAATATATGGACACCATGTATTCTTTGGCTTGAAATCCGTCTAGAATGAAATTTCTCGTCCTCGATCCTAAGTATTTTTGTTAGTAGACACCTTTCGAAGAGCTTTGCTACGTTGGACAGCAGATTGATTGGTTTAAAAATATTTCATTTCAAAAAAATTAAATTTTTTCGCACTGAATTAAATTTTACGACACTCAAGCACAACAAAAAGCCCAGCCACTGTCCAGCTTAAGTTATATATATTTTAAAATGCTGTTTTTACACCCTGTATCTAAAGGTTTAAAGATGATATAATGACCCAGTTTGGCAACAAAAATCGATTATTTCAATGCATTGTCATTTCTATAACTAATGACACAATGACATTGACATAACATGCCAAAAAAAAAAAAAAAAGTCAAAAGTGCAGATTGCAAAGCACCACACGTTTAAATTGAGCACACTTTATTGCAGATTCCAAAAAAAAAAAAAATAATTTTTCATTTGTAGCACTTGGACAACTTACAGCACAAATCATATCAAGTCACATAAATATATTAAATCACATAAACAAAATATATTACATACCACATATGTGTAATATTAATAAACGATTTTTCCAATCAGCACTCGGATTCGCTCCATGATTTCATATATGATATACAAATTACAACAAAAGCGCAATAAAAAACGCAATAATCCAGCAATTTACTAAATAACTCCCCAGCAGCCGTTTAAAGCGAGTCTATGCGAGTCTATAAAACAAAATAAAATACTTTTTGGCAGCACAAGAAAAAAAAAAAAATAATAATAAATATGTATATACATATATAATTCCAATATAGCAGAAATCGCATAAAAACGAGACAAACAAATACACACAACACATAGAAAAAATTGGCCGAAAAAATTGTCAATGTGAAAATCCGACAAGTTAATTTATTTTCATGGCAAAATTTACAATGACCATGGCGTTGAGGGGGGCAGCAACAGTCTGAAACTGAATAAAATGGCACACAGCATTGAGCGGCGAGTGTCGTACGGCGGATATAAAATGGCGCATGGCACGCAGTAAAGGACAGCGGGAGTGCGCATATTATGTGTACTAATGATAAGGCCGCCAATTAAAGGTAACAAAGGACATTGGAACAACAGGACGACAACAAGCAATTGCAGGACAGTAGCCAATAATGACAACAATGACTGGCTATAATACTAGTTATCACCCAAGGAACGAACGAACGAATGAATGAATGAACTTGACTCCAGCTCCGACGACGACGACGTCGACAAAACTGCTACTTCAATGCGATTAAGTGTCCAGCTTCAACATAGCGAAAATAAAATGAAATCCAGTACAATTTGAAAGGACCAAAGCCAGAAGAAAAATTGTCGCGTTCTTCAATTTCAACTGCTGCAATCCGTTGCGACTTTTAGCTTGACTGTCTCGTAATTTTTGTGCACAACAAAAGGAACGAAACTAAACACGACCAGACTAGACTCTACCAGAGACAACTACTGGCACATAAATATTCGCAGCAAATTGACTTCTTCGCAGTCATTGTCGCCGTTGGTGTTCTTTTGGTGCGCCTTTCTACTACGTCGACAACGGCGTCAACGTCAATAAGTCCTGCTATTTTTTTTTTTGCTTGTGAAATAGAAGATCTTTTGGTATGGAGTGCAACTTACAGAGTAGACATAATCTAACTAGTAACTAGTAGCAGTCAGCGAAGGCGAAAAAAAATCAAGTAAAAAAAAGAAATGTTTCTTCGTATGTCTGGCGCAGGAGTTCATCGAGCAAACTGAATGCCGGCAACGATAAGCAGTGCAAAGCGTAAGAGGAATGCGTTGTGCGGGCGCCAAGGACATTGACAATAATTTCAATTGCTAGCGACAAAAAAAAATTGTTGCTATTGTTGTTGTTTATATCCTTGCGTGAAAATGGCAATAAATATGCGACAAAATGAGAGAGAGCGAGAGAGAGAGAGAGCGTTAAAAAGTATGCTATAGAAATGTGTGGCTTGTAATAATGCTTTAGTTGTTAAGGCGGGTAATATAACTTTTAAAACAGAGCATTGTAGAAACTTATGCCCAAAAGTAGGCAACAAAATATTAAATAATATACTAAAGCACTAAAACAGTTGCAGAGGCACAGCAAGTTAAACAATTTTGTAAGCATAGGCTTATATTTTCTAGCCCATTGGGCAAATGAAGTGTTTAAACTTCGATATTGGAAAAAAGAGCTGCAGGAAACCATATTGAAATATGCTTACTTGAACTGAACAATCGCGTATTATTATTGCTTTTCGCTTGCTATTACAGAAATCAAAAATGCCGGGCATCTTCTCACTGCTATTCCGCCGGTCGGAAGTGTGCCGAGGATTTTTCCAATGTTCTGAGAGCTCACTTCTTAGTCGTAAAGAACAAGAAATGCCATTAACATATTCATATTTATTCATATTTGTATACATATTTATTGCTTGTAAGCACTCTGTCCGGATGATTCATCACATCCCCACTTCTAATCAATAAAAGGTTTTCCGGAATTATTTCAACTACCTCTTTCAATGAGACGTCTAGCAGTGTTTTCCACCTAAACGATATGTTTTTCTTTTCGGCTGGTTATTTCGGATGTAAGATAGACGAAGATTTCTACAAGAGTCGATGATGGTGTGCAAGAAGACACCAAGTACTTCGTTTTATCCTCATTCACCGTTAGGCCAATGAGCCAAGACAGTTTTTGAATATCTGGGTGTGCATTGCCGATTCACCGTTTATGTTGTACCGACGACATTAATGTCATCCGCGTACACGAGAAGCATCACTTCCTTTTGGAAGATCGAGCCGACATATTCAATATGTATAAGCACTGGCGTAGATGTATTCCATCAGCAGTTTAAAAAAAACAGCACAACAGCGCATCGCCCAATCTAAAACCTCTCTTGTTTTCAAAGTGTTCAGAGAGGATCTCTTCTACCCTGACAACGCTTTGTGTTTACCTTGGCTACGACAAGATAGTGGTCCGAGAACCACATAACTTTCGCATGTCCAACACGCACGATACGTGGCTGCCTTCAATCAGAACATGATCAACTTTGTTGCGTGCAATTTTGATCGGGCCATAGCCATGTAGCCTGTTGAGGTGTTGAAATCTGCAAAATCGATTTGGCTCTCTCCACTATTCGAGGTAGTGTCTTGAAGACTACATTTTAGGCCAAAGATGCCTTCGTTCCCAATTTTGGCGTTGAAATCGCCAAGCATGATTGTGACATCGTGTTTGAGACAGCGCCTTTATAGACGATCCAAGCGCTCGTAGAGCTCATCTTTAACATCGTCGTATTTAGCCTTGATGCGTATCGCGGCTAGACGCTCATCAACAGGCATGAGGAGAGGAGACCACATAGTTTTTTACTTTCCACGAAACTGATTTTTTTTAAAGATGGCGGGTCTTAAGCCCAGTGGTCCAACCAATATTGAAGGAGGTTATGTTTGTTAGTACACCTTCGAAAGGCTGTTCAGAGGCTACCCAAGATTTACCTGTCCTAGCAGACATTGTGAGTTGCTTGGGCCGTTTGCACAAGAATCATTGTTGGCCGTTCCGAAGTGAATTTTTAGCGGCATGAATTGAGTTGAGCAATTTTTCGAAATGTTCAAAAAAAGTATCTAGACAACTGGCAAACCTACTTACCCTTCTTAAGGATAAATGTTAAAAAACAAAAATGGCTCAACAGAGCCGCTTGTCCTCCGAGAATTTTTTAAATAAAAAAATATTATCCTATATTCCAAAGATGTTCTACAAGTAAGGAAATTTCAGTCGGGCGTAAAAAAATTTCAAATTTCTTGGTTCTCCGACAATTAGTTCTTCCTGTTACATACATTTGCACAAAACCAATAGGCTCTTGTACCTTCGGTACAGGGCCTAAAAATTTGAAGTCTTACACTGGCTTTTAAATTTACGTTTTTAAGTGTGAACAACAAGGATCTTGTGGTAATGAAAGCCCAGTGCATCCGTATTTACAATCATCTGCAATCGGAGAACGATTATGTAGTGCTTAGATATAAGAATTATTTTTACATATTCTTTGTCTCTAAATGTTTACAAAAAAGAAAAAAGATTGAATTCGTAAATCAAAACGAAAAACAGATTTAATATTTGCAATTGCACCTGAAAATAAATTTAAACACTTTTCTTGCAACTCTTACAGTGTCCAGTCCGCCGACGACACAACCGCCGCCCACAACCACGACACTGCGGCGCACAACGACGACGACAAACGCTCGTGACTATGGTTTCAACACGCCAATTAATGGCGACGTGCCAACGAATTCAGTGATTGTCATTGATAAATGTGAGTGTTAAACTTTCTGGTCGGCTATGGTCGGACGAGAACAAAAATTTGGCAGCAGCAACGTTTTACAAAATACTTCTTCTTTTTCTTCACAACCCCCCCCCCCCTCCTTTTTTTTTTTTTTTACAGTGGGCATTAAATACCAATCGAATTTAAATGAAATCGACAAATCCGAACAGAAGCTTACCGGCACAAATCCCAAAGGATACGATTGGTCCAAGGGCAAAAATAGTGCAGCATCAACGAGTAAGGCATGCAGTAATTGGCTGCTTTTGGTGTTTTTAAGTGTGACGATACATTTAATGCTACAAAATAGTTGTGTAATATATGCGCAGGCGTAAGAGCTTCAGGAGAATACACCACACACATACATATAGGCTGAGTGTAGAGTAGACGAGCATACATACATAAAACTCGCAACTATTTCGTATATACATAAACTATATATTAATAAAAAAAAATATATATACATATTATATAAGTGCCATTAAACGCTAAAGCGTTTCCCAGCATACAAAAAAAAAAAAAATTAAAAATATTTTATTTGATTTTATTTTGTGTAATTTTTGAATTTTTGATTTATGCAAATAAATTTTCTATAGAAATGCATAACAAACAATTTCATTTATAAATAGTTGCTTATTTAATATTGCGAATACAAAAAAAAAAAAGGGTTTACAAATATTAATTCGACAAAAACCAGTCAAAAATTTATAGCACGTCAATGTTTAATTAAATTTTTGTTTAATTAGCCGAAAGACTAATATTAACTTAACTGAAGGCACTAACTACAAAACGAATTGCAATAATTAAAATGCAATTAGTCATAAATTTAAACAAAAATTCAAAATAAATACGAGTGCAAAATATTTATGAAGCAGCCGGCGTAGCATGTTATTTGGTTTGATATGAATAATGAACACAAAAATTAAAGCTATTAAAAACAAGTAATTATAAAGTTGGCAAATTGTTAAGCGTTATAATACTAAATAATATACAATAAATGAGTAAAGCAACAAAAGTGAAGAGTTATACATATAATGCGAGATAGATTATAGAGACTCACATAACAAACAGGCGCAATCTGTAAATACATATATCTGCAGCAAGGCAAACGGTTGAAGTTGAACATTGTAAAATACTTTGAATTATTAAATAACATATTAAACTAGTGCTAAACTGTATGTGCTAATAAATATATAAAGAAATTAATTAAAAAAGTTTAAAAATGTATCAGCATAAATCAAAAAAAAATTGAAATAAACTTATTGCGAACTTAAAAATACAAAAAAAAAAAAAAAAATAACAAACACTCTCAGACACTAATTTAAATACTTATTAACAAACAAAAACATATACAAAGTTCAGCAATTAATATTACAAATATTATATATAAATAAATAAATAAATAAATAAATACTATGTCATAGGTTTTAATTTGTGTTTTTAATATTAAGTGCTGTAAATTGAAAATTGAGATGGACAAAAATGAAATGCAAAACAAAACAAATGAAATGAAATGAAAATATATAATCTAAAATGAAATAATGTAACAAAGTCAAAAGAAATATTAAAAATATGAAAATGAATAAACAGATATAAGTAATTACTGCTTCAAAGAAATTGTGTTTTATGAATGGAATTTTTTATTTCAAAAGATGATTGCTTGGCTTAGATCATACATAAAAGCAGCAAAAGTACTGCCTTTATTTTAGGCTACTGAGGTGAAAGTGTCTAGTCTTTCTGATGACTTTGCTGCTATTTATGTTTGTAGCTTATATTCCAGCAGTTATTTATTATCTTTCAAACAGTTAATTTAATGTAAATGACAACTAATGGAGTGCTAAAGAAATAAATGTCTTAAAATGCGTGCAAAGCATAAAACTTATTTGCAGTTCATCAGGTTAATCAAAAGTAACTGCAGAGATTTACATTTCTTTTCAAATAATACAATAAAACATTAATAAATATTAATTATGTGTCATCGAATCAAATGTTAGCAAAAAAAAAATTCACTCAAAAACTTAAAAAATTGCAGCTAGCCACAGGAGTTGCAATGCGGTACCCATATGGCAGTAGAGGTGCTCCAAGTTTCATGCACTTTGTCTTAACGCGAGGCATTTTAGGTATGCATGCTAATATTCGGTCTTTCGTTGAGCTTAGCTCTGTTCATTTGCCACTCATCATCACGCTAGATGCCACTGCGAGCGTCTGCATCAACCAAGCACACCAATTTGAAGATGTTTCAGTTTGCTGCTGGAACAATTGTTGCATCTTAACATGGAAATAAGCTCAAGTAAGGTTGTAGAGGATGCCATAGACATATTTGTCGGCAAAATAATGATTGCAGCATCAATAGCTACGCACAAACTGAGTAAGCTATTAGTTGCAGTAAGTATTCCACTTAGTAGTGATATGCATCAACTAATCTCTGAAAAAAGATGACTCCGTACTAGATAGATGAGATCTCGGCAGCTTGGAACAATGCTCAGCTAATTCTCCGCCATGCGTTGTGTGATTATAAAGCGGCATGGTTTGACGCAAGGCTTGCTAACAAGTGGAAAGTGACGCGCGCTGCAGATGCTAATGGAGTTTGGTGCAAAACAAACACGGAGCAGGCCGAAGTGTTAGCGCGACATTTATTTGAACGCTTCAAGCTTTTTGATCTAGCCAGCCAGCAGAAGGTTCTCGAGACTTAGGGGACACTACAACATGCGCTTCAAATGGACATACATGCCCATCATGCCTTTTGCCTCAAATGAGATTACTGAGGTAATTGGGCGCCAGAGTTTGAATAGAGTGCCTGAGTAATATTGCAGGGATTTGAAAATAAGCAGTATTGCAATACACTATTTCTAGATATAAGAGAAGCGTTTGCTAGAGTGTGGCACTTAGGACTACTGGTCAAGATCAAGAACACATTGCCAGAACCCTACTTTGGTCTATTACTGTCGTAGCTTTTTGCGGTGTGATTTCACTCAGCAATATCTATGAGGCACGCTACGAGCTGTTTAATACAATTTAATACAACGGCATGAATTAGGCAGTGGGTGATGCGCGCTCCTTTTCGATTTTCTTATCTGTAGATGTTGAACATTCTATGCCAATGAATATACGCGTATATATGAAAAATATGTTAGGCTTGAATTCAACAGACATGTGCGGCAAGCTCGAAATTTATTTTCAGAGATTTATAATTGATATTTTGTTTAGTGATGGATGATAAATATTGGGAAATAAGGATTTAAAAATAAGAATTTCGAAACAAGGAACTTAAAAGTAGAATTGAATAAAGCATAAAATAATTAAAAATAAAAGAAGGCAACTGTTTTTATTCCTGAATGATTGCGATCTATAAACTATCCGATCCTTTGTCTACCGAAATGTCCTTTACACTGCAAAGAAAAGTTCGAAGACACTGAGATCAAATAAAAATGTGCATCAATTTTCAATGTACTTGATGCGCCAAAGTAGATCTAAGAATCGTTACAGGTAAAACTAAAATTTTTTCTTTTTTTAAAGAAATATAAACTGAAATCACTCGAACCAAACTGGGTGAATGGCATGTTGATGGAATTTTGTAAGGAGTTCAAGTACCTAGAAGTAATATTTGACCAACGCACCACATAGAAGATCTACGTAGAACATATAATAAAGAAAGTCACAAAGTCAATGATGTCTTAAAGAATGATTGCTGGGATGAATTGGAGGTTTACGCCTAAAATAATGAAACAGATGTATCACACAATGGTCAGGCCTGTGAAAGCATATGGCGCCATTGTGTGAGCAGATAGAATTAAATTAGCAGAGTAGACAACAAACAATTCAATAGAATTCAGAGGTGAGCTAATATAACTATAACAGGAGCAATGAGCTATCGTTAGGATAGGAGGAAATAATATTTGGAGTCTTACATCAATAATCGAGCTTAAGATATCTTGACGGACTACCAACAAGTCCTACTATATCCAAAGGACAAACTAGGTATAAAGGTGGACATCAGTAGAAGATTAAAAACTAGCAAACAGACGACTTAGCAAAAAGAGGAGCACCATCTCCTAACACAGGTCCAAAGCCATTCTGCGATCTCGAATCAGATACAATGAGAATTTTGGTTAAACACAAAGAGTATAAAGCAATGGCGACTCAAGAAGAACGATCAAAGAATGGTTTCAGGTTTTCTGATTGAATATTGCAGAGTTAGAAGACCGATATGAAAATTGGAATCGAGAGTGAAATCACGTGTAGATTCTGTCTAGAAGATGACGAAAATTCGGAGCATATCTTGGTGGATTGTCCAGCTTGGATCCTAGCCAGGCACAATAATAATTGAAAAGTATATTACAGAGCATATATCAGACCAATTTGTTGTTTGATATGATTCGCCGAGGAATTTACGAGGAATTTAATTTAAAAACTGTTTCTAACTTGCCCATGGTCATCTTGCAAATACGATAACATAGATATATAGCATACGATATATCAGAACGAAGGTCACACAAATTAGCATATCTCTATAAAGACATTGTTTAATATTTTAGGTTTTTCTAATGCCTTCTTTTGGCTGGTACAAAGTTTTCAGTTCGGCGCAATGATGTGTTAGTTAAAAATAAATAAGCAAAATTTAGTAGTAGGATATAAACCCAATGTAAGCATATTCGAATAGCATATATAGTTAGCAATCTAATGCAAATCAAACACATAATCAAAAACCGTAGATTCACATACAAATTCAGTTTGTATTTGACTGAATGCAATCATAACCGCTGCAAATAGTATTCATTAAAACCATATATACTATATAGTCGATGGGTTAGCAGCTGTAATTCAAATCAGTTGTAAACTTTCCGGCGTAGCTTTAAGCGTATTTTCGAAATTAGCTCCAGCAGCGAACACAATAATAAAAACAGAAAAATCGAGCTATTCATTCATGCATTCATTCATTCAATATATCAAACACTTCGTCAACGATGCAAACGCTATCCAAACAATAAAAATGCAAATGCAAACCGAATCGAATCTAATTTACGGCAAATGATGATAGATATGTACGAACATTATGCAGAAAATCAAAATTCCAAAATGAAAATATCAGCGTATAGAAAAGGACTAACAAGGATATTCCGCCTTTACATGCATATATATATGAGGAGTAACGGCAAGCGCCATGAGCCAACACTTATGCCCAGCAGCACGTTTGCATGCAACTGAGTGTACAAGTAGAATGTAGGAAAAAGGCTGTTGGGTTGGAAATGATCTGTATAGACTGGCCACAGAACTTCATGCATATGCATATGCTGTGTTGCAGGTCAATATTTATACTGGCCCATCATGCATGACATGCCAAGCGCAGGAAAATGAACGAACGAACGAACGAACGAACGAACGAGGCGTATGAGCAATAATAATAATAATAATAATATGTAGTTGCAAACATTGCGGCGTACGTAAGGAGGAGAATCTAGAGAGATGTTAAAGTAGTCGAAAAGCACTTTTATATGAGCAACCAAATCAGCAGTAAAATGTGCAACAATGCACATAACTTAAATGCTGCAACTCTCTCGAGTGGAAAATGTTGACAACACTTAACACATTTCATGTAAATTTTCGACTTTTAACCTTTCGAATGTTTTTTTTTATTTCATTTGAATCGATTTTGCTTCAGTTTAACAGACAATATCAGTTTTATACGACTTCAACTGTGTGTGCAGCACTTATCAAGCGAAAAAGTTTGCATACGAGGTTGGAGTGATAAGTTGTTGCCCTACGCATTATATATTTGCGATTCTTTCTTTTTGGCATACAGCCTTACTAACTTCATTAGGCCTTATTATATAAATGTAGTAGAACACGATAGAGTTGGCTCTTAAGTGGAAAAATTCCGCTAAAATTGTTGTGATTTAATGAATAAAAAATGGTTTTTTTTTTTTTATTTTATTTTATTTAAAAACGCGCAATTCGTTGTATTCTTCATCATTTGTAATGAAATAATCCATATAGGTTCACATTTGACCACTAGAAGGGTTGCCTTCATTAAAATCTACGTACTTCCATGTAAATTAAATTAATTTACTTCCACCGATTACTTAAGAACCCGCACTCTAATGTTTGTATCTGTATTTGTAGATAGGATAAGCAGTAGCAGCAACCTCAGCCAGCATCACGTAGTATTGTTATTGAACTCAATGAACGAAATTGCAGGCAACCAAACTAAACCAAAACGTTTCGCCTTTACAAA
Source organism: Leucophenga maculata (assembly GCA_035044805.1). Classification (NCBI taxonomy): domain Eukaryota; kingdom Metazoa; phylum Arthropoda; class Insecta; order Diptera; family Drosophilidae; genus Leucophenga; species Leucophenga maculata. The sequence continues at coordinate 1,608,854 of JAWNNP010002066.1, forward strand.
CACAAGGACAGACACCAAACCGAATGACCGAATAAGCTTTGTTGCTGCTGCTTATTGTGCACTTCTGCGGTCAACATTGTCTGTAAAACGCTTGTCCGATTGCCTTCCAACAACGTCTATTCGTCTAACCGTCGTCTGTCTATGTATCTTTTAGTTCTGATTTGAAGTCATGCAGGACATCTGCATGCAGCCTTACACATGCTCGGCGTATGTGAAAGGCAAATAAACAGACGAATAGCAGCAGCAGGAACAGCAACAACACCAACAACAGCAACAACAAGCAAACATTGTTTTGTTTACTGTGCATATTTGTAGTCAGTTCACTTCGTCCTTGTACAGAAAATGCAGTACTACATACAAGCAGCTGGCTAGCAGCAGCAGCCACCCAAACGCCTGAAGACAACTCAAGCAGACACTGACAAACTGCAAACGCCAACACCGTCCGATCCGACATTGAAGTTGGTCTTTAGGTTGGCTTGCTCCATTGAAAAGTTGTTGGTTATTTTACTGCTTATGATTGCTAAATTGGACAGATTGAGTGGGCGAGAAGATGTTGAGTGTGACTCAGATACTTTGGCTTGCCATTGTTTTGCCATTCTTAGATTTAGGTTTTCTTTAGTCTTTGTACTTGTTGTTTGCGTAAATATTTTACAGTTGATGTCTTACTTATTACACGTAATTTATTCGGACTCTATGCGATAGGAAATTAAATTTTTGTATTTCTTGGCCTCACTTTAAATGTCATACTTATTTATTTTATCTTTTAATTAACAAATCTAACAGAATGTGTACGAAAGTATGTTTGACATTGTCATCATTTAAGATTTATCAGCAATGAGAAACTTTTATTAAGCTGTGCTAGTAATAAATTAATTATATTTTGGATAAAAAAAGGAAGAGGAAAGTTCAAATGAAGAATAATCAAAATATTTTTATTTAGATTAAAAGTGTAGGCCGCCCAAATGAAGAAGCGAGCAAAGAAGTAGTTTAAGTAGTTGTTGATTTGCATGAAGATAGATTTTCTAAATTTATTTCTAAAAAGCTCCAGCCACGCATGGAGGTTCAACACCCAAAAAATATCAATGAATGACTTGGGCCGTGAGTTAGCCGCTGTAGTTCTTCCGTATGAAAACTTTTGTTCACATATCGATTCTAAAGGCAGAACCATTGATAACGAGCTAGAATTGAAAAACTATCAGCATGCAGGTATACTCTTCTCTACTGTTAAAATATAAAAACTTTAATTTTATATTATATATATTTCATTTAATATTATTTGTTTCCATTGTATTAATTGGGCTTTGGCTACCACGTCATAATCATAATCCCATGTTTCGTCTCCAGTGTTTATCATTCTGAAACGCTTTCAATAGACAGAAAAGCTGGTGAATAAATTGCTCAGACTTGTGTTCTGCATATCTATTTGTACACTGAGAAATTCAAATATAATAAACTAAACTACTGAATGCCTACAAAACTACTCAGCTTATTGCAAAGCCTGTGAGAATTCAGGAAAATCGAAAGATAGCTTAAAAAATTACTCATACAAAGTATGACGAATATTAATAGAAACTAAACAAGTTCATATAGCAACACACAGGTAATACAAAGTTAAACAGACTAAACTGGGTTGGCTGATTCGACGCGTTTAACTGATAATAAATACAAATTAACAGAAAAACTGATAATAAATAAACACGTGAGGCGAGTAGATATTCTTGCCAAGTGCACTCTCTGTACCCATTAAAAATATCAGAAAATAAAGAAACAGAAAGACCGCTGCGGTCGTGTGTGCTTGACTTTGAAATACCCTATACTAACATTGAAACTTAAATTTTAATGTGTGACATATTCCTAACTTTATTCTTGTTCGATATTTTAAATGTGGTTAGTTTAAGATACAACGAACTTGTACTTTCGAAAGGGGTCAGAAAGGGTATTAAATTTATAGTGGGTATTATAGATCTTGAAGAATCTGTAAATAAGGTAAGCATAGTTCTCAGAAGAGTTAGAGTTATTTCTGGTTAAACGAAATGAAATTTTTATTTATTATGAATAAATAGAAAATTGATTGATATTCGTTTACATATAAAATAAAACTTTTATTAACTTCTTATTACACTTGTTTAGGAACTGAGTATTTATGAATTAAATTACACGTGTTATACACATTTCTCTTATGATTAAATTACGTAAAATGAAACAAACTTTTTACCACATATCGCACTGTACTTTCGCTTTCGTTCTGTTGCCTGCCACACAACCAAATTCCTGTGCAAACTCGGCATTATTTGCCACAACTTGAGGCACGCGTTTGAAGGGCGTATCATGACTGCTGTCATAAGCGATGCGTTGTGGGCTGATAGCACAAAAAAATTGCGCAAACTTTATGAAGAACAGCTGTTTATTGGTCCACAATGTACTGCCGCGAAATTTGGGCACTACGCTACGATGAAAGTACGATTCAAATGCCAGACGAAAACCACTAAAATCTGCCAATTTCTCATTGATATTCGCGGTAAACTCGCGCTGTAGACAATTCAGTGCATGCACTAAATGCGGTTTGCGACGCATGGCATCCATGAAGAGCATGCTGGGACTGCCGTAGGCATCATACTGCAAACCGAGCGTATCAAAGCCATGCATAATCTCATGACCAAGCGTATTGCCCAGCTCGGCAAAGAGAAACAGCTCATGAAAGTCTTTATGAAAGATGGGTAGCTGCAGATATGTGTACGGTATGAGCAGACGATTCGTCGGCTGATTGTAGGCAGGTGAACCGTGTTTCCATAGAAAGAATGTATGCTCCGGTGCTGCAGCTGAGTTTAGTTTCAGCATATAGCGCTCGCGTGCGTTGGCATGTTGCAGCAAACTCAAATGGTTCCAATGAAAAAATGTCTCACGTTCAATTGTTAATGTTCCGAAATAATCGATGTAATAGCGTGCGTGCAGACCAATGCCCAATGGCAGATTACCAATGTTTAGCTGCATTTCGTGTACCTTAAGACGCAAAAAGTTCAACTCCTCAGCGCTGAACTCATTCGCATGTGCTTCGATCAACTCTATTAGCTTATGCTGCATTGTGTGAAAGACAGCCTTTATGACGCTGTCGGTGGCATTGCGCTTAAAGCGATACACTTCACGCTCGTAGATATAGTCGAGCGCTAAAGACATATGCGCACGCATATGCTCGATACAATGCTGCGCGTTAAAGCTGCGCGGACGCATTACATGAAAATAGCTCAACAGCTTCACTCGTAGATAGTAGAGCACTGTTGCCGTGCGTGTTCTACTCAGCAAATCGTTCAGCTTGCGATAGTAGGCCAAGTGACGCACGATGATTGGTGTATCTGCTGGAAGTGGCTCACCGTGCAGCTGCTCGAAATATAAACCGAAATCAATGCCCGGCAAACGTTGCCGCAATTCGTCGAGTGTGAGTTCATTGACCGTTTGTGCGCCACGAAAACTTTCCGTCAGCTGTTTCAATTTGTACTTGAACTGTTTCAGCTGTTCGGCCAGCTGACGTTCCTGCGCATGCGCAGAGTTACTCAGCTGCGCCAGCTGCTCCAGTTCATGCTTATTGAAGTCTATATTATCTGCACAATCCAATTGTATTATATAGCTGGTAGCATTGCGATTCTTGAGCTGCTCGTTGAGCAGTACACCATTGAAGCCTATGGCACGCAGGCGGCCCAGTGTGCGTAGCCAATTGAAATTCTGCAGTTCATGCTCGGCAACATCTGCCGAGAAGTCCGGCCAATCGAAGTCATTATCGGGCTTAAGTATTTGCAAATATTTATGCACTTCTAATTGCTGTACAGCTCTGCATGACGCATAATAATCGCTAACCTTGCGATAAACCTCATTCGTTTTGGCTGTATTTTTTATGCTGCTCTGCTCTAAGAGCGCTGCTAGTTCTGTGTTTGCATTGTACTCCAAGCTGCCAATTGTATCCACATATTTATCATATTCCGGCTGCATGAACTCCCAATTGCCGCAGGCATATTGGTAGAAATTCTCACATGGATCAGTCTCAAAATCCACATAGCTTTTAATGGTCTCGAGCAGTTTTTGATTTATATTAAAATTTTCATTGAAGTTTCGACCACGAACCGTCGCGCTTAGGCAAACGAGTACGAAAACGAACGCGTTCATTCTAGTATTTATTTAAAAAAGTTCCGGCAAATTGGACGCGCCTAAAGCCCGAACCACAGACGTGCGTTACATGTGAACAACTGTTTGCTCAATTTCAATTTCATTTCCAGATCTTGAAATTGAAGATGATTCGATGATTCTCGCTGTACTTTGTGCGCTTTTTTGTTGCCTCTTTCAAATCACAGACTGCGGCTTATCAAAGGCCACAAAAAAAAATAAAAAATCGTCAACTAAACTGAACCAGGGCAGCAGCACGGAATTGAGAACGGAGCTGTGCGCTACATATTTGAAATGATTCAATGACAATGATGCAGCATTATTACATATTTGAAAGATATTTAAGCTTCTTGGAGTATGAGCTTGTAGAAAATATATTTTGTTAATTTCTTATGAAGTTTAATTTGCCTCAATTAATGCAATTCATTTTCAGTGTAGCTAAAAGTATACCACGACATTTTGCAGCTGCCGTATTAGAAATTTAAAATGTTCGGCTGTATTGAAAAGACTTATCGCTGATAAATAAGGCTGTGCGCTCTTTACGCTTGAACTCGCTCTCACGGTGGCTTTAATATATGAGTAAATAATTCAATAATTGATTGCAATTAAAATTATAAACACTTTTGATTTTAATTATTTATTTAGACAAATGCACTTTAAGTTTAGATAGAGAGAGTATCATAATTTTGGCATAGAGTATGTGCCATGCATTAAAATATCGCTGAACTCATTGAAGTTAAACGTACATGTACCACTTGCAGGTGATGCATGCGCTTCATTTGTAATGGCAGCACGAGTACGAATATGTTATACGAGAATTAGCAGCGTTTTTAGACGAATGTAGACAGTTTATATACAATTAAAAAGGTCAAAGAAAATGTACAACCATCAACTTCAAGAGCCACTTATTAGGAAACACTTATATCTGACTGGAATATGTTAAGGAGTTACATGGGTTCACAAAATCGATACAAATGACTAGAATTTTCACTCAAAGTTTTGAGTCAATTAGAGTAAAACTGTATGATATAGAGTCAGGTAGACAATATGCGTCGCAGGTATATTAAGGCAGCTGTTTATGTTCTGAAAAATGTCGGTTGATATGTTTTGTCATTAAGTAATGTAAAGATCTGGTTCAATTTTCGCACACTCAGAGTCAAGATAAGATTGACTACAGCTTGAAGGAGATTTTTCAATCATAACTAATTTTCGAAGCCAATTTTATCAAAAATATTACCCTTTTGTACATAATATTGGAGAAAATAGGTTTTTTTTATTGCTTTTGAATACACTGACTGCCCTATGATTTGAAATATTGTGTGAAGGGTATAAGTGCTTTGGTATTTTGTATTTTTTTGTTAATTGTTTGCTTATTCTCTTTAAATTACACGTAATTAAATATTTCTTATTCGTTGCTTAATTTTTTTTTATTCGATTTTCGTTGATTAATTAAATTGGGAAGTGAAATCAAGCATTTGCTGGCTCATAAGTTCAAGTTGAAGGCCACCATAAATTGAGATTAATTTTGATTAATAAGCATTTTCAGTGAATTCTAATACGTAATTAAATGTTCGAAAAACTTTCCAGTAACAAAGACCAACGAAATTTTTTTTTGTTTTATTATCAGTATTAACCCAGAAACATTCATGTCAAAAAAAAAAAAAAATGCTTAGCCACAGTTACTGCAATAATAAGAGTCTTAAGAATTTTTGATTTAAGTAGCTATAGGTATTATTTGTAGTAAATTTGTATCCAAAAGTGTACACAGAACTGCTCCATTGAAGCAAACAGAGACAAAACGAATGCACAGTGGTCTGAGAATTATAAAAGATTAAATTAAGAATTACTACTAAAAGGCAAGGAAAATTTCAACACTGAACCATGAGCCTAGCACATGCAATGATGCGAACAATTTTGGCATACTTGGCGAAGCGATAGATGTCAGTCTTGCTGCTGCAAAGAAAAGTAATTCTATGGAATCTCTAAAATCATCATAAATTTTTGTGTCTGATGTCGTTGATATATGTAAATGAATTGCTGCAACTTCGACAAAATCGATGGGGTTACAATTAAAAGTCTTCCAACTAATTGTATCCGGCTATTGACATATATTATCAATGCTATGCTAAGGCGTAACTACTATCCAAGTTAACATATGCTGATGACACGGCAATTATTGCAACCAGTGCAACCTGCAAAGAAGCTTTCTCAACACCTACAAACTGAGCTCTGCATGATAGAGAAATGGCTATCTGAGTGGAAAATTAATGTTAATTTGGAAAAATTGTTTCACAACAACTTTGCGTTAAGAAATGGAAACTGCACACCGGTACGGTTGAATGGCTTAGAAATACCGCAGCGCGACTCGGCGAAGTATCTTGGAGGTCATCTTAAACGCAGATTGACATGGAGGATGCATATAAACGCTAAAGTATCGCATCTAAATTTTAAAAAGAAGAAAATGCAGTGGCTTTTGGCTAGAAATTCTCAACTCAGCTTAGAGAGTAAGGTTCGACTGTATAAGGCCGTATTAAAACCAGCTTTGACTTATGCCATACAGCTATGGGGTACAGCGAGCAATTCCAACATTGAAATTTTACAATCGCTATCAATCTAAAATTCTCTGAATCATTGGTAATGCTCCGTGGTTTGTTTCGAACGTTGAAATAAGAATCTTAAAATTGCCTTTGTTAAAGACTGTACTTTGTAGAAGGTATATAATAGACTTACCGAAGACTTACAATTAATGTTTTTGTGGTCGTAAGTAGTTGTAATAAATAAATAAATAAAATAAATAAATATAAATATTTTTGTTGTTGTAAATAGATTCCAACCAATTTCTTTACTCTGTGGCAGATTTTTGCATACTCAATGAAAGTAACCCACATGAAAATGGCCGCAGACAGCTGTCTACACAAAACTAAACTTTAACATTTACATTTTCAAAACTTTAAATTAAACGTAAACCTGATATACCCTTCTCTAATTGGCTACAGCGTATAAAATTTTTATAAAATCATTTACACACTTGAACTTTTTTTAAGACACGTGGCGTATGCGTAATGCGCTTCACAGCCGACATTAAGTATACGCGCCGTTGGTGTAGCTGTCTTTAAGCACAACACGTCAACATTTTACTGCAGCTTAACTAGACTTAATAAATACACAATTAGCTTGTCGTTGCAACTTTCACCTTCTCCACCCCGCCCCGCAGATACTTTTCACTTGTACTCCGGTAGAGGCATTTGCAATGCGCTCTCGTTGGCTTTGTCTGCATGCATGGGCAACACTTTATAAATGTCAAATGTTGCATTGCGATTGCAATAAAATAAAAAATAAATAAAAAAAAAAATACAAGTGCACTAATACATATGTACATACACAAATAGCAGCAGTTACACAGATACTCGGACGGAAAAGTGAGATAGACATGGCGCTAATTAGTGTGTCAAGGATAGCAGCTGATGTAAAGCAGATGTTGTCGCTGTATTCTATATGTATATAATTTTTGTAGTATCTAGCTGTAGAAGAAGTAGCTAGTTGCTGTTGAGTTGAGTTGAGTTGAGTTGAGCACTGAGCTGTTTAATTTAATTAACTTAAAGCACAGCATGCTGTGCGCAGCTTTAAAGTGATGCGTTTAAAGATTGAAATACTTTGCTATACTAAAAGTAGAAAGTTACTTTTGAACTTGGTGCAGATTTTCATACTAGAAACTACTACTACTAAAGCCAGATACGACAGCTAAAGCTGCAGTCTCGTAACTCAGCAAATGAAACTCATGAAAGCATCAAAACTAAAAACTGCAAGCACTGTGGAAACCTTAACATTTTTCTATTTGTTTTCTTTACCTCAAATACCATATGCAAATGACATATTTAAACTTTTTATATCTCATACGTAAAATTCGTACAACCTCAGCGCGTTCATAAATCTTACAATAACCATTAAATTATATGCATAACCCAGTACGCATGCATGCAACTTACTTGTTTTACACGCAAAAACCAAAAGGAAAATAAGAAAATATTTCAACATTTATGCTTACGCATATACTGAGCAGAGCTAAAATAAATTTAAAAAGAAGTTCTTTTACCAACAGATAGAAAAGTACGCCACTCTTTGCCCCCAAAGTATGTAGTTCGAAATCAAGTTTCCTTCAAAGCAGCTCTGTAGACAACGTTGACGTTGCTAACAAGACCCACGAGTACGGACGACAATAAAATCCAATTTTCGACATTTTCAGTTGCAGCTTCCTGTGCGCCGGTTTGCCTCTTTGCTTTTGCTTGCTTCCCTGACTAAAGTTGAGATTTCAAAATTTATCGTAGTTCAAAGTTTTGTTAACTGAGCTGCACTCGAGTGACTGCGTGTGTCATATTTTCCATAAATTTGCTGGCTTTCTTCATCAACAAATCGTTATTTGTTGCCAAAGTTAACTATGCTATTATGATTGCTGTCAACGGATTGTTATATGCGAGGGTTGTATCAAGAGTTATTGATTATTGTTATCTAAATTTGGCTTAGTCAATAAATGTGTTCCCTAAGGGATGGACGTTCATTAAATATTAGTTATCTGAAGTGGGAATATGAAAGATTGGGAGGGGCAAAATTTTAAAATAAACTTGTGAAATTCCGTAGCAGTCCTAGTCGAATGCAAAAACACGAAGTCTCTATCTATTAACGTTTCCGAGATCCTTTCGTTCATACAGACGGACAGACGGACATGGCTATATCGACTCCTATATCACTCCTGACCATAATGGTGGTAACTTTGGGGGTCTCCGACCATTATTTCTATCTGTTACATACATTTGCACAAAACCAATAGGCTCTTGTACCTTCGGTACAGGGTCTAAAAAGCTTCGTCATATCATGTATATGTTTAAGGAAAAGTAATCATGATCACTTTGGTCAAAGTTGGGGGAAGCGATGCATCGATCACTCCCCCCTCCCCTCTTATAAGCGATATAATATGATATAGAAGTAAAATTTGGTACATATAAGTTTATGAGATCGAAAAAAGAAATCTTCTTAAGTTTAGTCAAAAACAAAGGGATGCACCATAATTTGGCATACATGGTAATGGGATCGAAACAAGTTAGATCAATTGAACAGTTGTAAAAAGATTGGCAATATTATGCTTAGGCAAAGCCGCACTTTTGTGCACTTCTTGCCTCGCATTTGACCAACTGTGACGACCTATGTCAACTCGTCTTTCCCTCGGCTTTGTAATGTTTCCTTGACAACTTTGCAATATTGCAATACTCCATTTTTATTTAAATTTAGATAATTCTTCTGAGTCTGTATTGTCATTTTAATAAAATGTCAAATTAAATGTTCACAAAATACAATTTAAATCACTTTAACGAATTTTATTTTCAAAACACACTTCTTTTTTTTTGTAAGGAAAAACTCAAATGTAATAACAATTAATAATAATAATAAAATGCATATAAGACCTGTGCACCGAGCACTGGATTAGAACTACTGCAAGATCGAGCTGAAAGATTTTGGAATTTTTATTAGCTTGCATTCAACAGAGAATATTATTTTCAAGTGTTCAAACCGACCTTCGCTAATTTAGACTCTCAGTTTCTAATTGCAGATATCTTGAACGCACGCCATCAGCTCACAGGTACACACGCATAAGTTGCTATAGAGTAAAACAAAATTTATGAATACTCGCTTTCGGCGTGAGTTGAGTTCCTGGCAACAATCTGCACAACAAGATATACCTTTCGCTCCAATCAACTACTTTGGTCTATACAGACAATGGCAATCTTATCTTGAATAACCTTTTAGTAATTTTCAGTGTAGATCTAGCGGCAAACTGCTATCTCCGCGCTGTGAAGGCTATTCATCATGACACAAACTTAGAAGTATTCAGGCATAGAGAAATTCCGCATAGAAGTCGAACCCATCATAGCCTTTTAACCTGTTATTAGTGATGCTTCATTAGAGATTCTCAACCACATACAGCTCGCTGCAGCCGAAGCTTGTAGTCCAAGAGGCCACTCAAGCAGGCATGCACCCCCGTTGTACTTTGCACTCTTCGCTGCCGATATTCCAAAACCGGAAACAAATGATCTTAATACCAAATAATGATGATGGCTACCTACGCATAAACTCGCGTTGCGCAGCAGTTGTCAAAGATGTAGCTCAAAAAAAAAAAAAAAACCTGAGTAAGCTAACTGAATAGGCCAGACGATGGAACGTAAGACTAAATCCAACTAAGTTTGTGAAAAGAGGATATCCGCAAAACAAAAAGACTGAAAGCAAGAGTATAGAACGCCTAAATGAAATAGGAAAGAACACCGAGGTACCATTTTGTAGTTGAATATTTTTAGTATTGATTCCTAAATAATGCGCAACAACCACCAGACAGGCGGACAAAGCTTTATCAAGTAAATTTATACTATATATAGTCTACAGAGTCTGAGAAACTGTTAATACCATATCTCTCCATATGTGAGTGGTATAAAAATAACGCATTGTACTCAAATGGCTATCAATCTATAATTTACATTATTAAGAGTGCACTGAACTGTCTAGACATAAAATTTAAAACGGAAGAAGTCAGATTGTTCTAAGGCTATAAAACTCACAAATTTCCAACATATAAAATTTTTCATTTTTAATTCTTTGTTGATATTGTTTTAAAGCTTTTCGAATTAAATTTGACATTTAGCATGGGGTATTATCTGTAACAGCATGGCATGGTCAGGGTCATAATTCGTTTATTTTTTGTTGTTGTCATCTCTTTTCAATAAGCATAGACAACAACAAGAGTGAATGGCACACACATTTACACATTTACACACAAATATATACAAAAATCTTGCATATAAATATTCATTATGCAGTCAAGTAAAAAAAAAGGATATAAATATTGCCCACGTACGAATCACGAGATTCAGGAATTACAGCAAAGGCTAAATATAAAATGCTTTCAGTTCAAAAATGTTTTTTCTCTTAATTTTATTTATATCCTTTTTCAGTGCCTTTGAGTTGCAACGATATCAACCACAGATACATGCAGCTGCAAATAAATATTTCATCTTTTATTTCACCAAAAATAAAAACAATCAGCACGCAGTGAAAGTTATGTAGGGGGATTTTAAAAGTTCTAGATTATAACATCCTTTACTTTTGATAAAGTTTTTAAATTGACTATTTTATATATAAAAAGATGACATTTTGTTCAGTTTGGAGTTTCGCAATTTTAACAATGATGTGAATGCAAATAGGATCCAGATAGACTTATATCTCCACACAAATTTAAGGTTCAATGGGAAGTGCAGAGTATTTATTATTAAATCAGCTGTCTTATGTTTCGATGATGACTTATTAATTAATTGATCTCTGGTGGTAGATGGAAAGTATATTGTATATTTCATATGGATACATTTTCTAATCTGTCTATATATAATGAGAAACTTAGAAGTTACATGAGCACATGCCCGTCTATGTTGATAAGGCTTTTGTCCAGCTATCCAATCTTTTATAAGCCGCTTCATATTAAGCGCTCTTAAACCAACCATGAATCAAAGCGAAAGTGAGTCGGTGAAAGTGAAAAAAAAACGATGCATATGCCAAAACTTGTGGTATGAGTGAGTGAGAGAGAAAGAGGAAGTAAAAGTGATGGCAAGATAAAGTGCAGCTGCTGATTTTACAAGTATTTTGTTATTGCTATTCGTTCGCTTTTTAATTGAAATAATATTAAATTCTTTCATGCGACACGATAAAGTCGATTTCGCACAGCCTGGCAACGCTCTTAGCCGCACCGTCTTCCGTCTCTTTTACTCTTGGCCTATTGCTATTCAAGCGTTAACGGTATTTTTACAGAGTCATATACAACAACAACAACAACAACACAATCATTTACGAGTACGGCATATCCTGTGTAGGTAGGTAGTCAGTGAGTCTGTCTGTCTGTCTGTCTGGCGTATGTCCTTCGTCTGTTGGCCAGTGTTGCATGTGAAAAGATTAATTTTCGTGTTTTCCTGTTAATAAATTAATAAATTAAAATGCAATTTCTTGCATTCTCACTCACTCATACACAGTTTATATTGTGTTGTCTCTGTCTGACATTACACTCTCAACTACATTGTTGTTGGCTCTTTATGTACGTACTATGATGATGTAATGAATTATGACTACATAAAAACAAAAAAACCGGAAAAGAACAAAACAACCCGTTTATATTTCATTAAATGCCCGAGAAAAAATGCGTTAATTATACGTTGCAGCCGTAGTTTAAAAGGGTTTATTAAGTTTGTTAAATTTATGTAATAGGTAAAGTTATTTAAGCAAGAGTTTTTATATATTTGTCAAAATCAACGTCAAATCAATCTAGACAAATCCATCCGTTCGTATGACTAACCATCTCGAAGTTCAATATTTATATAGTGCCAACACATTAGGTTGGAACAAAAACACGTTCGTATTTTCGCCTTTATTTCAAATCTGAATAAAATTGCGTATAATCATATTCGGATTTAGTTTAAATAGAAGCTTGCTTCCCTATTGACAAAAAAGTGAGACAGTCCATTATTCCCTGCCAATACCAGCAAACACACAGCAAAACCTTTCTGACCGTCAATTCGTGCTTGGCAACCAGTTCAGCCGCTTCGCCACTCTTCACCCACGACCTTCACTATTCGCTTCAGAATCGGGTCGATTTTGTTGCGATTCGGCAGCGATTCACAGATGAAAATTCGGTTCATGAGTTTTTTGGCCCTGTACCGAAGGTACAAGAGCCTATTGGGCTTGTGCAAATGTATGTAACAGGTAGAAATAATGGTCGGAGACCCCCCAAAGTTACCCCCATTATGGTCAGGAGTGATAGGGGAGTCGATATAGACATGTCCGTCTGTCCGTCCGTCCGTCCGTATGAACGAAAGGATCTCGGAAACGGTAATAGATAGAGACTTCGTGTTTTTTGCATTCGACTAGGACTGCTCCGGAATTTCACAAGTTTATTTTAAAAACTTGCCCCTCCCCTGAAATTTCCTTACTTGTTTGGTGTCAATTCGTGTGGCACCCAAATATAGAGTTTTTGTATTTTGTGTAGCCAAGCTTCTTCAAATGACTTTGAACGGTCATATGACTGATATTCAGCTCCTTATGGTGGTTCATCTCGATCACTTCCTTGATTTTATCGACCTTTTTGGACGACAGAATGCTTTCTCCGCACCAGAACGCAATCGAGTGAACCACTGTTGTGCTACGCGAATTGAATAAACATGTCAAATTCTCTTGGCCGCTTCCGATGCGTCCGATGTGCCTTTCAGATAGTAAAAATGTAAAATATGGCGAATTTCTTCCTTCGAAATTATTATATTCTAACATATTAACAGGGAAAGTTTGTTTGGCCACCACGATGACGGACTGTGCCTCGACTCAACGTTATGGAAGTGGTTTAAGCAGCAGCAATCAAAAATAAAAGATTGAAGAAAACTAAAAAAAATTATATTTATTTTAGATCAGAGTTGAGGACGCATGAGTCATGGCTGCATTCAGGAAGACGCGCCAGCTGGACTATGTCAACCGAATAGTTCATACAGCTCATGGTTCATACAAGACGTAAACTCGTCGCCGACTCTAAAAGGACAACACATTCTGCGAAGAATCTTCCTCTCAAAGACTTCCAACGCACTCTCGTCCGACTCAATCACGGTCCATGCCTTTGCGCCGTATCGAGAACCGGCAGTATCAGCGTCTATTTGCAAGCGTGATTCTTCGCCTGATCTCCAGGCTAACGTTGTTGTTGTTGGTTATTTCGGAACCAAGGTACACAAAGTTTTCTACCACAAAGAAGTAGAAATTCTCCATCGTCACTGACCGTCCAAGACGCTGTGACTACGTGCGAGAAGACACCAAGACACCATTCACCGCTAGACTCAAAAGCCGAGACTGTTTTTCAATCTCTGAGAACGCCTTGCTTGCTGATGATATCGATGTCACCGGCATACGTGAGCAGTATCACTTACTTTTGGAAGATCGAGCCCGATATATTCTGTTTGTACGGGCACTGGCTTATTATGTATTCCATCAGTAGATTGTAAAAATGCACAACAGAGCATCATGCTATCTGAATCCTCTCTTGTTATCAAAGGGTTCATGTTTGATAGTGACATCATCGATTTTTTCCAGTATAACCAGTGGAGACAGGGCGCCGAAAAACTTCGATCGTACCGGCGTGTCGAAAGCGGCTTTTTAATTGACAAATAGGTTGTGTGTGTCTTTGGTCACTGGTTCACCTTTTTAGTCTGAAGCCACATTGATATGGCCTCAAACACATTATAGTCCAGTGGCTCTACAATATGGTCATCATTAACGCTCAGTACGTTAGAGAAATAACTAATCCATAATCTCAGTGATTCCTGTTCATCTGTCGCCAGATTTCCATTTTCTTCTTTACAGAAAGTTACTCCGTGTTTAAAACCGTCGGTCGAGTTGCATTTCTGACACAAAACCTCTCAACATCCTCAAACTCCAACCGTTCTTGTTGATTTCGAGTTAAACCTGTTAAGCCTTTAATCAATCAGAATTTTTATTACATTTCCAAAAAAAAATTTGACACATAAAGCTATATAAAGGAATAGAAGGATACAAATTCGGAAACTTGAATAGTCGTTTAGTCTCCAAATTCTCGTTGTGCATGCGGACATGTTTATATTAACTTGACTTTTGATGCTTATCATACTTTATAGGGTTTGTCGCACCTTCTTCTACCTGCCAAATTTATTTGCTCAAACTTAATAGATCGTATTACCCTATGCGTACAGTGATTAAACAAATTGAAACTTAAAGCAAAAAAACAAACAAAAAACTATTTTTAAGGGTTTAAACACGTACTTTGCAGGGCAGTGTTATTGATTATATGAAACCACTTCCGGAATATTTATATAAAATATTTACTTTTCTTTCTATTTTTAGTTTCATTTCAACGATTTCACTAAGAATTCGCATTGATGCTGCAGCTGCATCATTTTTTATTATGATTTTTCTAAATTAAGATTCTTGAATGACGTCAATCATCGTCGATTTCATGGCACTTGCAAAGGTTCTTATCTCTGGACTTGCTTGCATGTGTGCAGCTTTAAATCAAATTGATTAATTTTTATGCAAATAGTATTAGCAATACGGTTCAATAAAATTAGGAACATAGATTTTTAAAATTGTTTAATAAAATTTATTTTGGAAGGTCTAAATTATAATACAGTTTGTTTATTTAAGAAAGGACGGTACTACTTTTATGTAGAAACCCTAAATATTAATATGGCAACTATTGAGCATGAAAGAAAATAATTCAAAATTGCATCAAGTTTAAAAATCCGTTTTGAAACAATTGAAATTCTTATTACAGCCAGCAACTTGTCTGCTTTTATGATTAAAAAGCAACAGCCTGTCTGTCTGTCTGTCTGTCTGTCTGTCCGTCAGTTTAATTAGCTTTCTTGCAGCAGCCAAAGCTGACAGCATACGATTAGAGCACGTTTCAGTAACTTAAAGGCAACATTTAACAACAAAGTCAGTGTGAAGTGAAGATTTCCGCTAAGCGTTAAGGCAATGCAAAGAGTTTAAAGTCATTTTAAAAATATTTACATACAAAACAGTTTATTAAGCACATTGCTAATACTTCTTAGTTTAGTTTTTTCATTGTTTAAATAAATAACAAACTAATTAAAGCTAAACAGCTTATTGCATAAATACTTAAATTTAAGAAATGTGAAACGCAATGCTACCACAATTCACAACGCTGCGCGGGATTCATAGGCGCATTCGCCGCACAGCCAAAGACCTCTGCGAACTGTGGCGTATGTGCCAATGTGTAGTTCAGACGTCTTGAGCCCGCATCATGGTAAGCATCGCTGTCATCGCCACAGAAGAACTGCGCAAACTGTAGAAAGTAAAGGCGTCCGTTGGCGCGACGAAAACTACGTGAACGCATGTAAGTATTCAGCGCGAGGCGTGTGCCACTAATGTCGGCAATGCGCTCGTTGAGAAAGGTCTCCGCCGTCGGTGTATCATTCAGACAGCGTAGATTGGCCATGTACTTAACATTATTTTCCAATTGTGTCGAGTAATCACGCATATTGCCCGCTGGATCGTAGTCAATGAAATACGAATCAAAGCCGTGCAGCAATTCGTGTCCAAGCGTATTTGCGAGATCGCCATACAAGAGCGCTGGCCAGAAGCGTTCGTCATAGAAGGGCAGCTGTAGATAGGCATATGGTATAATGATTATATTACTAAGGCAGTAGAAATAGGGCGTGGCATCGATGTTGTCCACCATATTGGGCGCATGATAATTGAAAGTATACCAGATCCTATTGTCTGCGTTGTGCGCATGTTCCACGGTATTCAGATGCGCATAGAAGTGCAACAGGCTCTGCAAATGATTCTCATAGAAATTATCAGCGACACGTAGATGTGCAACGCAGTCAATGTAGAACGACTGTGTGGCATTAATGGGCATGTTGCCGATATTGAGACGCATTGTATGCAACTTTTCAAGCATGACTTCCACCACATTTGCCGGCAGTTCCATGGCGTTGCTAGTTAAAGTACGCGCAAATTCATGTTTCAATGCATTGAAAACGCCGTAAATGACGCGTTCGCTTGCTGCACGCCTTGGTGCATAGTAGGCACGCTCATAGGCGTAATTCATGGCCAAGTAAAGCGTTTTGCGCATATGACGCACACAATTATAGCCATTAGCAACACTGAGCAGCGGATTATGTGGCTGTGCTTGCAGATAGTTAAGCACTCGTGTCAGTGTGTAGAGTGTTAGCAACTGCGGATCGGCAGCATTATTGAGATAGCGTACCACTTGTTGTATAGCTACAACATTATCCACGAGCAATCTATGCGACGGACTGAAACCGCTGCCAAATTGTAGCGTCAACATGCGCTGCCAATCCAACTCCGGCACATCTACGCATAGCGCAGCCAAGCTATAACACTTATATGTATCATCATCTTCAACATTCGGTTGCGTGGCATTTTGCAGTATAGTCGAAAGATCCAATTCAAGTTTCTCGAATTCAGCGCGTAGCGCTACCAGACTTAGATTTGTATAGCTGTGCAGCGCTGCATGTATATCGGCTGTAAGATTCGCCTTCAATGCGTCATTATGCGGCTGTATGGTCACCTCATGCGCTGTGGCATTCTGTTGACGCACCTCGATTTGTATGAAGTGACCAATGTAGCCATAGCGGCCCATGCGCGCCAATAACTCCAGCCAATGTGTTTGCTGTTGTAGTCTGGCTATATTGCCATGTGCCACAAAACGCTGCAGATATCCTTCAATGCTTAGTTTGTTGCCATTACGTTCACTGTCTCTGCATGTCGTATAGTACTGCAGCAGTTTGCCAAAGACCAACTCGCGATGCAACGGATCGGCAGCATGACGCAGCAAACGCTCGAATAGTGTTACATAACGCACGTTTAACTGACGTCCACCGACGACCATGGGCGATTCGGTTTCCATAAACGTTGATTGAGTCTGCATAATAGTGCGCCAATTGCCACAGGCATATGCATGAAAGTCTACACATGGATCCACATCATGCCGCATAAAGCGCTCAATGTGCCAGAGATGCTGCAGATTTAGCGTATCATCGCAGTCACGTGCCAGACATGTTTTATTCACGTGTTCCCAGCTAACTGGAGGCACGTTATCCGCTTTGAAATTTAGCTGATTCACGGTTTCGTAAGCGAGTACAGGCGCCGCTCCATCGATCGGCAGTGGCAACACTTTGGCCGCTGCGCAGCTAGCGATCAGCAGCCAGTGTGTCAGTTGATACAGATTTTGCAGCATCATTTTTTGTGTTTCGAATTATTTGAATACTTAATAAAATGTGTGATGTGATGTTTGCTGAACTCGTTGCAGATTTCTTTTATGACTATTTTAATATATACTTAAAAATAAACTGTACAGAATAATTTTTTTTTTATATAAATTTATGCGAATAATAAATGCAAACAAAAAAAATTTAACTAAATGTTTTGAAAAATTTTGTTTGATGAATCTCAGCTGGTTTTATGTTATTATAAATTAATAAGCACTTTATTTGAGATTTTATTTAGTTAAAAAATTTATAAAATTTTATATGTTAGATTTTTTTTTTTAAATTAATTTTGCTGATATTTTAATTTAAGTTTTTGTTCAATGTTTATCAATGTGTTGAATTTTTTTTTTATATTGTAAATAAAATAACTTTCTTTTGAAATATTTAATTTAAATAGATTTTATTTTATGTATCTACGGCAATTTTTTTTAATTTTAATACTATTATTTATTATTAACTTTTTAGTTAATAAATATTTCATTGATATAAAGTTTATTTATTCAATTATTTATTTATTACTTTTTATATAATAAAGAAATTTTAATTAGGAAAGATTAATACATCAATAAACCATTAAAAAAAATAAATAGTTAAAAATAGTAACAAAAAAATGACAGATTTAAAAAATATATAAAATATAATCAAAAAGATACTGAATATAAGTCACAAATCATATTTAATTATTTTTTATTATTTATAACATTTTTATGGTAAAGCACTAATTAAATATACTTTTTTTTTTTTTTAATGAATATTAATGCTTTTTAACTAATTTTATTTTTAAATTCAATATTGTCCCTTAAAATTTTTTTTTTTTTTTGGGTATTTTTTGTTAAATAATTTTTTAATTTAAATTGTTTAAATTAATTTCTTTCAAATAGCTAATAAATATTTAATCTGTTGCCATTTATTTTATATTTGACAATATTGAATGTGACTTTTTTATATTTCTTTCCAATAATATTAATTTTTTATTATAATTTTTTTAGAAAAAAAAAACAAAAAAAAAACAAATAAACGTTTTAATATATTTTATTGTGCATTCTCATTAGTCACAAATCAATTTTGGATCATTAATTTTTTTAACCTTTATTTTCAGGCAGTGCTTAAACTAATTATTGAGCACTAAAGATTTTTAGCTAATTTTATTTTGAATAATTATAAACAAAATAGACATTAAAGCTTTTTAAATTTTCTTATTGAAGTAATTTTCGTTGAGTGTATTTCTTTTTTATATAATGTTTAATACACAATTTTTTTTTATATATTTTTTTTTTTTTTTTGTTTTCACTTACATATATATATATATATATTTATATTATTACAATATTGTATGGGAATTTTTATAATAGTAGTTTCTTTACTACGTTTATTTTATTAATAATATTTTTTTTTTTAAATTTATTAATAATTTATTTTATTAAACAAAATTTTTTTTTTTAATAATTGTTTGTGCGTGGTTCAAAAAAAAAAATTATATATTATTTATTTATTTTACAATTTTATTTTTTAATTATTATTAATTTTGATTATTTTTTTTTTTCTTGTTTTACTTCAATTTTCACATCAATATATTTGTATTCAATTTTAAATAACTTTCTTTTATTTTCAATAATTTTCTTCAACTTTCTCAATTTTCTTTATTTACGGATTTTGATTTAATTTATATAAAAATACAATTTTTTTTTTTACTTCTTATGACTTAATACACAATTATGGCAGCACTTTTTTTGCACAAAATAAACATTTCTCATCAACTTAATTTTTTTTTACACAAATCAAATTTCTTCTCAATCAGTTCGTTTGCAATTCGTTCGTTTTTTGCAATGTTTTCGCTTTAAATAAAATTTTTGCTTTCAATTTCATTGTGCGTCGCCAAATAATCATTGCAAAAAATTTATTTTTTCAATTGTGAAATACAATTTACGCGTTTGTCTGCGTTGTCCGCACTTGTTTAATTTACACCAAGTGATGAAGAATATTTTAATAAATTAATTAAATCAAATCGAATTGGATTGTATTGAATCGGTTTGGTTGGTTTTTTTTTTTTATTATTATTATTCAACGTTGTTAATTGTTTCGCGCTGGGAAAAAGACTAAAAATTGGTTTCGCTCGATTTCGTTTTTATGCTTAATGAAATAAATTAAATCGTCGCCGTTCGTATATCAATCCATACAACAAACCACCATTCATTTATTCTTGTTGGTCTGATTGTGTATTGTCTTATCAGCAAAATTTAAATACGTCTTCGAAATATTTCAGAACGCTGCACTGTGGTGCATAATCCATTTGGCTTGGCCAAAAATAACTATAAAAAGTTATAGAAATACGCTTCGATAGAGAAGACTTTTATTAAATTGATCACATTTTTAGCTTCATTGTTCTATCGATTTTTTACTTTAACATATGCCTGAAAACTTTGGGGTAGGTCGGCTCTACATTTTAAGAATCGCACCGGTTTGGTTGTCATATTTATTGGAGCATATAAACATATGTATATGTATTTTGATGGTAGACCTGAACTTCCAATTTACCATTCCGGTCGTCGGTTCAGAGCCCTGTTGAAGATTAGATTTATATTCTTTAACAGCATACAAAATTAAGTCGATATAGACATATGCGTCTGTTTGGCTATTAATTTCAACAACAATTACTTATAAAAGGTAGAACCTTCAAAGTAGTGCTAATATGGTGTAGCCCTCAGACAAAGCCTCCAATTTAATTTTTTCGTTAGGCAAAATTGTTCTTCTTTGTTTCTCAATTTAGCTACAAACTACATTTTGGTGTATCTTATGTTCATCTACATGTAGATGCAAATCTGTTCCTCATATCAGGATTTATGTACTTTGCATGTCAACTAAAAAAATATTGCATATAGGCATAGATCGAACAACTAAAAGGTATGGCTATCATATAAATCTATACCCTTCCAAATTCTTGGTTTTTTGTAAGACAAAGTCTAGCAAAAATGGCAGTTTTAGTGAATCTTAAGAGTTGATAATTAACTCAAGTGAATACTTTGGTAAAAATGATGCATCTGGATTACTGTACCAATCCATTCGATGGGATAAATGTGCTTTGCAAAAGAGGTCTCAAAACAAATTCAGTTCTACAAATCTTTAGAATGCAAATAGAGCAAGGCAAAAAAAAAAAAAACAAGTAAGGAAATTTCAGTCGGGCGTAACCGACTGTAAGAGGCCCTGTACCAGTTCAGGTCGCCTAACAAACATATTAAATATTTCCCGTGCTTATGACCAAACACATGACCACTTCTCACTGCGCGAATATGAATGAAAAGAAATGGAGGGTCGTTCAAATTCAATTGCTTATAAAATTGTCATTTATTAACCGATTTTGATGAACTTTTTGGATTTTTGCTAAGAGGAACAATATCTTTATACTGGTATTCGACTAGGACTTCGCCGGAATTTTACAAGTTTATTTATATCAATATTTTCGGAATATCCTATTCCTATTCATGCTTCAGATGCTTGCCATAGCTAAAAATCGAAACAATATAATTTTATACAATTTCAGATAATCTAAAAATATGTATTTGGCAAACCGTGTTAGCACTTAAAATACTAAAACTATGATCTTTTATGTTTTTATTAAAAAATGTAATTAAAAAAAAAAAACTATTAAGTCTGTTCTAAAGATAAAATATTTTTCAATCCAACCTCATTTTAAACCACTGTTCGCCGGCATTTGAGCTGTCGACGCGCCGCCGGCTTTATTCGCTCGCAAACTTCGTTTCGCTTAATGGAATCGATGATGGGGTGTTTCATTATTCGCATTCAATTTGATTCGTGTTCGGCAGCGGACAATTGGACAGAGTGTCTGATTGACAGACGGATGGATGGATGGATGGATGGACGGACCACACAGTCTTATCTATGCTCGCCAGTCGCTTAAGTCATTTGAGTAAAAATCTTTTGCAAATTGCGTTACATTGCGAAAAATTGCATATCAAGTGCAATTCTTATCTTTTGTATTCCATATCTAAAGCAACTTTAAGTCGCTGTTTAAAAATGTTTCTCTCGATCAAGTATGCCATTTAAAACGCCTGCAGAACATATCGAAACTGAGAGCAATAGCTCATCTGCATTTTCATAAGTATTTGTGCTACTATTTCTCGCAGTGTCATTTGTGTTAATCGTTTTCTATTAACATTTTACAATTCATTTTATAGTTTAATTATTTAATTTATAGTTGAATTGTCGCTGATAAGCCGCGATCGAAATCGCATGACGCAATTTGATGTTGCAATTAGTGACAAACATTTACTTTGGGTTCACTTGCGTGGGTCAGCATAAATGTTTGATTTGCGATTGTAGATACATTTTGAGTGCGATTTCTACTTTTTGGGGGGCCTGTGTTCTATGCAGTCAGTTGATAAGCAGTCACGCGTTAGTCTTAATAATTTTGATGAAACATGCTTCTGATTATATAATATAACAATGCGCTATGGCTTACATTTAATATACAAGAAGCAGTTCGAACTTTGCTCATGTTTATTATTCCATTTGTTTTGAGTTTTTATATTACGTATAATTTGATTTATTTTTAAGCTTTTCACACATGGTACGAAGAGTAGACAAATTCTGTTGCGTAGTTTGTAGTAAAGAGTCGTGTTGCGGTGAATATTCGTTCAGCAGCTTCAAGTTGTACTATCATGGCTTCTTTAATTTCATTTTCTTTTTTTTTTTCTTTTTGCTAATTGTATAACAATTCAATTCAGTAAAAATATTTCGGATTAGTTGACCAACAATCAGACCACCTAACAAATAATTTGAATATTTACATAAACAAGAAAATACGCTGCAGTATCAATTTTGACACACCCTGTACAGTAATTAAATCTTAAATTAGCATAGGGAATATATTTCTATCTAGAAGCGTGTAGTAAAAATTATATGATGATACTTTCTTTCATTGCCGACAATTTAATGTTGTTCATATCCAGACAGACAGACGGACATGTCTATATAGATTTGAATTTTAGTTATCCAATTTGGATCTAAATGAACTATTATATTAGGATTTATGTAAAATACATCAAATTTTGAATTTTTGCGGCATTAACAACAACAATGTTTTTTTTTTTTTTTTTTTTTTTCATATAAAAACCAAATAAGTTGGGACAGATTTGTATGGGGGCTGCCCCTTCAAATGATCGAATCTGGAACATTGAGCAAAAGTGATCTAAACAAGTAATAAGAAAATCAAAATATCCTAGCTTGACAGCTCTATATTTAATGGTTTCTAAATATTAGTTGTTCATACGCACAGTCAGGTGGACATGTCTATATATATACTCGACTTTTGATGCTGATTAAGATGTAGTTTATGTGAGCCGTTTCGCTTTCTTCTGCACAAACTTATTGTATTCATTTACCCAATGGATATAGGGTATACAATTATTTAACTAGAGAAATGACACCGGAACCATCAATTAATGATGACACTATTGTAGAAAACACACCGAACTATAACGAGGTCAAAGATTGTACGTCTTTGCATGGCGACGCTATCTAACAAAGCGATGTCAGGGTAGGGAAAAATCTCTCCGCCCCCCCCACTTACGCCGATGACATCGATATCATCGGCACGCAGGAACGTCAAGTCAGCAAGGCGTTCGCAGTGATTGAAAAATAGTCTCGGATCATGGTTCTAGCGGTGAGTTCCCTGCCTTCCATTTCCAATATATGGAAAACACGAATTATCGCTCTGATTGTTGTTCTATTGGAAGCCTTAGTTATTGTTGCGCTTTTTTATAGAGGGGCAAATTCCAGTCCATGATTCCAGTCCGGATCGAATGTACATCCTGCCTTTTGCTGTTGTCATTAATCTGCTGCAGATGGTCTGGAAGACCTTAGAAATGGAATATTAATGGCGACACATCAATCTATGCTCTTCGGTATCTGTCGTAAAAAATTGTATAGTATAGTAGGAGCAAACACCTGTTGCGAAACAATACAAAAAAATCGTTGGTACCGCAGGCTGCTAAAGTACTGCTGACATATATACACGCAAACAGGTAATATTACGTTCGTAACTCCATCTTACACTAAGATCCGAACCAGGCCACTTAAGAGGAACAGATTTGTTTCTTCTACAGTAGACAGCCCAGTAAGTATGTGAAGACGACATCTTTAAATATGTTAAAACCTATTAAAATATTATGTGCGCGATGATGTATTACATCATTTGAGTATTGCATACCACACATATCATCAGCTGTTTGTGCGATATCGCATTTCAATTTGTGTACAAGCATACCATTCGCCACTCACGGTTTATCTATTATTGTCAGCTGTCGTCAAATTTTCGAGCGCTCATAGGTGGCACTTTAGATGCAGCATCAAACTAAACAACAGAAAATACTGCGCACAGATCACCAATATCATTGAGTACAGAGCATGTCGATTAGATGTGATTTAAACATATATGCTACTAGCGGACCCGTTTTGCGAAAAAAACCTTACCAATAGACCTTACCCTTACCCATTACCAATGCTCATTAAAATTACACATTGCCATGTGTATAAAATTTCAACACTGTACTTCAAATCGATCCAATGATATGTTGCATATTGTGTATCGCTTACAATAGTGGGTTGTGTAGCATAGCCCCCTCAGATTTAAAGCTTCACCCCAAAACAGTGCTAATCCGATACTTAAAAAGTTATATAAGCTATTGAGTGATTATGGCAAAATCAATACATCAAGCATAAGCCATATTGAAGCCATTTTAAGTGGTTACTCGGTCATATTTTGCATCACTTATCACCAATTGTCAGTTATTTCACTCTATACATCGAAATGTTTAACCTTTTCAATTTACTGATGTGCAATTTGTTTACAATTACTCAACGACTTTATTAATTACAATGTTTCAACCATTAATTCAATAACTTTTAAAAAATAGCAAAAAATTTCAATAAATCAAAATAAAAGCGTAAAAATCTGAGCACTTGTTGAAGCGCAACGCAATTAAAATGTATTTTAAAGTTGAAACTTGTGCTCAAGCACGTCCGTGCAGCAGCCAACCATAACAGTCAGCTACATGTTATGGCATATGTATAAAGCTGTCTGCCAATGGCTGTAGCCGCCATTTTGTGTATGTGCACTTCCGCTTATTGCGTGAACGCATCATTTCCGGAATTATTAATCAAGTGTCCAATATATACACAGTTCGATGTAAAGCGGCCATTGCCATTGCATTTTAATTGCAGTCTATATATGTATACATACAAGTTTGATATTTTCCGCACAGGCACACGCACACGCACGCGTAATGTCCTGCAGCTTAAATTCAATAAATGATTGCATACTTTATGGCGTTTCGATTGCTTACAAGCCACAATTTGCTGCCTGTCGTCGTCATCGTCGTTGGTTTCTGTATATAATTATTAATTTCGCTGCCAACTTCTTTTTTTTTTTTTTTTTTTTATTTTGTTTTGGCTGCCATATTTTTTCCTTTTTTCTTTTTCATATTTCAACTATTTATGACATCTGTTTTGGCGGCTACATTTTGAGTTTATACACTGCACATGAAACTGTTTGACAGAGTATATGCTGTATATGATGTATATATAAGCACTGTCCATATATACATATGATATGCTATGTATTTTATGATAACTACTCATTGAATGTGTTAGATTAAATCCGGTATATCAAGGTATCAGACAATTGTTGATATGCACATTGAAACACCTTACACTGTAGATAATAAATTTAACGATTATTCTGAATCTAATATGTTGTCTTCTTTAAACTGTGAAGTGTATTTGAGACTCGCATAGAACAAAATATATTTTAACTTGTTATAAATTTTTTTTTTTTGTTCATTAATTTATGCATGTCGTGTGAAAAGTTGCACTTGTGTTTGTTTGTTTGTTTGTTTGTTTGCAATTTGTTTGCATTGCCAAAAAATAAAACGTTGCAAAAAGAAAAACTTTGTAAAATTTTTTAAAAATTGCCGCCGTTCCTAACAATAATAGACAATGTAACAACAATGAACAACACAGCCAGACAAACAAACAACAACAACAGAAATGACAGCCAGAACAGATTTTCAACCACAATTGTCGAACATTTTTTTGTTCGCAGCTTTTGTAGACAGCTGTTTCGATTTTTGTTGTTGTTTTTGTTTCTGTTTTCATTGTTGTCAGCTAGTTTAAAATGTTAAAGCCAGCTCCAACATTTTTCCGGTTTCATCATAATTGGATATATTTGCGGACGCGTGCAGTTACAGAAAAACTATAGGAGTAACAAAAAGCTTATTTTATTTATTTCTGACTTAATTTTATTAAATTAATTTTGTAAAATTTTAACTAATTGTATAAGAAAAAGGTCTAACAAACGAGGAAGTTTTATAAAATATACCGCATCGAAAGCTTAATACATTTCCCAACTTCCGAGCTAATCTGTATTAAATTTGATTCCGTGAAAGTGAAGACATCGTGTTAAAAAAATTAAAGAAAAAAAAAAGAATGTGATAGAATCAGAGCACAGTGCCACCTACTTGGTTTAGTTGTGAATATAAACCATCCAGTGATCCGCTCAAACACACACAAAACATTTAATCAAAATTGTTCCAGCCGTTAAGGAGAAATTTAGTGACACAAAGCGAATTTATTTCTCCTTGTATCTTTTTTAGTTATACGACTACTTTTTCCCGGTGGTCCTTTGTATACGCATTAAATCATCCACCTGGGATGAATCAATTATTAAATATTACGATTTTGATCACGGTCACAATTTACATGATTATAATCCTGATCTAACTAAAGTTTGCTTAAAAAAATCTAAGCAAATTTTATTGAACGGTTTGGGTGTCTATAAGAATGGATAGATAGATGATCTATATAATTGTGCGTAGGCAATCAGGTTTTCATGTGCGCTATTCCCTTTCTAATTGCCCGTTTTCGAATTATATGGAATATTTTATTAAATAATATTTTTTTCATAAAAAAAAAAAAAATCAGAAAGGGATAGCTGGTTTGTATAGGGGCGACACATTTAAGTAGTCCGAATAAGACATCTATGGAATAATTAATTAAGATTAAAGTAAAATACAATACATTTTGCGTTTTGAGCCCATTGTTCTAAATGGGATACTCCTTTAAAAGACGTTGGCATGCTCTTTGCATACAAGTTATCTGAAGGGCACAATCGTTCATCTTTCTGGTTGTCTGTACGAACATCTAGAACTTTGACTTAATCCACACAAGTTTCGATAATCGCTTTATGAGTCAAGAATCTTTTCGTAATGCCTCATTAAAACCAAAACGTTTCAAAATTGATTACTGAACTACGCTCACAAAACTTTTGCTAATCAAAAATAAATATTAAAGAAATCAGCATGCGCCCATATATCCCTCTACCAGTTGGACACATGAATTGCGGAAGACTTGGTCACCCAAATAAAGCCTGTAAAAGCAACAAACTTCGCCTAACCTGTGACAATTCAGACTAAATGGAAACATAAGGCAAAGGAAACATGCAACAATATTTAAAATTGTCATCACAACATTCTTGACAAAAAATGCAATTAAAATGCTGGAGAAAAACTTCTAAGTTTTATAGCAGATCGATATTATATGAAAAAATTCTACTCATCAGTTTCTCGCAATTGCACATCAGACGTTAGTCCAAAAATTATTCACAGCATCAACTCTCAGAATATATCGACTTAGAAACAACACCCTCTTCCAGTGCAAAACTACACCACAAACACTTCAAGCAGTGCAACATTATGGAAAACTGTCTAAAAATTATATTCCTCCAAAAAATCCACAAAGGGAACTTTCTCTTACATGACTCCATACAATATGAACAGATAACATTCAACCAAGCCTATGACACCATCGGTATTAAAATACATTCCAATGTATCCTTTAATATATCCGCCTAATTTCGGCAGACAGGCCCAGCTTTGCTACCGCTACTTACTAATACCACCTACAACGCCCCACTGTCGTTATCTAAAAGAAGAGATCGCACTCTTGGAAAAAAAATAATTCGAAAAAGAGCAAATATTTTTATGAAACAAAGCTCTCACGCTTACATTACAAAACCCTTGTAGAACTCTAATCTTCAATCGCTTAAGCTACAAAAGAACTTGTAATACAAACATTTAAAAAATAATATCTGTAGAGAAAGCATATTAGAATACAAATAGACCAACGCAATATAGAAGCGCGAACTAAAAATAGTCATACGCTTCTCCATAGAAGCATTTACAGCTGAAACTATTCCAAAAACTGCTACAAAAATCTGGTCCAATATCCTCATAATCTGTGGATACAAACAACATTTACCAAACCACTGTATTTGCTTTGATTCCTTCGTAACTTCAATTACAAATAGCTAACTAATAGCAAGGACTCTGCACTCATTGGTCCTCAGAATCTAATTAATGAAATTCAATCACTACATCCGCACAAATAAACAAAGTACCACTCCTTATTGCAATTCCCACAAACCTTTTCCATCAGCTATCCACATCGAGTCTCCAATTATCCCCATCGAAATGTCAATAGCACATTACAGGGTGATGCACTGCCGGCATATAAACGATTTACAAAATTCGTCACATCTTCGCAGCCATATGTGGTACAGAGAATACATGATAATGGCATCAAGAAAAGTAGTCATTTGAGGTAAACGAATAAACTTTTGTATACATGCTAATGCGATCTGGAGAAGAAATCCTATTAAAATCGTATGTCCTGATGTCAAGCCCTCGAAAAAGAATTCATTGGCTTGGTTTGGCGGTCCTCTTTTGTAGAAATTTAAGTCTGTAAATATGTTAAACAAATGTATTTTGTAGTCAATAAGTTTGTAGTTTTATAAGTTTTAGTTATATAAGTTTTAGATATACGTAAAGAGAAGAATAGAAATTATATTTAACAACAACAAAGAGAAGCACAACAACAGAGCCCAGATACTAGCTAGATAGACAATAACAACCACATTAGATACCATACAGAACCATAACAGTCAAAGCTCTCCTCAACTAATCTCAAAGTCGCAATTTAACCGGCACATTAGCAGCGCAATTAGTCATCGACTGGCAGATCAGCCAGTCATCTCCGGTGAACGAGTAGCAAGGATTTAGTCATCAGTTGGCAGACTAGCCAAACATCTCCGTTGAACGAGCAATAAGGAGATAGTTTTGAACAGCAATAGTAGCAGCGGATGATTATAATTTAATTGCTTAGTGCTTAAAACTATTTAGAAATAATAATAGTTAGTATCCACGGGATAGGGACAGCCTTAGATACTCACGTTTCAGAAAGTATATATATATATAGGAATACATTCCTAAAGATATTTAGGTCCATGAGGATACAGGGTATTCCGACGTTGAACAAACTCGACTGCATCTAACGGATCCTTCATGCCCGACTACGCCTGCATAAGACCAACACTGCAATCTCGCTTAAAGCTGCTGCCGTGAAATTTTCATTGGCTTCAATTCAATTTAGAAAACAAAACAAGATCAAAATATAATTTTGATGGCACCGAAGATTTCGTAACCTTCAATTGATGTTTGCAAATTGTCTATTAAAGCTATTGAGAGAGTTTATTTGGAGGCTACACCTTAAAGTCGGCGGAATATGGAATATGGAATTATTTGAAACATCTTTTTATGAAAAGATACGAAATCAAGTTTCAAGTTTATATTCCCTGTAAATAAAAAAAAACGATTGGGATATCATTTACATTCAAATAAGGAGAATTATGTCAAATTTCATATTAAAAGTCGAGAAAGTTTGTTTAGTTTATATGGAGGCTAGCACAAAAAGTGGGCGTGTCATGCCAACTTCTGCACTTTATTTGCCTGCAACAAAAATAAATTCTCACTTCGTGCGCAACAGCTAACATACGGCAGACAGATTGCAATACGAACAAACAGACAGAATTTGCTGGATCGACTCATCTCGTAGATAACGCGAAGACTATATATACTTTATGGTGTCTTCGATGGCTTCTTTAATGCATTACAAATTTTCAGACATTACAAATTTGAATAACATTTCAAGCTTTGTGCAGAGTAAACTCGCTGTTAAGCTGAGAGTATTCATTTAAACCAACAGATTGCCAATTAGTAGAGGTAAACCAAAAAAATATATTTTATGATCAATGAAAGAACTATCATTCTTTCAACCAGAAGCATTTGTCTATGAAGAGTATTTAAGCTTCGGTTTATATTTTTTTAATTATTTCATGTTAGCTCACACTTTTCTTCGCATTAAATTTTCATTTATTTCTGATTTAAATTCTTAAATCACGTTTTGCTTTTGCTGTGCAATATATTTATATTCTTTCGTCATGCAAAAATAAATAAAAAACAAAAAAAACTTTTTTTTTTAGTTGCGGAATTTAATTCAATTTCCATTGAAATTTAATTTAGATTTGCAAAACTTTACATGAATGAATTGATTTTGCGAGCTATGTTCGAGCAAAATTAAAACGAAAACTGAATGCTCAGCACTCAGTTTTCATTAACATTGACGTCGTAGTCTGGCGGCGTCTGCTGCTGTCCGTCCATCCGTCCGTCCAACGTATGTGTGACTATTATGCAAACTGATAAGCAGACAGAAGTCAACCAAGCAATTCAGCAAATGAATGTGGAGCCAACGACCACAGCAAAAATATAAAAAAACATATACAATACAAACCCTAATAATAATAATTGCTTATAATTATAAATTCCGCATTTAGTATCAATTTACGTTGAAAATTCTTCGTTGAAAATTCTTCGTTGAATAGCAGCAATAAAAGCATGCGACTCAGCATAATTTTAATGTCGCACGTGTCCATAGATTTATCCTCAAATGCCAGCCAGCCAGCCACATAGAGATGTATAGTCTATAGAAAGTTGTATGAACAGTGCACAGCGTTACAGACAATCGAATTCGAACGGACAGTGTTCTAGTTTCCGGTTGGAAATGTTACTGAACTCTGTGCACATTTGCCGGCAGACATGAAAGAAGTGTATAGACTTGAAGTTTTAAATTTTTTTTTTTTTGTTATTAATGAATTGTATACGTTTATATAGAATATGATGCTGAGCTGTAGCTTGCTGAATGGCAATTATTGACCCTCTATGAGTTTTATTATTAGTTCTTAAAGCTTATCGTATTTAGAAAATAAAGAGCCTGTTAGAAATTTATGTATCTTCGTGTCTATAAAATTACTGAACTGGTAGCAGGTAAAAAATAACTTTCTTTTATGTTTATTAATTGTTTATAAAGTTAATACTTCTGAACACCGCCGCTACTCTAATACTTACAGCTATTTATAAGATTGAATATTTGCCTGTCTGTCGAATTGTACTTTGATTTTGAAATTTTTTAACAATATTATGCCACCAAAACTAAAAAAAAAAAAGGGAATAGCAACTCTAGCCTCAGAAGCTGTTATAGAGAAGTAAGACTGAAACCATAAGAAACTAAAGAAAACAAGTAAGGAAATACAGTCGGGCGTAACCGACTGTAAGAGGCCCTGTACCAGTTCAGGTCGCCTAACAAACATATTAAATGTTTCCCGAGCTTATGACCAAACACATGACCACTTCTCTCTGCTCAAATTCAATTGCTTATAAAATCGCCATTTATTATCCGATTTTGATGAACTTTTTGGATTTTTGCTTAGAGAGACGTTATCTTTATATTAGTACACTCAATTTTTTTTGTGCCGAAGAAATTTTCACCCTAAGGGGTGATTTTATGGGGAAGGGGGGGGAGGGGCAAAATTTCAAAATAAACTTGTGAAATTCCGGAGCAATCCTAGTCGAATGCAAAAAACACGAAGTCTCTATCTATTACCGTTTCCGAGATCCTTTCGTTCATACAGACGGACAGACGGACGGACGGACAGACGGACAGACGGACATGGCTATATCGACTCCTCTTTCATTCCTGACCATAATGGTGGTAACTTTGGGGGTCTCCGACCATTATTTCTACCTGTTACATACATTTGCACAAACCCAATAGGCTCTTGTACCTTCGGTACAAGGCCTAAAAAATTACTGCCTGAACCTGAACAGAATCATTTTGTTCTCTAAATTTTGTCGGCAGTTTTTATTTACACACGATTAAAGTGTGTGAATCAAATGGTTAAACATTTATAAGGTCGAAAAATTTTATGTTTTTCCCAAGTAGCTCCTGCCTATCGATTGTTTCTCAGTCCAGTAGTCAAATATTTTCTGTGGAGACATACATTTTTAGGCTTGTGGAATATGGCTCTAATAAATCTGTTCATTTTAGGAAATATATACCTACCTTCCAAATGAAGATGATGTTGCTTTCCTAAAAAATCGACAAAAGATCGGTTCTTTAGAAAACTCTACAAAAGTTCGTACCCCTAATAAATAGTTCTTGAAGCTCATTATGTGAACTATCATATCATCCTATACGGAGTTAAAAGCAGCTTTGATGTCTAACAACAACTTATCAGTGCATTGGGATATCGAAAAGCTTTTTGTGTGCCTTGTCTCTGCTATCTACGATATCTAAACTGTTGCCGTTTGTCACAATAAGATGCTTGGGCAATGAAGCAGGCTCGTTTTTCAACCAATGGGACTAACTTTGGAAGTTTCTAAATCGAGCGAAATAGCTATTCTTTTTCCTTTTGTAGGTAGTGATTTAAGGCACAGATTGTCGTTCCCAGTAGACTTTTAGACTTTCAATATTTTTGATAGTAACACTGTTCTTAGCTATGAACGAATAACGAACGTGACCTGAACCATTACAAATGTGACAAAAGGATTAAATTTGTAAACTTACACATTGAATGTTGGCTTTTGAAGCAGTGCCCCTAAATTGTATTCAATACCTCCACCTCGGCGCTTTAGTCGATTTATAAATCAAATCCTTCTGCTTATACACAACACACTTGCTGGACATAGTAAACAGCTCAATTTTTTTTTAAATTGAGTGTGATATATTTTCCAATAATATAGTTTTATGATGGCTTCAAAATGTCATTTGTCAATACCATTCCAAGGTATTTTAGTATTATTTAAGCAGCAACGGGGAGACGTTTTCATTTAATGAAATAATCCATCGTGTCATCGTCAAATGCCTGTTGCACATTTAAAAAAATCACAGAACTATATTGCTTCTCTTCAAGAGCCTTAAGCATATGTTGTACGACTCTATGTACTTGTTTTGGTGTGCCATGTGGATGTGTAAAACCGTATTAAAAATGTATCCGCTTTGGATTAACTCATGTACTCCGTGACACTATATCTGCAGCGTTTGACTTCGATTCGATCTTAGACCATTCAATCGTTATAGAGACCTCTTGAATTTTAGCAAACCTATTTGCTACGAATGTGATCCATTCATAATTAGCACCATAGGCGCGATTGGACGCGTCTGAAAACCCGTGCAAATCAATAACTACCTCATCTCTAAATGAACCAGTAGACTGTGTCATTTTAGCCTTACTGCAATCAGTTTGGTAAGAAGTTTTAATCACTTTGGAAGCTCCTCGTTCCATACCAGTTTACACAGCCATAATTCCTGCATACAGTTTTTGCCTAGTACTACTAATGGACTCAGCATGGAATAGAGTTGAACTATGCCTAATATTACATTAAAAAGTAGTACCAAGAAAAGTTCCCCTTTAACAGATAGAGAAAAGTTTCAGCTTTCTTCTCATTTAAGCGACATTGCAATTGAGTATTACGGATATGTTGCCAATTGGTCATGCATGTTAATTACCACAAATTGTAGCCTTGAGGTTTGCATTGAGAAAAAAAAACAGCAAAACAACTGCTTTAAGATTTGAAGAGTAAATTTGCTGTTTCCATGCTCTGTTATCAAGTTTATTACGAGTTCGCATAAACCGTCGTCTTACGCTTCATCGTTATAAGGTCAAGAACATTATATGCTAAAAATGTCCGAAAAGTGGTACTAGAACAAGGTGGGTACTCTTGGCATAATTAGTAGCCTTATATATATCATCAATATCATCTTTAGTTCTCAACTCCATATTAAGCTTAACCAGTTTATCTAGCTTAAGTTTTAAGGGACCGATGTCTGCACTTGAAGGTGTAGCTATATCCAAAATCTGCATTAAATAATTTGTCACAACATCGACTATGATGAGGTCTCTATTGCACGCATGACTAGCTACCCATAAGCGAAGTTGCAAACTTTTTGGTAACATCAGAGAAACTTGTGCTTGAACCAAACTGAATGAGTTCTTGTAAATTTACTGTTGGCCAAGTCACGTTTAGTGTTTTTCCTGCTGACGAATTTTTAGTGTTTGATTCGCCGATAGGTGTTGGTACACAGCACAACTTTAAAGTTTGGCCGTATGATCCTCATCCGCGCATTTCGCTGGTGAACTTTAATGCTTTATCACGTTTTTCAATAAAATAGTTTTTAACACAGTACGCATCTATTCTGCTTCGTACAGTACTTTTTAAAATGTCCTTATTTTTCACATCTGGAATATTGCATGATGGCGAGACGGTTCAAATTTCATTCTCTGCATATGACATAAATTTTCTTGTTATTCGCACAAGGTTCCAAATCTATGAAAAATTCGATTCGATTTTTGTGGTTGAAAACTAAATTGCAAAGTTCATCTTTAATATGCGAAGAGTTAGTTATAGTTTGCAGGTCTTTAAGTACTACACGTTATGCCCGATTTTCAGTTGTTATGAATGAAATGGAATGGTAGGCACTCGAGGATGATACCTTCAATCATTCAGCATGCCGATGTCCATTAGCAATTGTTATACCATTCACAAAATTTGGCGCCGGCTTAGACACTTTCGATACAGAACTGAATTATTGAATGCTTTTGCAGATTCGTTTCTATCAATCAAACAATATGCTAAGAGCGCATTTATTGCGTCAAGATCAAGGATAGCCAGAATAGCTGGCTTATGTGATTGATATTCGTTTCGAGTTTTATTTGCAAATTGCTGACAGAGCCACTCTCTAAGTGTACTGCCCGATGGCTGATTTCAAATCGCAGAGTTTGACACATACGCATGATTTTTGTATATATTTAAATGATGCATATTTATGGAACACAAAGAGTGGCTATAGCAGTGCTTGTCAGATCCACTATATATTCTTATAAACGTAGCTTAATTTTAATGTAATAAATGAGCTCGGGAACCATAGCAAATATGAATTCAAAATTAATACCATAAGCATATTACTTAAAAAAACTGGTTTATTTTATGTCAATTCAAATAAAGTATTTCATATAGTATAAAAAATAAAGTGTCTGTAGGCTCAAATAGGGATATGTGAATTGGGACAGAATGTTGTCATTATTCCAATTAGAATGTTTTAAGGAGGAACGTTGGCAGCGATCAATTTATGTGGTGAAATGATTTGGCAAGCGGTTTTTATTGTAGTTAGAGAAATTTTATTATTAGGCGCAAAGTTACATGAGCCAATTGGTCAGGAGTGTTAGAGGAGCCGATATAGCCATGTCCGTCTTTCCGGCTCTATGAACGAAAGAATCTCGGAAACGGTAACAAACAGAGACTTCGTTCTTTTTGCATTCATCTATGACTTCGCCGGAATTTAACGAGTTTATTTTAAAATTTTGCCCGCACTATATTTCTTACATTTTGCACGTTAAAGAGCTTGTTGTTGTGCTAGGAGTTCTAGACGGGGTATCTACCATACAAATCTGGTCCCTTTTTCTGTGTTCTTTGTTAGACAATGTAATGTGTTGTTGTTAGTTCATTAAAGTATGCCAAATTTGTTGTACTTATCATGCACCCTATACCAATACAAGTGAGTACAGAATATTTCGAAGTCATGCACATTCGACAGTAGCTTTCTCTCTTCCCTTAGTTTTGCATGTTAACATTGGATTTAAAAAATGTGAATTTGAATTTATATGATTTAAAAAACAAATTAAACCAATTTTTTTAAAACTCAACAAAAGGAAATAAATTTTTTTTTTTTATAATTTCGGAATATAGAGCAAAATATTAATATTAATCGAATTTTTTGTTATATTTTCAAAACAATACGAAGTTAGTTTTAACATATTTCATAGAAGTATCAATTCAATCGCTCGACTACAGCTCTGAAAGATTAATTAATACAAATAAATATAAATAGAAAAAAAATTATGGAAATAATTTTAAGAAAAATTATTGTTTCCAATTGTAGGAGAACCTTTACTAAAAAATTATTTTAATGGTATATTTGAATCAATCTAGAAAGATTTATAGATTACCACAGATTGCGGAAAAAAGGTATTCTGTGTATGCCTCGTTTATAAAGAGATACGAAAATAATTTGTTGCTGGCTATTCGAACACTATACATCACACTATGACCGTTTCTGACGTGTGATGGTAAAGTATTCGCTTGTCAAAGTTACCCAAAACTATTGTCTGGTTTGTCATGTAGCTCACGTGCAGCCATGTACGCGGCTGTTGCTGTTAATGGTCTATTAATGCAGTCAGTGCAAAACGAGACTAAAATCAGTCAGTGTTCTGGAAATCTATCACCACTGCGAGGAAGTCACAGCTTGTTTTACTGCACAGGTAACCAGTGTTGAATACATGCGGCGTATTATGAGTAATATGCTGCCAGTCTACCCTTGTATGGCACAGCATGCGACAAGATTTTCAACAAGTTGGTGTAAGTGAGTGCAAATGAATCGGAGAAAGATAGATAGAGAGAGAGAGAGAGAGAGAGAGAGATAGATAGAACAACAAATGAATGCTTGTAGGAAATGTGTTAATTAGCAAATAAATAAAAAGCAACAACAAATATACACAGCCCAAAAATTGGTTTGTATTGAATCAGACCGACAGAGTGCGTAGAAAATTCTTTGCTGCCATAAATTATGTATTCCTGCTAGACAACAACAACAACAACAACGCATCGACTTATTGTTGAAATAAACGAACGAAAATCTGTATAGTGTACATAAGCCAGACAGACTTCAGCTGCAAAGCTATGAATGACTATTTGCAACCGTGTTGCTGTCTATGACTTCTGCCTCATTACGGCGTGTTTTCTATTACATATTTTCGCATTACTCACATAATCCGGCAGACAGATTTACCATTTTAATACTTTTCGTGTACGCTTCAGTTTAAATGAAGGCAGTTTAAGTGTTGACGAAGCAACTTAAAGTTTATACTTGCTATAAATATTTTTAACTTCACGGCTAGTGTTCTTGAATTGTATTAAATTATTCCTTTATCGGATTGTATGGGACATTTTATTAGGCTAACTTACACACAACTAGCTTAACTAATGCATAAAAATATGTTTTTTATACAAAAAAAAAAATCAGAGGCGATCATATTTGTTTGCGGGTAACTCTTCCAGCGGTCCGATATGGACCTATATGCTATATTTTTTTACAATTGATTTATTACGCAACAAATTTGTGGGGGTTGAACACATATGTTCTGCAAAGAGGAATACCATTTCGAACGGTGCCCTGGTGGAGGACTTGTTAGAAATAAAAAGGATCAGGCAAATGCTTTTTCCCACCATCTGGATGATAGTTGCAACTACCGTGACGTGGCCACGTTGGCGCAAGTGAAAGAGACTGTCGAAAGCTTGGAAACATCGTCGCAGATGTCTCTCCAAATCAGGCCTTATCAGGCTCTAGTAATATCCAACATCATCAAACACGAACAATAAAGCCCCAGTTATGTAATCCTCTATATCGCGTTGATTTTGAACCGATTGCATGGAATATTATTATTATGGTAAACCTAGATGATGACAATATTTTAACCGAGCCCCCAATTTAATGCTAACATTCCGTACGAACACTTGTTGGAGTACATAGAACTTGAAGAGCCACCATTGCCTGTTCCAGAAATTTCTTCAAGGTACTGAACGATGTGTACAACTGCTTACTAAATGTTCACAACATATAGCAGAAAAGTCTCGAGAGGGTGTTATGACAGTTGCTACCGATAGTCGCACGAAAATACCAAGAATTGACAGCAAACTGGACCTTCTTAATTAGTTGGTCCTTTGATTCTTTAAAATTTTGAAATGTCCTGCACCTAACAAGAGTGTTGATACCAATTTTGTTCAAGGATTGGACTAAAAACACTAAAGATATTGCAATAAAATAAAATTTCAAAATAATAAATTTTTCAACTGAAAAAGCGCAGAGCAGGAATTGATTTTAGAACTATGGTTCCTTGGTGCAAACATCTTAGAATTTACCGCAGATTATAAATATTGGGTACCATTTTTCATACAAATCGATGGTCCCTATTATACATATATTTCAATCGACAAACTTTGAAACCTACCTTAAGCGTAGAAGGTCTCTGGATACATTTTGTGACATGATCTCATACAAGAGAAACACAAAAAAATGCATAGCAGAGCATGTCGGGTCAGTTCGAAATCATAGTTTGCCACTTGTTGTCCAAATAGAAGGCAAAGAAATTGCGTAGGTCGTGTTGGCGCTCTTAAAGCAACCCACGGAAGTTACTAACGACAAAACACAGTGTACTGCTGTAGATTTTTAAACTGATTCGTATTCGAAAATGCTAGAAAAACGATAAGGATAACTTTTATATTTTTGTTAATTATCGAATTTATCAATTTGCGGTTAAGAATATACATATAGTTCTTCTGAATACAGTGCCGCTTCGTGAATCCTCCATTTGAGCGACAATAGTGTACGCCAGTGGATTTACCTTTCCTTTCCTATATGAATATTGTCATTATTATAGACGTGATGGATCGATAGTTTCTTGATCTGTAGTAATTAAGACAAACAATTTGGACGGGAACAATTCAATTCAAATCTGGTGCAGTCCGATCCTATGTTGTTCCAATTGGCAGTGCTCTTCTGCAACTTATCCGAAGATTTTTCATTTCATTGGACCTTAATAAAGATATCTCCTCTTTGACTAAAACTGCGGTGTATAAAACACTGAAACTATCTGCAATCACGTGTATCTCTTCTGCATTATTTTGCACCAACTTTTTTTATAATAAAAGTATGTACATCTTTATTCGTATTAGCTTCATTTCCATGGGTAGGGTATACAAATTATAGCTATTTTTTATTTAATTCTCATTTTGCACGTAATTGAAAATTAACTTGTCTTTGTTGTCTGTCAAAGATTTTAGCAATGTGCGAGTATGTGCACAGCATGCGAAGTACAAATGGATTTGCTTTGAAGTTGCTAGGTAAATAGGTGACAACAGGACGTATGCGTAATGCGTGAAAATCTGTGGCAGCGAGTGCAGACTACCGCATAAACACAAGAAGCAATGTGTTGTTTTTGAAAAAAGGAAAACTGATTTTCCACGAAATTAATTAGAATCTCTTCAAAATCTTGGCGACGTATACGTAATGCGTAGCAGCTAAGAGTTGCTATTACGTATACGCAATGTTTACCAAATAAAAATATTTATGTTTATTAACAAATTGTATAAACAGAGTACCTCACTTTAAGCCAACACTTTAAGCACTCACTCACAAATATATCACAGTGTGGTAACAAACAGCTGAAATCTGTCGTCGATGATTATCGTCAAACAGAAAAAATACTGTGTAGAATGTCGAAGCTATAACAGTGACAGAAAATGTCGAAAGCCTGAGGAAAAACGAATTCAAACAGACAGAAAATATGCGCGTAAAGTCAAACAGCGTACAAACATAGACGGACTGACGGACATAGCGACAGTGTGACATATATAGACTTACTATCTATGAAATGTTCAAGAGGGGTTAACAAAATTGCTGTTGGTTTGTTATTTAAGAAATAATTTATTGAATGAAGGACGACACCTAAATTGGTTCGATCAAGTGCGAGTATATAAAAAAAAAAGCAGAGCGTTGTAGCAATCAAAAAATCGTCAGCTATATACACTATAGTCAGTCTGTAGCAGAGCATGCAGCAAGACTTACAGTCCACCCCCACAAAGGTTACCGTATTATATTTTGATTATCCACTAATTATGTTGATGGCCGATAACTTATTCTGATACATAGGAGGCAAACCTTGACGATGGTCAAGAAAAGACATATACAAAGACATTTAGCAAACAACACATTTGAATGGCGCTGATAGAGCATTCCGGATGTTCGGAGGATAGTTGGTTTGAGAGGTATTGTGTACTGTTGATCACCGAGTTAGAAAAAAGAATGTGATGGAGAATTTCGTGCAATTTTGCATCAAACAAGCGTGACATAACAATTAACGCTGTCGGGGTGCAGGAGTACATATACATACTTGAGCCCAGAAGTGGAACATCAAACTAAATTCGGCAAAGTCCATTTACTTGTGCAGCACACTACGCAGAAGGAATCCTCACAATGTCTGGGTGAACGACTTCGTCCTCACGCAGGCAAATGAGATCAGTTACCTTGGGCTGACGCTGGCAAATGATTGACGTTCGCGCGGCACACTCAAAACTTGGTCACACATTGACGCCTCAACATGAGGCAGCTCTACTGGCTGATAAACAGACGAAATAAACTGGGCCTGCGCTGCAAGGCAGTTGTCTACATACTTGCCGTTACTTCCATATGGAGGTACGACTGCCCATGGTTCCGAATAGCTAGCTTCACCGATATCTCCACATGGACCCAATTGAGGAAGCAAATTACCCGTCACACCAGTCGGTCTAGCTCAACTATACACTGCAACAAATTGGCTCGCAACCGATCAAACAATGCGGAGTCAAGAGCTACGCAATATCACTGGCTGGGCCGTCAAAACCAACTGGCCAGACCTCTGGCTCAAGCAACCTGCAGCAGAAGCCTTAAAAATCGCCGTTTTGGGCAGCTCAGACATTAGATGGATGGTTTAATTTGTAAGAATGTTGACACCATCAATTACACCGGCCTGTAAATCTTAACTTTAAACTCAAGTTTTTCCGAAAGGATTATTTGTGCTGAACACGAATCGTCAAAACAAAAGTTATTCAAT
The DNA here is from genome assembly GCA_035044805.1 of Leucophenga maculata. Lineage (NCBI taxonomy): Eukaryota > Metazoa > Arthropoda > Insecta > Diptera > Drosophilidae > Leucophenga > Leucophenga maculata. The sequence continues at coordinate 1,649,807 of JAWNNP010002066.1, forward strand.
GCAAGGCAATAACTTCGAAAAGAAGTTAAATTTAGCTTAATACAACTCAATGAAATCTTTATTAGTTCCCTCGCCTATGTACACATGAGTGCGTCTAGAAGACAGACATACAGCATACACATATGCTGACATACGAGTATGCGCTTCTTTAGTATCATTTTTTTCTATTTTTTTACGTGTTAGACTTGTCAGCTTCAAAGTTGTCGACATTGCCGCCATCGACGCAAAATTCTCGACTTTTTTTTTTGCCAGCAAGCAGCAAACAGCTTTTCTTATGCGTTTCTATTTAATTTTTTTTTTTTCACTATGCTTTGGCACTTTTCTTCGCTTTTCTTTCATGGTTTTCACGCTGTGGCTTTTATTTGTCAAACAAAGTATTTTTATTGGCTTTGCTTGGCCGTAAAAGTGTAAAGAGGCGCACACAAGTCAGGCAGGCATACGTTTAGATATCCTTGCAGTGAGTAAGTGTATCTCTGTGTGTGTGTGTGTGTGTTTTTGTATTTTCCATCGTTAAATACTCGACACTTGGTATGTGATTGAAATAATGCTGGAGATAATCCTTGTCTTATTAAATGCCTGCTTACTTGATTTCTTGTGAATACAATGAGACAGAGGCAGGCAGACAGACAGACAGACAGACAGACAGACGGACAGACAGACGAACAGACCGAAAGATGTTTAAGTTTTTGTTGGCTGTCTCTTATTTTCCTTTTTTCTTTTTTGCAGACATTTAAGCCACATTTGCTGAAAGGTGCAAAATAAATGACATACGCAAACACATATTTAAACACCTATAAGTCCTTTCAGAAAAGACATATGCCGCGTGCCGTGTGTCAGAGATTAGATTGACTGACTCGCATTCAGTCTGTTCGTGTCTTAGAAATTGATATGCTCTGCTGCTCAAATGAAAATCATTTGGCTTGACATTTTGACAGTTGTTAGTTTCTGTAGCTGTTTCAGTTGAATTGAATGAGCCCCAAAAAAAAAAAAAAAATGGCATCAGTGAGTTAAAGTTTCGCTTTTAATTAGCTTTAGCTTTGGCAGGAAAAGTGATATATCTTGTAAATAAATCTAATTGTAATTGATTTAAAAATTAATAAATTTTAAAATTTTTTACGCTGTACCCTAAGAATTAAAGGATATATTTAGTTCATGTAACTGAATGTGTGTATGTGTTTGTATTCTTGAAAAGCTTAAAAATTCGAGTTGAAACTAGCGGGCGATTGGCAAATGAAAAGAAAATTATTATGACCACCAGCTAGTGGGTTCTTAAGAATACGACTTATCCATCAAATCTATCTTATGCTACTTGCAACACTGAACAAAATGGAAAGCTTCGGTTCCGATTGTTCCCAAGAAGACCACAACTGGCTACTGCCAATTACCAAGATGTCTAGAAACTAATTTAAAGGCATAACAAAAATGGGCAATTGTAGCAGAATCACAGACGGCGATCAATGCACACATTTGATGACGCACAAAGGTATGGAGGAAAGCTACTACCTAAAGGCTAACATGATTCGCCAACCCAGGGCAAGATTGATGAGCATCTACAGTCGATTGAAATGTAATACAAGAGCAGGCAGCGTAAACTGGAGTCTAATGGCCATTTGTAGTTTAAGAAAGACTTGCATCTAACATTTACTACGAAACGCATTTGATGTCTGTCGACTGTTTAAACAAGGCGGCTAGAAGCATGTTAGGGTTGGCGAACATAAGCTTCAGACTTTGCCTATTTGCACCAAGGACGATTGAAACACTTGATTTGCGTCCACCATAGAAGCCAGCAAAGAAGGATGCTGTTGCTATGAAGCTTCTTCTGAAGCAAAGAAAGAGTGTGCCGAAGGTGAAGCTGATGTTGATGTCGTTCCAACCAAAATGGGGTGATGTTGACGCTTTTACTGCTGATGAAGTAGAGAGCTCAGAAGCAACAACTAGTTGTCATCAAATATTGTATTTTATCGTATCTGATGATACAAGATGAAGACGTTTAAGGAAGGTGGACGATGATCTTCGTATTGTACGGACAGCAATTTTTTGGCATAAAATTATAGAATAGTCGAAGAGCGTTTTGACACTCATTCAAAAGTAAGAATCGGATTCGCTGTTTTAAATATTGCCGCCCATATTAAAACTGGAGTATTCCATTTTCTTCAGGTGACAATTCCTTCTTTTTATTCAGGTTATTCAGTCCAAAAATTTATATTTCATCGTTTACGGTTTCTTTTATTTCACAAAAGAGCTATGACTTCTTTTGGCAGACTTTTCCTATGGGTCAATCTTTGTCGTTCCTTTAGATGCAGAGTAGACAGCATTGGGTCAGAAGAATCGAATGCTCTGTTAAATACTTCTGTCATAGTATCTAACCGGCTGCATTTCCTTGCATGATATAGCCAATCGCGTTTGTTTTATTTGTTTAGCGCTTCGGACGTGGAACTCCTAGAGGAAGTATGGAACTTTCGATGAATTGGTGTCGATGTACCAATACCTTGTGCACGGTTGGAGGCATTGAATACAAATCATATTTTTAAACGCAATATCCGAAAATATGCTATAGCCACTCCAGTGGTATATCTTCTTAATATATTTCTCATTAAAAACTTAAGCATCTATGCGTCAACAGGGTATCTCGAAGTTAAGTACACTCAACTGTAGCGTCCTGTCCTGATTTTTCGTAGTATCGACAACATTTCGACGCTGTTGTACGACAATATTGACAAAATACTATATACTCTGATTGTACATTACTCCATTCTGGTATATAGCAAACAGATTCGATGAACATGCACGGAAATCTAATCAGAATGATCAGCACTTATATTATCTTCGAAACCACAGAAAACGCAATTTCAGCTGCAAGCCACAAAACCAACGACAGCCAAACGCCAAAATGCCATTTCTTTGCGAGGGTGTATTGTTAGGAATAAATATTTTAGAATTTTGTATTCGCTTTTGCGCGTAGATATTTTGAGAAATAATTTTAACAAACGGATAGACAGACGAACGAATGAAAAGATGAGGTTGACTCAAAATCGATTTGAAATCCTGGCCAGCTAAATTATTATTTTGTGGTCGTCTTGGAAATTAAAGAAGTTTCGCAGCTTGTTACATAATTGTATATAAAAACAAAAACTAGGTAGCACATGCTTAAGGTTTAATTTGCTAAATGATTTAAACTTTAGAAATCACTTCAGTAGAATACTTTTCGAACTATTTTCGAACTTTTACAAAATTATTAAATAAAAATCAAAACTACTTTTGCACGCGGTTTATAATTTGATAACATCTGAAAGCAATGTGGCACCTTCCTAACTTAATGTTTGAATCAATTCTAGGCGTCGTTGTACATTGCGCCAGTTCCAAGTTTCTTTCAGACGAACTACATGCGGATCTTGCTTCGATGTTTTTCATGTTGGCTACACTGCTGCTGCTCTACTGGATGCGTGCACAACGCGAAAAGCAAATAAATTTAGTAGTTCAGATCGTTGAAATGCTTTGGATAATAATGTGGGCCGCAGTTGTGACACTCGTGGCCTGGCAGATGTCAACGGCAGTGATTGAACAGTGGATGGAGTCGCAAGCAAGAATTCGCAAATACAAAATCTGGCGAGATATTTTTTATATATTTAAGTTGGTAATCGCTTTCACGCTGCTTTCTTTGTCATACCTTCTTATTTCCTCGAAAAGTGTGGATGAGGAGTTGCGAGTACATGATAGACCAGCACGCAACTATCATTATGGATCTTCGTGTTCACAGAGTGCGCAGGCGCGGTAGGAACGATCATTAAATCTGAGACATGTTGGATCTGCAAAATCTTGAACGATGAAGGAAAAATAAATTTTGAAAGTTTAAAATTGTAAGCATGAAAGGAAACGCCAATTTTCCTAACCATAGAATATTTTAGATGAAAAACGTGAAACAAATTGAGAACATAAAATTTTTTAATAGCTGGAGAGTATTGCTTCAATTAAGTTTGATTTCATTTAAACCGATATTGTATAAGGTATGCAGAATTGTCGAGTTGATTTTATTAAAATTTTAAATCTTACTCGTGTAGGTATCTTTCGAGTTTGTTCGTAACCCTTCTACTCTGTTCCCAGGCAAAGCTGTCCCCGTTTTCGTCTCAAAATGTATTCATAAATAACTTATTCACAAATAGCTTTAAAAATTAACCCAATTATACTACGATTTGATCACATTTCAGAAAAAGTACTAGTCTTGGCTTTTGATGACGTTTAAAGCCTGGAGAACGATGCATACTTTTAGGCATTCTTTTCTGCAAAGTAATCCTTAAAGTATGCGTACTTTGCAGAACGCTATCCAAAGGAGGTGCATCAGAAAGGCGGCTCTAGCAGATGCTAATGGAGTTTGGTGCAAAACAGACTCGGAACAGGCTGAAGTGCTAGCGCGACATTTATTTGAACGCTACAAGCCTTTTGACTTAGCCAGCCAGCAGAAGGTACTAGAGACTTAGGAGGCACTTCACCAAGCGCTTCAAATGGACAAGCGTATCATGCATTTTAACCCAAATGAAATTGCTGAAGTAATTGGGCGCCATAGTTTAAATAGAGCGCCTGGGTACGAAGAAATATGCTATGCTACCTTGAAAGCTTTACCAAGCCACGCAATCCTCTATGTCGCATTAATTTTTAATGCTTTTGTGAGGTTACAACACTTTCCAGCGCCGTGGAAGTTTGGATTAATTTCCATGATTCACAGAACTGGTAAGCCAGAAAGAGATTCTGTGTCCCATAGGCCGATTAGTCTCCTCCCTTCGATCTCGAAGGTGTTTGAGAGACTAGTTGCTGCCCGAATTGTTAAAATTCTGGAGACGAAGGGTATAATTCCTGAACATCAGTTTGAATTTCAAGCTTGACATAGCACTATTGAGCAACTGCATCGTGTAAAAGACCAAATATTGCAAGGATTTGAAAATAATAAGTATTGCAATGCACTATGTCTTGACATAAGAGAAGCGTTTGCTAGAGTGTGGCACTTAGGAATACTGGTCAAGATCAAGAACACATTGCCTGGACTCTAGTTTGGTCTACTACGGTCGTACCTTTTAGGAAGGCAGTTTGCGGTGCGATTTCTGTTAGCGCAATATCTCTGAGGTACGACGTGAATGCTGGTGTAGCACAAGGAAGCGTACTTGGACTGCTGCTGTACTCGTTGTATACAGCTGATATGCCGCAGCCAAACATAAATTGGGGCAGTGATCCAGATTGCATGATGCTGGCTACATTTGCAGATGATGTTTGTGTCACATATAGAGCAACATGTGAGTTTGAGGCAGACGCTGGAATATAAGCATAAACAGCCATAAGTCTGCTAAAGTATGTTTCATGCTGACACGCCAAACCTCGTCCAGCAGTCGAATCACACCCAATTTATAGGCATTACTCTTGATAGAATGTTAACATTTGCCGCTCATATTAGCGTCTTAAGAACTCGCATTCGAGCTGCTGTGGGCAAATACTATTGGCTGTTTAGACCTCATAACAAATTGGCGCTGAGTAACAAAAAAAACTCTATACAATCAAATCTTAGCGCCAATTTGGAGATATGGCTGCCAAATATGGGCGCTGGCATACGATAGCCAAATCAAGCTCATACAGACCGCCCAAAGCAAAATCTTGAGACTGATTACTGGCTGATTGCAGCGATACTAAGTATGCATCGGATGAAGTCGAATTTGATGAATTAATGTACTAAATTTATTGCTTTCCCACCTCAAGATATTTCTCTTCTGCTGCGCGAAGTCTCCATACATCTTCTTGTTTAGATTTAAATACCATTAAATACAATATTTATCAGTTTCAAAAAATTTTAAAAAAATGTTGCTTGTTAAAATTAAAATAACTTTGACCCTGGAACTCTGCATACCTTATACAATGAAATAAAACAATATTAAAATACTCTCCAACTATTAAAAAAATGTATGTTCCCAATTTTTTGTACTATTTCCTTCCAAAATGTTCGAAAGTCAGGGAGATTTGCGTTTCTTTTCATGCTTTAAATTTTAAATTTCCAAAATTTCTTTGCAAATAAATCAGGCTTCGTATTTCGCCAGATCCAACATATCTCAAATTTCGTCATTATTTCTAACGCGCCTGCGCACTCTGCGAACACGGAGTTCCAAATAATAGTTGCGTACTGGTCTCTCGTGCACTCGCAACTCCTGATCCACACTCTTCGAGGAAATAAGAAGGTACGACAAAGAAAGCAGCGCGAAAGCAATTACCAACTTAACCACATACAAAATATCTCGCCAGAATAATTTGTTTTTGTGAATTCTTGTTTGCAATTCCACCCATTGTTCAATCGCCGTTGACATCTGCCAGGCCACGATTGTTACAAACGCAGCCCACATTGTTAGGCAAAGCTTTTCAGCAATCTGAACTACTAAATTGGTTTGGCTTTCGAATTGTCCACGCAACCAGTAGAGCAGCAGCAGTGTAGCCAACATGAAAAACATCGAAGCAAGATCCGCATGTAGTTCGTCTGAAAGAAACTTGGAACTGGCGCAATGTATAACGACGCCTAGAATTGATTCAAACATAAAGTTAGGAAGGTGCCACATTGCTTTCAGATGTTATCAAATTATAAACCGCGTGCAAAAGTAGTTTTGATTTTTATTTAATAATTTTGTAAAAGTTCGAAAATAGTTCGAAAAGTTTTGTACTGAAGTGTTTTCTAAAGTTTAAATCATTTGACAAATTAAACCTAAAGCATGTGCTACCTAGTTTTTGTTTTTAGATACAATTATATGGAAGTATTATAATTCTTATGCGCAAGCCATTGTCGCATATTGCACGATCAGCCGATTGCCAGTATTCTCTAAGATACTCGAGAGAATATTTTGTAACGATTCATGGAACGCCGGAGCTCTATACTGGCTAGTCGATAGGCTTTTGATCGATTCTGGCACGATTGATTAGTGTACAAACTGCAGCAGAAGCGACTCTTTCTATCAACTGCTCAGGAGTTATATATCCTGCAAATATGTTCGAAGAAATATTTTAAATAAATTCATAAAATGTTTCACAACAAAACACAACTCGATCGACCCTCGTTTGTATGCGTTTTGGTGTTTGTATGTCTCTGCATATTTCAACAGAACGACACTAAAATTAGGTAAATTACTGAAACACGGCTGCGGGCGAGTCATTTATGGAAGAATTTTAGCAAATAAGCGCGATGTACGTACATAGTGTGGCGGCTGCGAGCGGGAAGGATATATGGAATTACGAGCGAAACATAATCGAATCGATAACAATGTCAGGATTCAAGCAATGCTGCCGCCATTGTTGCCGCCATTGTTGCCGCCATTGCTTTCGATGCTGGCAAGCCGCAAATTTCGCAGCTTTATGCTGCTGCTTTGCACTGTTTGCGGTGGCGTATGAGCAATATTCACAACGTGAAATTTGTTTGCACAACACAAATTAACTAGAGTGACAGAGTGAGAAAGATGGAGATTATCTATTGACAAACTGACAGCATAAATGACTGACTGCTCAGCTAATTTAATGAGTGATCTCTGATCTGTGTCATTTTTACTCTGTGATTTTGCATAATTTTATGAAAATTATTTTTAAGCCGATGCCAATCGAATGATGCTGCTTTAAAAAATAAAAATCTCAAGTTGAGCAAATTTTATGCTTATGATTGCCATACACGACTTTGAAGAAAAAAAATTGACTTGCTGGCGGCTATAAACTTAATTTTGTTGATTACAAAGTAACCGCTCGGTAATAATTTATGAAGCGAGGTGATAAGGGCAGCATACAGCAGTGCTCTGTTGCAAGTACGTACAAGTGTATGCTGTATAGGTGAGCTATAGGGGCGTTTGTTGGCTTACAACATTGCTTGGCAGGTTGGTTGGCTGCTTGTTTGGTTAGTGACGACGCTCATCGTTGGCTCATTACCTGCGGGCAAACTAAAGAAAAGGGCGACCCAACGACGACACTAGCGACAAACAAAAGAATAAAAGTACTTTAAATGTAAGCAGTAAAAAATTGTTAGAAACAGCGCATCGTCTCTGCATAAAAAACTTTGTAAAATGTTGCTACTTTAACTATGAAAACTATTCAAGTTACAATCCTCTTACTTTGAGATAGTTTTAACGCTCTTCAATGTTAGAAGCTTTGATTTGGCTGCTTTAAAATAATAAAAAAAAAAAAAAATTTAAAAAATATTTCACAGCCGTGTAAAGGCGAAGAGGCTAAAAAAAGTAGACATTGAATATTCAATAAATATTTCAGTATTCATTGAATATTCCACTCAATTGGAATTACTTAAAATAAAAATGATTAGTTTTATAATCCTTTTAAAAAATTGTTAAATGTAATTAAAATCTATTTCCATACTTTTACATATAAAAAGATATTTCCAGCAGGAATGCATGCAAAGTGCAATGTCCAGCCATGTATGGGCGTTAGGCCCAAGAGTAATAAACATTTATAGATAATTAATAGAACAATAATGCATATACGCCATAAACGATGAAAGAAGTTCTAACTAATCTTATCTTAAGTAATTTTACACATAGAAATAGTAAAATAATGTATGATAGAATGTCAAAACTTCATATCATACGATTGGGAAAATAGTCTTACAATAAAACTAATTTAGAAACGCTTAGCCAAGTAAACAGTTCTATTCGTCGATATTTATTTTCTAAAGAAATTTCTTCATGAATTTTGTTCAACTACGCACAATTTCAACTTCAAAAGTAAAACCATTTCCGAATAGTTCTATACAGCAATGACAGCTTTCAGGCATTTCAATGCAAAATATAACAAATCCGACAAACTGGTAGCGAAAGTGCTCAGCAGCTGATGTTGTCCTGCTGCTGATTAAAACTAACTGGCAACAATGTCCTGGCCGATCAATCAAACATAACAATCCGATGCCGCCAAAGCCAAATTGATTTGAATTGAGCTGTTGTAGCGGCGAATATTGCATAAATGCTTTTTCCAAGTGACATATTTCCATGGCGCAGCAAATAAATACAGAAATACATATTTCGTCACACATGATGCAAAAGGGAGAAATGCAAATCTAAATTAAATATTAAACGAGCACAAAATGGCATTTCTGGTTTGAATTTTTCGCTTGTGTGAGCTGTGAAACATTTCGAAAAGCCAAAAAAAAAAAATAAAAATAAAAGGAAAAACCGAAAGTAATACCAACCAAATTTTGGCTTTTCGCGTTTGGGCGTTTAGTGGTTTTGTTGCATTAAGAACACTTTACGATTTCGAGTGAAGCGTTTGCTTGGCTGCTGTATTTAATAAGTTTTATTTATTTATTTATTTTTTTAATATTGCATTGTTTTGCTTGGAGCAAGCAACGCTTAACTACTGAAAAATTCAAACACAAATATTTGTTGCGCTGTTTGCCAAACTAATGAAATTTTTTTTTTTGTTTTGTTTTATTTATTTTTTAGTTTGGTTAGCGAATCTGATTTGAGTCGCTGAGCTGAATCGACCACTGAAGCAGCCGCAAGCAAAAGAGACAAGCCGTGAAAAAAATTTTAACAAAAAAAAAAAAACGAAAAAAATGCAGCTATTGTCTCAAAATAATAGAAGAAAAGGTCAGGAAAAACGCTCACAGGACAACGCAAAAGCGTAGCAGCAACCACAGCCAAGAGTCAGAGAAAGAGATTATTATGTCAAGTCACGTTTATGAACGTAATTTCGACAAGCGAAAACACAAAAGCAAAGCGTGAGTAAGGAAGTGTGAGAATGAGATAGATAGTACAATGGCTGCATAAAATTTCAAACAGACGCGCTATTTGCCTTTCGCTCTTTCGCCATTTTATGCAACATTTGTGAATACGAAAGCGTCTGCGGAAACGGAAACGGAAACAGCGGCGGCAGTTAAGATGACGCCTGCGGCCAGTCAATAAACCGTTAAAATCACACCAAAAAAAAAAGTAAAAAAAAAAAAGGAATTACAAAAACAACAAAAAACATTGCCTTGAAGTTGAAGAGTAAAACGTGTACAAAAATGAGACAATTGCAAATTTTATAAAAGTTTATTTTTTCTATACACACTACACAGAGAATTTCTAAAAGGGAGGAAAGCATGGCATCTGATGTACATGACAAACTTCAACAATGAACCATCAGCTGACAACAAATATTTGTCATTTATTTTCGAAACAGCCACAACTAATCTGAAGAAAATGTGCACAGAATTTTGTTCCAACAGAAGAACAGAACAAAAAGCACATTCAAGATCATTCTAGTAAACCAGCGATGCTGCTAAAGCTTGCTGACGTTGATCGCTATCGAATATGACTAAAAGTGCACATTAAACCTTACATGGTCCTTTGCTCATCTGATGATACTTATGCCGCCGTACAGATTTTTTTTCTGTCTCTACTTGGAACAATTAAGCACCATTGAACCCTATAAATATAGCCTCGACAACTAAGTGTAATTAAATATCAAACAATCTTTCTCTCAAATTTCCTTTCCATGCCATTTTTAAATGAATTTGTGTAAACTTTCGTAAAATTTCGACTATTCTCGCATATTTGCATATACAAGTATAGCGTACAAAGATGTCGCTCTAACCGCGACACACATTTTGTGCTTTCTTCTGCGGTTTCCAACGAAATGGAAATCAAAAGTTAAAAACATGAAAATACGCCGCAAGGTGTTTTCATTTTGGTCGTTTCGAGAAGTAAAAAGCGGAAGGCACAGATTAAGTCGGACAAAAAATATGCTTCATTTTTTGTGTCCGTCTGTCTGTCCGTCTCTCTCTCTCACTCTCTCTGAACCGATAGTCTGCCTAGCTGCCCGCCCATTTTGTTAAATATGAAACGCGGCAAATATTAAATGACTGCAGTTGCCTGAGTTGCTAGTCAAATTATTATGGCCACAGATTGAGCTTCATTTGCTTTTAAATTGTTCACATTGAACAGGAATCGTTGTCAATTTGCTTACCTTACTGTGTCGTCCTTGACGCCATTTGGCCGATTAAACATAATAATTTCAGTTAATCAACTACGGCGCAGCTAGGCCGTCATTTTCTTCTTCAATCATTTGAACTTTTATCATTTAGCCATGCCTATCAATCTGCATAAATATAAACTTGATGTTGGTCAAAGTATTTAAAAGTTTTGATTGCTGTTCAGACAATATTTATGCGGAAAAATATATTCGAGCGATAAGCTTGGCTTTAGGCACCTTCTTGCGAGCGCATTTAATAAATTATATTGAAAAATCCATAGGCTATAAGTAAGTAATTTAAGAAAGTGTGCAGTTCTATCTACAAAATTAAATTGCAAAAAATAATTTCTCGCTCATTCCTCTGACAATAGGAATATTTTCTTTAATATTGTTTTGATTTGGTTCATAGTTTGTTTGTTTTAATTGTTATTTTAGCTGTAATTGTTGTTCTTGGCTGTAAATTGCTTAGCATTTTGTTTATTTATTTGTTTAAGACTTATTGAACGACTGCGTTTGATAGCTCAAAACTATTACGAAACATAAATTAATTTATAAACATAATACTCGACTTGTAAGATGCCGTCCGTCCACATACTTGTATACATAGAGAAGGAGTTAGACTTTCAATAAAAATTATTCAGTCAACTGAGTCAGTGTTAAAGTAGTAGACAGACGTTTAATATAAAATGGGAATCGAGTTTAAAGCTTTATGTCATAGTAATATTCGTACACCCTACAATTAAAAAAAATTAACATTCAATTGCCATAATGGGAAAATTTAAAAACATAAAAACTGTTATTAATATCAAAAGATAAAGACATGTCCGTCGTTCTTTTTTGCTGTTCGTAACACCTTCTGGAGACCTTAGAGACTATAAGAGATAAAGCGTTTTAGTTCCATTCTCAAATAACTTAGTGGATGGTGGCACTAACCATACCAACATACGCTTCCTGCTAAATTTTTTTTATGAAAATATTTATGTTGTTGTTAATTCAGCTAGAAAACCCGAATTTTACGAGGATGTTTTGATAACTCCGCACAGTAAATACTCCCATCAACTGTCAGCAATGAATGAACTAATGTAAAATTTTGAGAATATGTCAGGTTTGATCTTCCAAAAGAAAATGATTATGCTTCCGTACGCGGGTCATATTAAAGTCATCGGTACACAGGAACGGCGAGTCACCAAGGCGTTCTCAGAGATTGAAAAACAGTCTCTCTACGAACTATTTGGTGTCTTTACACAACTTTACAACTTTTCAACTTTACTGTTACAAAACACTTCGTCTACCTTGAATCTTAAATAAACAGAAACAACGATGTTAGCCTGGAGAACAGGCGAAGCATCACGCTTCCAAATAGATAATATTTTGGTCTGAGCAAGCAAATTAGAAGTAAGGCCCTAATCTCGAAATATAAAAATCAAGATCTACATGAAGCTTGTACGCCGGGTTCGACTATATGGCTCAGAGGCATGTATCGTGATTGAATCAGATGAAATAGCGTTGATTATAACAAACCTTTTTACAATTACATATCACGTTCAGCATGATTTTTTTTAATGATTTTTTGTATTAATTTGTCCACGGTGTACTTCTGGTTTATATTATATTAGCTATGGGATCCAGTCTTGATGATTAGCTGCGGCGAACCGTAAACGCGTTCAGACGCTTACTGCTTTATCACTAATGGTGGCTGGTACGTTCAAAGGTCGACTCTCCACCGGGACACAAATTTGGAGATCATACCAGCAGATATAGCAATAGGCTAGCTAGGCCTCTTGCTGTAGAAAAAAAAGTAAAACTGTATATACATATGCATATATGTATAAAATTTTCTTCTTCATGCTTACTTTTTCTTATATCTTCCTACTATTATCTTACCAATCGGCACCAGCCATGCAGCCAAGACGTTCTTTTAATCGTTCCGTTTCTAGAAACTTTCTATATCTCGCAATTCGAATTTTTTCTATCGCATCAGCAATATCAAATAAATCGTTCAAATTTTCCAGAAATGTTTCGGTAAATGTTTCTTTCTTTTATCTGGAACTGTTTTTTTTTTTTTTTTTTGAATATTTTTCTATTTTTCATATAATTACGATTTATCGACATTGAAACACATATGTATTACTAACCGGCTCCATCAAATATCATCGGAACAGCCCTAATATTTTTAATATATTTTATTTCTGAGTTCATAAGTCGTTACATTTTTTCGATTTTATGTAGTAAGTTCTTAAAACCGTTACATCTTATTTAATAAATGTTAATTTTGCTGTAAATTTAAACATTAATGTACTAGTTTGCATTTAAATTTTGTTAATATTTCATTTTGTTTAGAAATTATAATCAATTTAAATTTTAATAAGTTGCTGGCTTTGAACAAACAAAAAAACAAACGAATACTGTGTTATCATTGAAGTAATGCAGTGCACTGCGAACTGTAAGCGAAACTGCTTTATTTAGTCTAACATACCGCGTATCACTGCTTCGAAAAGCAGTTTCCATAAACAAAAACCAAGCAGTGCTATAAAAGTTGGCGGCTTGCTATAAAAAGTTTGTTCATACAGTTTGACTTATGCGAGGGTCAATTGTTCTGTTTTCAAAGTTGCTGGTACATACATATACATATGCCGGAATATACTTTTTTTTTAAAAGTCAATATTGGTTTGAATATCAAAAAGAAATTAGTTTACTCTACTATAATATCTAAAAAAAATTAACGAATGCTAAATTAACGGTTCTAAAAATTTTCTTCAACAGTTTGCATGAAATTTATTTTTTTTTTTTTATACACTTCACAAATTGCAGAAAAAAGGGTAACACAAGTTTAATACAAATTATGTAACGCAGCAGAATTTTTTTTTTTTTATCAAACAAATTTTAGCTATTTTAGCTATTTTTGTACCTTCGGTACAGCGCCCAAAAAAAGAACATCTCTGAGGGATTCAGTGGTACATCCTATGCTGAAAACAATCAACCATCACTATTGAAAACAATTGCGTATATAGCTTTATTTGGGAGAGCAGCAGATGATAGAAGACGAACGGAATCTATTCGCAGCGTAAAAACTCTTGATGAACTCACACAAGACACAGTGGGACATATCTTCGTTTAATTCCCACAAAAACTAATTCTGAAGAGGGACAAAGATATGTATCGACAGTTAAGCCTGTTAAGTTCATTCGGGCTTAAACTGATCACCACAAGAGCCACTTAAATAGCAAGTTCGCTGAAACATCAAATGTATTATTTAGAGAACATAGCATCCATACTTGGACCAGATCAAGTATTTTTCATATCTCAAGATGATAAAGCTCGAGTTCCTATTGGCGTAACTGCGACAAATAAGCAAGTACCTCTTCTAATGCATATGGAATATAGAATCAAATTGCCTGATCAAGATTGGGTAATCGCTGAGTATCATAAATTAATATAATCTGTGCTAGGACAACCGCCAGTTGTGGTATATACTGGATCAACATACATCGCTATTCGATGCTAATACTCATGCTCACGATTTCAAAACGCTTCTCGAACTTGAAGAGTTTCGACCATTAGCTATGTAAAACTGACCATAGACTAGTAAAACTACATTCTGCTACATTCTGCAAAATATAGATTAAAAATTTTAAATAAATGTCACGCTTTCGTTTTAAATAAACAATCGCGTAGCGTAAAATTAATTCGTTGTTGTCAAATCTAAAAAAACAAAAAAAAAAAAAGAAAGAAAAAAAAAAACGATCGTTATTACTTCAATTTTCTTTGTGTTCTGTTTTCGTATTCCCGACAATGTTTTTACATGCTTCTTGGTTTCAATTTACTTTTTCTTATCGCTTCACATCGTTTCACAACAAGCGTTCAAACGTGATCCGCACTTGGCCCGAAGCGGTTGTCTAGTTTTGCTCTACAAATATTTTAAGTTGCGATTTAATTACAAAAAAAAAAAAAAAAAATAATAGTTGAGCAGAATTTCTACTAGATTAGAGCGAATGTAAGTTGTGTGTTTATATTTTTTTGATATATAAAACTTAAAAGTGATGAAGTTCTGATGAAGCTTAAATTAATACAAGTTCGACAAATAGTTTTGTACAAACTTCGAATTCATTAAACAAAACTATTTCAGAACAAACCGGTGAATAATCTATAAAAATAATAACAAAAATTTAACTAAGACAAACCCGAAGTTTTAATGCGCTGCATATCTGTGCTCTATAATATGATGTATAAGTGTGTATGTGTCTTTATTTAGAGCTCAAGTGTTGTATATTTGAAACCAGTAAAGTTTTATTATAAAAAAATTAATAACAAAGCAATTAATAGTCGACTTATGAAAGAATTAACAAAAAAAATAAAGAAATAAAAAAAAGATGCAGTAGTCTGGAGTTTAAAGACTTCGAAATATCATGCACCTGGGCTTATTTACACTTTTGCAACATTTTTCAAATAAAAAAATATAACAAAAATTTTCAATTTGTTAAAAATTAAAATGAAAATATTTTTAAAAATAAGAAATTATTAAATTTAAATGGAAAAAAAAATGTTTTTATTAAAAAAAAAAATAATAATAGATTTTTCACCGTTTGAAAAGTGTGCACATAAGTGTAGGGTGTATCTCGGTAGTAGTGGGTTTGTTAAAATTTCAACATAGCAAAAGAAATATCAGAGACCGCAGAAAAACTATAATTTAATGATCAGCCCCGACGACTGTCTGCGCGTTTGAATAATTTTATTTGGCGCACTGTTAACAGATTATCTTCAAATTTTATAGAACTTTTAAAGCATACTCTTAAAATAGTTTATAAAAAAATCGTTGCAGTTGAGATACCCTACAACCTCTTGAAGGTTAAATTTATATAGGACAATCTGTAGCCATGTGCAGGAACTACAAGTATAATCAAATTATATGAGTATTTATTTTTATGAACTTGGACAGGATTGGTCTAACGGGTGCACGCGCTTAAGCCGTCTCGTTGTTGTTGAATTATCAAGTAAATTCATAGCCAGATTGTGGCTATATTGATATAGTTTTTGTGGTTCGTTTTGGAAACACAACGCTATTAAATCGAGCCCGAGCATTATTCTTGTATCGAAGTGCGAATAAGACATGGACGGACTTGGCTGTATGGGCCCTTGACGTAGAAACGTCTGCCCTGCAGATATGATCGAATAAAGAGGAACTGTATGCGGAGCTGTTTGTACCATACGCAATTAAAGGTTTGTTTGACATGAAGGAATACGGCTGAACAGAACGGTTTCTTGTCAAAAGAATTTTCAATGACTTTAATGATTCTGTGAACCTGCTGTGCTGTTGGTCTGGGAGGATATTGCTTTCTAAAGTCGGTAGCACTCTATAAATGTATAATCTTTCGTATATTTTCGAGTGTAACGCCAGCAGACTGATGGGGTGATAGGATGACAATTCGTTCTCGTGTTTTCCAGGCTTTAAACTTAGAATTACTTTTGCGCACTTTCATGGGCTAGGGAAGTGGCCAAGTCTGAAATAAATATTTCCACTATCAGTTCTAGACATTTTTCGGAAAGTACTTTGATGGTAACAATGTCGATTCTATCGTAGCCAGAAGTTTTTTTCCGTGCCAGAAGTCTGATTTAATTTTTAAGCTCTTCCAAACTGGTTGGAGTTATCGGAACATTGTCACTGCAAGTTGCTTTGACCACTCTGTCTACCTCTGATTCGAGTGCTCTGCTGTAAATTATTCCTGAAGGTGTGCAGCGAATGAGTCAGCTTTTTCCTGGTTGTTGTGACAGCAATCCCCATTAGGTGTATTAGGATGGGAATTAAACGTCGAACTGAACGTTTTAAGTATTTTGTGGCTTTCCATAAATTGCATTCGGGTCCAATAGGCTCAGTACTAATTAGGAAATCTTAAACCGCATCGTTTTTTAAATCAAACAGTCTCATTTTTAATTTTTTGAAGCCGAGTTCTAGCCGAGCCAATTTGATCGTCATTCAACTTCCTTTCTAGGTCATAAGTGGGCATGTACGAAGGGTTACCAGAAATCCTATGCATTATCTTGTTCGATAGTATCTGAACCATAAATAGTATCAGAATAGTTTATTCCTCATCGAAAGTTTCTTTATGCTGTTGAGCAGCCAATGTTACTTCCTCAATCTTGAAGTTATTGCATAAGTCACATTGGCTCATTGGATTTCATGCAAATGTTCCAACGCTTAGCCCAGCGCTCAAAGCTGCGCAAGTATAGCTGCAGGATATCAGATGAGGGTGTATATGCCTCTGTCTCTGACTGTCTCTGCCCAGAATAGTTGTGTCGCCTGCAAAAGTTCTCATGAGCAAATCTTGTGCATTTTCATTTGGTAATCCATGGTCAGTGGGCATGTCGTGCGTGAATAGTGTGCGCTGTGGAACTCCCTGACCTATGGTCTTAACACTAGAGTCAACGCCATCTAATACATTTACAACCATACCTGAGCAGGCATCATAGTCTTAAGCTTATTTTGCAACTCATCATGCCAAACTGTTTTATGTCAAAGATAAGCGCCAACCACGTACTACTTGTCCTCGAATCATTCAAAAATGAAATTTACAACGTTATTAAGCTGTTCAAGTGTTCCATGGGACACACGCTCTCCGAATTTATAGAAGGTATCCTTCTCCTAACTTTACTCAAGTCAAGGGTTCGTGTCAATAGACAGTTTTCAAGTAGTTTGAAAATCGTAGGCAGCAGAGTTATAGGCCTGTACGAGTCTGGAAGGCAAAGTTGGCTCGGTCTATCAAGCACCGACTGGATCTCACGTGCTCTGTTCGTTGAGGTAAAACCAAAAGGATTGAAGCGATTTTGTAAGTCATAAGCAAATGCCTCAGTATGTTCGCTTGGATATCTTGCACAGCATCCGTCAGCCATACTGATTGGGAATTTAGGGTCCACCTGATGTTTGTTTCTCCTTATCAGGTTCCATAGAGATCGTATCGTCGACTTATCCGGGGAGAATCGGTCATTTTGACATTATTTAAGTAGACTCTATCCAAATTGGGATTGTTTTCTCTTTTGATTAGTAATAGTGCCCTAGCGCAATTTGAAGTCTGGATCTTAAGCACCGTGATGCATTATTGTGAGTAGCTAGAAGGGCAGCAGAGTGAAGTTTATTAAGTAAGATTGTATGCGCATCGGTAATGTCAGCTGGCATGTGTATTTCAAGATTTAGTTCTAAGGTTTTTCCAGATTTCGACAAAACAATTTTATATTACTTCCAGGCGGCAGCAAACGGCCATTCGCCATTAGCGGTATTAAAGACAGCCGATGAAAGCTGGTACTCAGTACTTTTGCACACGCGATTAGAAAAAGACCATATTACCTGTTGCTAATATCTGAGCCGACGAATTATTCACAGCTTTCAGTTGACTGATTCACTCTAAAATTACCTCAGCATCTGTTCTTGGCATTAAAATCTTCTCCTATAGAGAAAATTTTTGTCAGACCATGGAATAAATGCCCAAATTCTGAAGTTGCCCATGTGATATTTGGAGCCAAATACAGTGATGAAACTTTTAACTCACCCTAACTGGTAGCAACTTGAATGTCGACCATTTGCAGTTTAGCCATAAGCTCTACCACCTCTTGAACTGTTACTGAGGTGATCTGATGTATGTGCCTGAAGCCATGTTTCCATGGTGAGCATCACATCCAAATTATGATCAATGAGAAATTGCTTTATCTTCACAATGTGAGCAGCTAACCCACGTGCATTCCACAATCCGATGTTTGGTCTGCAATTTTTTGGGATTAAGTAAACTGAGCCATATTTCTCTAAGGAACTTATTATGGAATATGGATTGAAGTGTGTAGACGTGAAAGCTTCTATAGCTGCCTTAAGTCTACAATTTATGTTAGGAGGTAGGTGTTGTTGCATAGTTGGTGCAGCTTCCTTATTGAGCCGGGGTGCAGATATGTATATCCAAATTGGACACAAGTGTTGGAACACTAAATATTGCGTCGAGCTATATCTCAATCTCTTCTACAGACTATCTATCTACAGACTACTTGAATACTGAAGCATATTTCTGTCGAAAGTTTTCCCAATATGCAAAGGAACTATTTCTAAAGTAGAAATGCGAAAAGTCATGGAGGTGGTGGCTTTCATCTCTTATAGAAATGCTTTGGCTAATAGAGAACCGGTTGATGCTTATAACGTCTTCTTGAATCCCTGCGTTGCATAGACGGCAACGAATTGTGGTTTAGCCAAAAGTTACGTCGGGTTACTTTAAGAGGAAACAATAGGTGTACCAATCTGAAGAAGGAACCACATCGAGAAGAGTGGGCTAACAGAACTACGCAGAACATCTAATCATCACAATATCTGCTGTAATTCCAATATGACTATTTATCCACATGAAGAATAAGTACTTGGAGTCTATAAAAGATATAACATTTAAATTCCAGATCAGACTAATAAAAAGGGTAGTCCTCATACGAATCTAACCAACCGTTCTGGAATTTTGTATGAAACATTTCTTGATAAATTTTGCATCAATCCTAATAAAATTGGAACCAAATAGGATCACTAAAAGAGGAAACCCCTACAAAAATTAGAGTCATTATAGACATGTCTGTCTTTCTGTTTATTAATAATAAGAATTTGTAGTCTATAAAAGGTAGAGCTTTCAATGTATTCCGCCCCATTCTATTTAATTAACCTGCCAATCCCACTTTAATAAGATACATTTTTCTTATGAGTTATAAAGTTATGAAGTGAATAATATAATTGCATAAAATCTGTTGGAATATATTTACCAAATTTTAAAAAGTCCACAGAAACACAAGCTTAAGGTCAGCCAATTAGATAACACTTTAGAGTAGTTCAGTTACAATGAACTACAATCGTTAACTCCCATTGCTTTCAATTACATTTTGAATTAACTTAAACTTTATTTTAAAATTTCATATCTATTGTAATAAAGTTCGTGTTACAATCTGGGCCATTGCTCCAAAATGCTTATTGTTTCGCCGAAAATGATTGATGTTTCAAATGCGAAATAGTTCACCGGTGAACCGGTTTGGGTTGCTCCGTACAAACAATCAAATGCCGCAATAAAGTATTGTAAAACTAATTTGACCTTATTTCGTAAACCTTACACTAAGACAAAGCGCCGAAATTGTTGAACATATTAGAAAGTAATATTTCGCCCATTTGCGAGCAGTTCAACTTAATTTTCTTTTCCATTTATTTGCAGACAATAAAAAAAAAAAATAAACAATAAAATATGGAACACTTGCAACACAATGCGCCCAATGCTGGTTTGTATGAAAATAAAAGAAAAGAATAAAAACTGATTTTTTGAGTCAACCCACTTTTCATGCGCATAGAATCTCCGATCCTAAATACTGCCATGGAAGACGCCGCTGCTGCAGCTGGTGGTTTCTTTGATTATGAAGCACTGGGTGCAATGAATTCCATAATTTCGACAACGAGTCCACAGAATACACATGCACATCATGGCGCACATCATCAGCATCATTCAACTGTTAGTGGCGGGTCTGGTACCGGCATGGAGCATATGATGTATATGGCGGTAAAAATTGTACATCTATTTTTTTTTTAATTTAGATAATTTTTAAAGTTTCTTTTTCAGTTTCATTTCGGTTACAATGAAACAATTCTATTCTCTTGGTGGCATATTGAATCGATTGGCGGCTTATTGGGCAGCATGTTTGCTATATTTCTTTTGTCACTCTTGTATGAGGGTCTTAAATACTATCGTGAATATCTATTCTGGAAAACTTATAATACACAGGAATATCGACCAGTATTGGGACCAATGCAAGCACGCAATCCAGAAAATCCAAGTGTACAGGGACAGCCAAGAGCAGCACAAACCGCGCGAGTACAGTGAGTATATAATAAATTATATACATATATATTTAATAAATATTTTTAACATGTATCAATAAAAGGAGACTTGATTGATTCATTGATTCATTGATCTCAGCAGACTTTGAAATTTGAGCATTTTGTAATTTGAGTCAATATGCTGCGTCAGTCAACAGTTTCTCTTTTTGTTTATATTAATTCCAAGAATGTGTCACACTTCTGTTTTTTAAAAAGCTGCAATTGCTGCCAGACAGCAACAAATATTTATGAATAATACATATTATCCATTGTCCGCTTGCAATAACAAGTTGATGCGATAATAATAAAGAATTCATATTCATGCATTTCATTGCAACATTTGTTAATTATTCGCCTTCGAATGAATTTTCACTTTAAATAATAAATAAAAGTGATATCGTTTATCTTTAATTTTCATATCAGCTCGCATAAATGTTAACAATTTTTGGTTTCAGATTTAATACGACTTGCATGTTTATCATGAATTGTTTGTATCTGAGTATATGTACATATATATAGACTGGCAGCTGGACTGATTTGCGTGTGCATAATATGTCGTTCATAGTTTTGAACACCGGAAAGCTTACAATTTTCTGATTTATTTTCAATCTACCTAATGGCAAACAGGATTTTTTTTTTTTACAATATTTCAATGAATAATTTCCATCCAGCGAGAGTAACTATTTAAAGTAATTTGTCGTGCAAGAAGGCAATTTTATTCTCACAAAATGGCGAGTTAGTCGCAAGGGATTTTTTTTTTTTAGATTGTTTGAAGCTAGTAAGTGAAGAAAAACCATGCATCAAAACCATAGATCTTCGTGATGAAAGTGTTGGAAGATCAAAAAAATCTAATCTGTTAAAATAGTTTGAATAGAGATTTTAGAAGGAGATAAAAAGTCATATGATGTACTGTTTTAAGGATACATAACGGTTGGAATATCAGAGCAATTAGTATACGCTGAACTATTACGTTTCGTTGTTACGAAATTAAGTAAAGATTTTGCATTGCGACGCATGTTTTGTTTAACTATTTTATTTAATGGGTTAAAGTACGACCGTGCAAACAATACTTGAAAAATTCATAGATAGATCAACTTCGTTTATAATTTCTAAATAAACATTACTCAGCCTTCTTTAATATGCAAAGGCTGCGAGTAAACCAAGGTATACTGAGCTAGGGATAAATGTATACGGAATACATCGTTCAAAATAATTAAGAATGGTGGTATAGAAAATATTCAAAGCCAAATCAATATCTATACAGCATATTAAAGCGGATTAATCAGTATATAAAATCAAGAGATTTAACTTACAGATTTGACTTCCAAATTTGGTTGACAATTATCTTCTCACATTGTTAACGAAGGAATCCAATAGATAGAAATATCAGCTATACCTGCATAAACAAAAATTAGATCAAGAAGTCGAACAAAGCTATTGAGAACAATGTTTCACTGTTGTAAGAACAACCTAAATAGATTTTCAAGAAACTCATTCTTTTCATTTGGAATCAACATAAAGGAGTCAATGATTCTTCGGATGTAGGAGAAATGTTTGAACATGTCATACATATTTCGTTGTCCTGATTTGGAATTCTAATAAAACAATCATTTCTAAAAGAAATGAAATTATCAGATAATAATTCTGAGGTAAGGATTTCTGGTTGAAACCAAGAGACACTTTTAAGATGCACATTGTTAAGCTTAGTTTTTAAACCACTCACATTTCTTTCTTTTTCTTATTCTCCCATTACAATTGCACATCTACCTTATGAACACTATCATTTCCCACCCACTTATTTTCAAATATGTAGTTTAAAACCGGTCCTGCAACATGTTGTCATGATGGAAAATTATAGATTCGTGTCTGGTCGCAAATTCTGATCGTTTTTCTGCGATTACGAATCAATTGTGTTCGGTAGAATTAGCCTTTGATCGTTTCAAGAGCTCATAGCGGTTTCAAGAGCTCATAGCACACTTGTGACCCCCCACGAAATTGGAATTGGGAATTCGGGAATTCGGCTTTGACGTAGATTTTGATGTTTGGCCAATCTTCACATACGATTTCTTGCGCTTGGGGTTAATGTAATGAATCCATTTTTCATCACCAGTGATAATCCAATGCAAAAGTGACTTCTTTTAGTGGCGTTGAAGCAAAATTTTCGACATACAGAATCGGCGTTCGACTTCTCTAGGTTTCAATTCATACGGCACCCAATTTCCAAGCTTTTGGATAAACTTCTGGAAATGAAAGCTTTTGCAAGTTCTTTTTGCGTTTGGCAGGCATATTCATCGAGCAATGCCTCCAATTCTTCATATTCAAATCGTATTGGCTGTCCGGGTCGTTCCTTCTCTTAAAAAACCGCACGAATTAATGCATTCACCCAATATTTTGTTGCGGTCACTTGTTTTGGTAAATTTTTTTTGATTTGCTTAATAAGCCTTTAGGCCAAACTTTGTCGAATGGTTTTTCAACGTCCATACAGAACGCCTATGCAGAACATTTTAGCTTATAGATCAGTTTAAATAATTTATGGGTTACTCTATGAACTTGATGGTTTAAGACAAACTAGCAATATTTTTTTTTCGAATATTCTGGATGGTATTGGTAGAAGGCTATTTGGTCTATAGGATGATGATTGAGTTGCATCTTTACCGGGTCTTGTTGATGGTATAAAAAAGTTGAGTTAATTTTTAGACATATAAAATGGAAAACCTGTTTTGATAGTTCTTTGATACTGCGTCCTCTTAGCATGGCGTTGCCTGTGGATTTTTTGTTGTCTGTCGAACATATATGGGTGTAAGTTATAAGTTGGTGTTTTGCTTAAGAATAGCAGTTGATGTGAAAGAAGTCTCCTTAATAATGTCCTTTAGATATATTATTGATCTGTCTATATTTTCTGAAGGCTTGAAAGGTATGTGCATGTCAAGATGTAAATTAAAAGGTACGCGAAAAGCATCCCAGTCAGTCTTGTGGTAATTCATGCGAGTTGGAAGATGTACGTGGTGTGCTGGTAACAAATATTTTTTCGTATCGATTTAGACAATCCGGCTGTTCATATGACCTTCAGGATCATATGACCTTCAGGAAATTGGGACTACAAAATATATAGAAATCAACTTTAGATATTTAATCTCTCCTTTACAGATAACGACAACTGTACAGCGACAATCATCTCCAATTTCTTTAAAAAAAAAATGCCAGCAAATATTCAAACTATTCTTAGTTCCTTATAGGCAGTAGGTTGGACACTCCTAAACTTGGATGTGGCACAGCAGCTAAGATGCAATAAATTTGATTTAGAATTGAACAGTGGTCTCCATACCTCGTTATAAAAATTTTGTGGTAGAAAAATAATGAAAACTGCTGGTTTACTTTTTAAGCATAAAGCGTTTAGAATTTCAATTTGTAAGCCTTTGAAAAAATTTGTCAGTTGAAATATTTTTTAAACTCTTTTATTTTTTGTGTCAATTATTATACTGTAAATTTTTTAAACAACATTCAATCTCTTCATATCATTTTGCAGACCATCAATACTCTCACTGAAGCACACTTTGGATACATTTCTGCATTTGATTCAAGTGACGATCTCCTTTATGCTGATGCTTATCTTTATGACGTACAACATTTGGCTCTGCATGACGGTTGTTCTGGGCGCAACCGTAGGCTACTTTTTATTTAGCTGGAAGAAATCTCTCGTTCTTGATGTCAACGAACAATGTCATTAGAAATTAAAGAATAATGATCTGCTACACAACTGTAATTGGTTCCAATCCATATAAAATAATCTAAATGAGTATTGTATATAGCGGCAAGACGTTGTATTGAATGTATTTAAAACTATATAAAAAAAAACTATTTTCGGATCAATTTTAAAATAAAAAAAAGCTGGATTTTCATCCAATATTTATTTGGTTTTAGTATTCTTTAGCTTGTGCAACTTTCTGCCTAGACACTCTCTGAAATAACTAAAAAAGGCTTAGTTTCGTTCGAATTTATTACATCAAACCTGCTTTTTATGATATAAACTCTAAACTTGGTGCCAGCTACTACAAAAAAGTACTTCACCATAAATAAGCTCTTTTCCTGAGACCACTCGCCTCAACACATGCTCTTATTAAAAGAACAAACGCCCAGTGTAAACATTTGCTGCTGTTGATGAGTCAAGCCGGAAGTTGTTGTCCTTCTGCTAACTGGCTTGTGCTGACTTAAGGCAAAAATAAAATGACAGACACACTTTCATGGACAGAGCACACACATGACACAAGTCATCATCATCACCAACACCGGCGACGATGTCACCAGAAGGCAACTTGTGCCTTTTGGCAGCAGCTGCAGCAGCAGCAGCAAAACAGCACATCAAGGAGCGAGTAGCCATCTTTGGTCACTAATAAAAATGTATACACAAGGCGAACGAAAACAAACGCCACGACGACACGATTTGACAAGGCAAGGAGGCGAAACTATTTAGCACAATAAAGGATCACAAAGGCATCGTCGAGGAAAAAACAAAAACCTAACAAAAAGCCAAGTTGGATGAGTGCCAAAAAAAAAGAAAAAAAAAAAGAAGATTTAGCAAACAATTTGCTGCTTACACTTTACCCTTCTTGTTTACCACCAACACAATTGATGTCAGAGACAAAATGGTGAGCGAAATAAAATAAAAAATAAAACGCCATTTTGGAAATAATAAAAGTTGTCGTGTGAAAATTGTTATTACTGTTAAATTTCCGTTGGCCACATATGTTTTAGTTGTAGCGCACACTTTTAGGCGTTGGAACATGTGACGTCGTCATTAATTTCGCTGCAAACAACGACCAACTGAAGTTTACTCAATCAGTGCTCGTCGCTCTTCGTCAAAACTGTGAAGCATAATTTGAGCCTCACTAAATGAGTTCAGGCACGTTTGCTTTATATTGAATTATTTTTAGTTGCACATCCTGGCGCACATTTTAACATTTATTTCTTTTGAAATTTTTTTAGTAGTGCTTCCTACTTCCTTAAATCAAGCGGTTTAAAATAAAAATAGTTGGCGTTTGAAATTACTTCGAAAGCATTTCGAAATATTTTATTTAAATTTTAAACACGATGAAGTTGTCAAATAAAATACTTGGCTACAGATCGCTGCGCAATATTCTATTCGCACTGACTTTAGTATCCATCTTAATTTATTATAGATACGAACATATTTTGGATAATTTGTACGTTTTAAAGAACGTGAGTGTGGAATATTTTGTGAGAACGACAGGATGTCAAATACCAGCAATGGATATCATGAATCCAACCATTGCAAAGTATATAAAGAAATTGGAACCAGTACGTTGCGTTGGTCGTACACTGTTGCAGACAAAGACGCTTGGCGGCCGTGCATATTTGAAGCTGAATATGAACGAAATAAATATTATGGAATACTATAACATCAGCGATTTGAGTGAACTGGATTGTACATACTGTGAGGTGCAACGTAAAGGTGCAGTAACAAATAATTGCATCAATTTGCAGCACTTTAAGTTGAGACGAAATAAATTGTTGGCGCTGCCAGCTGGAGTGAATATACTGCGTGTGGCTTGCTACAAACATGCAGTGCCTAAGGCAGTCTATAGCGATGTACACTTCTTCATACCGCCGAAACCCAAGCTTATGCCAGAGCCACAGCAAAGAGAACGCCTGTCGGTTATGTTTATTGGCATCGATGCTGTCTCACATTTAAATTTCCTGCGTCAGATGAAGCACACATTGCGCTTTATACGCGCTAAACCGAATCATGTGGAATTCTGGGGCTATAATAAAATTGGCGAAAATTCCTTTCCAAATCTGTTGCCACTACTGTCAGGGCAAACGGCAGAAGAACTACAGCAGCAATGCAATTTCGAAAAGGTGGGCTTCGATGCTTGTCATTTTATCTGGAATGCCTATAAGGCAGCTGGTTATAATACTTGCTTCGCCGAGGACACCAGCCTTTGTGGTACCTTCAATTATGCTATGTATGGCTTCAAGCGTCCGCCAACGGATTACTTTGCACGTCCCATATTCGTCGAGATGCGTGAGTATACCGAGTGTTCCAGTAATTATGATTCGCTGCACTGCAGCGCTGGACGCACATTCTCGCAAGTTTTACGTGAATATCTCTTCAAAATGTTGCCCGTACTACGTGAGAATGCATTTTTCTCGTTTTTTTGGTTCATGGGCGGCACACATGATTATCTATCGCTGCCCCAGCAACTGGATATACGATTTCTTCAACTATTGCGGCGCATTGAGTCTGCTGGCATTTTCAATAACACATTACTCTTTCTTATCTCCGATCATGGCTTCATACGGAACGATGCCTACGCTTTGACTCATCAAGGCATGCTCGAACGCTCACAGCCGTTTATGTTCGTCTTCTATCCACCTTGGCTGGCAGACAGCTATCCACAGGCTATTGCAAATCTAAAGCAAAATGCAAAAAAATTGGTTACATCGTTCGACATGCATGCAACGTTGCAGCACATACTCGATCTGTCCAACCTTAAGCAAAAAAACTTAACAATTGCCACTAAAAAACTTAATGATGCAAGCACAGCGCATGCCATGCCACGTGCCATTAGCCTTTTTCTGCCCATACCGGATATGCGCAACTGCCGACTTGCCGCCATTCCATCGCATTATTGTCTCTGCCATGCGTTACAAGCGCTGCCTACAAGTGATCGACGTGTGCAGCGTGCGGCACGTTTCACGCTGAAGCGTATTAACCAGTTATTGCAGCCACATCCTATCTGTAGCCAACTTGAAATTGATCATCTGCTTGCAGGCTATATAAACAGTCAACACTCGCCAGATACTCGCGGTTTTATATATGAAATTCGTGTGCGTTTGGAGACAACGCCGGGTCTTGGTGTATTCGAGTCTACCATACGGTTCACCGGCTACGATATGGCACTTTCTGGCAGCATCTCACGTCTAAACGCACAGCAACGCCGAACAGGTTTCTGTCTGGCGAATAGGCATGTAGAGATGTACTGCTTCTGTAAATAGCAGCAATTTTTTTATATGCAAGAAATTTAATAATTTGGAAATTTATAAATAAAAATTATTATTGTTTTCTTTTGTGATTCCCAGAGAATAATTTACCTTTCCTTAGCTGGCTTTCAACCGTCGATCGGACATGGCTGTATTCAGCAAAACTCAGCCACTGTTGTATGTCAATTGTTTTAAAGGCCGTCCTCCAATCAAGTTTGGGTCCGCCATGTAAGCAATGCGTGCTGGAGCTCTTTCATCCATTCCATTGAGGTGACCAGCCCAGTGTAGCCGCTGGAAATTTATGCGCTGGACTATGTCAACCTCATCGAACAGCTCGTACAGCTCGTACAGCTCGTACAGCTCTAATAGAACAGAAAATCCTGCGAAGAATCTTCCTCTCAAAGACTTTTAACGCTGTTTCATCTGACTCAATCACGATCCATTGCTCTGCGCCATACAGTAAGAGTATCAGCGTCTTGTAGATCTTGATTTTCGACTTCCGAGAAATGAGCAAGCATACTTCTAATATGCTTGCTCATCCCACAATAGAATCTATTTGCAAACGTGACTTTTCGCCTTATCTCCAGGCTGATGTTGTTGTTGCTGGTTATTTCGTATTTAAGATGTATTACGTTTTCTACAACACTGAAGCTGATATTCTTCATCGTCAATGACCATCCAAGTATTTCGTTCCTACCCCCTTGAGATGGGACTGTTTTTAAATCTATGAGAACGCCTTGCTGACTAACCGATCCTGCCTACGAATGCGACAAGATTGTAAACCAAAGATTCCTTCCTTCCCAATCTTGGGGTTGAAATCTCCAAGCACGATTTTGACAACGTGTTTGGGACAGCGCTCGTACAGACGTTCCAAGCGCTCATAGAACTCAACTTAAGCATCGTCGACTTTCTCTTCCATCGGGACGTGCGCACAAATCAGGCTAATATACAAATATTTAGCCTTGATGCGTATCGCGGCTAGACGCTCGTCAACAGGCGTGAACCTAGAGACGAGGCCACGTAGTTTCCTACTCACCACGAAACCACATCCAAATTCGTGCTTACTCGCATGGCAGCTGTAGTAGATGTCACAGGATGCTTTTTTAGAGCAACCCTGTCCTATACATCGGATTTCTTGGATTGCGTTGATGTCAGCCTTGCATCTTTCGAGGACATCAACCAGCTGGATACTAGCACCATCCAAATTAATGGTGCGGACATTATAGGTGCATATCCTTAAATCGTCATCCTTATATCGTTTGCGGGGGTCGTCATCATAGTGTTCCTTCCGAGGCTTCCTATTCGTTTTCATTGAGGGTTTTTTTTTTTTTTAAATGGCGGATTCCAAGCCCAGCGCCAGGAGAATTTGTGGTCATGTAGGTCTGTTTGATAGCCTACCATCTCGGTAACTTGCGACGCAAAAAGTATTTCCCAAAAAAGGTAGGAGTTATTGGTCGATACATAGTTTGGATGATTCTCACGCTTGCCAGGCTTGTGGATCATCGTAACGTTATGTAGAGGGGCGCACTCATTGGTAGAGCATTGAGTGTTTTATGACATATATTGTCGTGTCATGAGGCCTTGTTTGAGAACAGCTTCCTGATTGCGTCAGCTACTTCCACAGGTCGAACAGGACTCAAGTGCCTGGAGCACGTTATCGACGTCGCTGCCATCTGCTAAAAGGGTGTGAACCTATCTACGAAATGCGTTGCAAATATTTTGGCCCATTCCAAATCTGTCTTTGGAGTCTTGCCGTTGGAGTTCATGACTGGAACATGCCGGTAAACCTGTATTTTGGTTGCTCTGTTGCTTTCCACAGCGAATATTTGGCATTAGCTGTGTAGTCCATTTGCTCCAGTTTTTCCTCGAACAGTTTTTTTCAGAATAGAAACAGCTCTTTGATAGGCCGTTTTGTACAGAGGATGCTGCGTTCTGAGCAATTTGCGGCGAAGTCTTCGCTTAGTCTGGAGCAGCTCTGAAAGGTGACTGTTAAGATTCAGGCACGCGCATAAGAGGGCGGGATAATGCTGCTGCTGTATGCACCTTTCTGTTTAAAATATCGTCAATATCATCCCCTGAGACCAGATCGGTGTTCAGATTGATTGTAGATTCCAGTTGTCTTTGGAACTTAGCGATGTCCGAGTGCCTTGGCAAGAGTTTTGTTTCTATCTGCAGGCTGGTGGCTGCCACGCTGATTGTTGCTCGTCCCGTGAATAGACTATGCTAAGCAGCGACTCAGGGACACCACTTTAAAGTGCAAAGTCGAGTCATGACGCTCTACCTCTTCTCCTGGTGGGGTGGCGAGTGGTGGAGCCGGTAGCTAGAACTTTAATGTTGCTTGAAGAGATATAGTTAGCTAGCTCCAGACCTCGGCGATTTTCTGTAAAATCACCGCAGAGCCAATGCCTCGAGTTCATACGCCTCCGATGAGACTGCGATTTCTTGCTGGAGAAATCCGCAGCGCTTAGTATATATACAGTGCTGTGGGCAATATATAACATCGACTTCGAAATATAAACTCAACATTTTCGAATACCCTATAACCTATACAAATCGATTAATTTCAACATTTTATTGGCTACGGGTTAAGAAAAATTTAAAGTGGTGACGGCATAAACCAAATTTGTTATAAAAATTGTATGTCAATAAATCGAGA
The DNA here is from genome assembly GCA_035044805.1 of Leucophenga maculata. Lineage (NCBI taxonomy): Eukaryota > Metazoa > Arthropoda > Insecta > Diptera > Drosophilidae > Leucophenga > Leucophenga maculata. Next base: position 1,680,295 of record JAWNNP010002066.1, read on the forward strand.
ACACGATATATATGGCAGCCAGACAGTCGGAAGTGAAGTACAAAGTGGAGTAAGGTGTCAGACACAAAAAAGAAAAAAATTCAACATAATCCTCACAATGTCCTTTTGCACCCACTGTTGCTACATTGCCATATTCTTGCCATTCATATCACAGACAGACGGACAGACAGACAGACAGACAGACAGACATTCCCAGTGACAACAACAGCAAACACCCACGGAAAAACCAAAGCCAAACAGTATCAAAATCAGCGTTGGAATAATATTTAAAATGCGCTGGCTTATCATGATTTCATTTGCTGGTTTGATGCTTTTATGGTATCTTTTTTTCACTTATTTTTTCTACTTCTGTTTGCGTTTTAAATATTTAAGACTTTAATTCAATATGTAGCAAAATTTTTACAGCAAGTTCTTGACTGCTTACAAAATTTGCCAGCAGCAAAGTCACGAAACTAGCTTTCCATACTTTAATTAAACAACATAAGGGGTCTAAACGAAACAACTTTAACGCTTCGGGTTAATTCGCGACTTCAATGCAGCTTTATTTAAAAAAAAAAAAAAAAAATGCCACTCTGTCAACTAGCGAAATGCCTTTTGGCATCTAATTATGCCTGATTCGCGAACTCATTAAGTTGGTTGACACTTTTGCGAAGCCAAAAAACAAACCAAATTCGTTTGAGCTCTTCGAAAAAAAGTCAAAGTTTGGCATAAAAAACGTGGCTGACATGTAAAGTGGTGGGCCACTGGTTCAACATGTCCTTCTTGTCCATTGCCTTTCTTATCCACATTTCGCTCATTTTTGCAGTAGAGTAGCATCGATTAGCTTGCAGCTAAATTGAGATTATGACACTGAGATTCGCAGTCATTAGGGATGCTTCTAATATAAAATGCTTGATTATGGTTTTTTTTTTTCTGTTGAAGTTTTACATCTTTTTCTGCGTAAATTATGGACATCACTTTAACTTTTCGCAAAGTGCAATAAAAATGTTATCGTTGTTAAGCGGAAATTAGTTTATGCACAAATTATATTTGGCGAAAGTTTTACGTTGTATCATGTAGGGTGGCAGACTTCGTTAGTTAGAGCTGAGCAGCGATTAAGTGATCTAATGGTGTGGACTTTAATTTAACGTGTGCTATTTCTTAGTATAAAATATAATTAAGACTATTAAACGAAAAGTTTAATGGTGACAGAAAATTAAATCAAATAAGAACTACAGTCAAAATTCTAACCAAGAAGTGAAGTCTGTTGAAGAAAAATTATGGCTGCCTGAAATGCTTAACACCGACTATGGGGTTCCAGACTTTCAAAACCGAAAGGTCGTGCGTTTTTTTAATATTTTAGTCAATAACAACATGAAAGTCCTGTCATACTTAATGCCTCAGGAGCTAAATCACAATTATTTTTAATTGCAGCTTTTAATGCCCTTTTTTTTGCAACTCCAAAAAAATGTGTGCCTCGTCTCGCAAATAAGCGATGTAAAGCAGACAAAAAAGTCTCCGTTGATATATTGTAAACAGCTTCTAGGACAAAAGCAGTACTTGTCATCATGCTAATAAATTAGTCGATATAGCCTTTATAAGCCTTTTGGCCACATCCTTTAGTGCATCGGATTTGTAAAAGACCAGCATAATCGACGCCTGTATAATGAAATGTATGGGGTAGACAGTTGACCTTTCATAATTGAGTAGTAGCTCATAATAGATGATTCCCTGCCAATACCACCAAACACACAGCAAAACCTTCCTGACCGTCAATTCGGGCTTTGCAATCGTTTGAGCCGCTTCGCCACCCGTCACCCACGACCATTTGCACTTCACGTTTTCGTAAGTGACCCACTTTTCAACGCCAGTCACCATTCGCTTCAGAAAAGGATCGATTTTGTTGCAATTCAGCAGCGATTCGCAGATGGAAATTCGGTCCATGTGGTTTTGTGGTGTCAATTCCAAGCCAAGCTTCTTTAAATGCTTTTGAACGGCCATATGACTGATATTCAGCTCCCGAGCGATGGTACGGCTGCTATCATGACGGTCTATCTCGTTCACTTCCTTGATTTTAACGACTTCTTTGACGACAGGTCTTCCGAAGCGTGGTGCATCTTCCACTTCCTTCACACCAGAGCGGAATCGAGTGAACCACTGTTGTGCTATTACGAATTGAACAAGTATCAACCGCGAAAACATTAGACATTTTTTTTGACCGCTTGCGATGCGTTTTTGCCTAACAGGAAGTAAAAATATAAAATATGGCGAATTTCTTCCTTCGAGACCTCCTTGTTCGAGGCGCTGTTCCAACCTATTATATTTTTTCCAATCCGAACAAAATAATCCAGGCTGATGCAGATAGCCATATATTAAATATACAAATTTAAGGATATCTCGAAGTCGAATACACTCGACAGCAGCATTCTTTCTATTTTTTTTTTTTTTTTTTGTGCTCAAAGCTTTCAAACGAAACTAAGGCTTCGCATTGCTTTAACTGACCCAACGTCTGCCATTTCCACGATTTTTAAAAATTTAAGTTTTAAGTTTTCTTTGATATACAAAAAAGAAAAATATTTTTAGAGAGGCAGCAGACTTTTTTTCTTTCTATTATTTATCTTATTATATCATACTACTCCTGCACTATTTTCTATTTTATATCAGTTGAATGTTGTTTTTGATTGCAAGGGAGAGCAGCTGAGAAGAGATGTACGGGTCTACAAAGTATAAATAATATTATTACGTGTATATATCTTCAGAGTAATTGAAACTTTTCAGGTTTTTCGGTTGAGCAGAAACATTCAAAAGGAGCAGCAACAGCGAAGTCAAGTAAGTGCAACCAGTCCGACTTAACGAACGCTCATTTCTATGATGATGCAGATGATTATGATGCTGATGATGGCTTTATTTGTAGAGAAATGCACATACAAGTGAAGTACTTAGCATTGACTGGCTGGCTGGCTGGCTGTGTACTTCAATAAGGAACAAAAGCGAACTGAATCCTAGCAATGATGTGGATGCGCATTGTTAGCTGATAGGAGAAGATGTTGGACAAATGATGGACGGTGAAAGTAAGTTACTTCAATTTAGAAGAGCCCAAATGAAATGGAAATCGCATTAAGCTGATGATTGACTAGGTAAGTGAAACTATTTTGTTATTTTATACATGGCATAAATTTATTTAAGTTCGAAGATTAGTGACTTATTTAAAAAGATTGGATTATTGGATATTTTGTTTTGTGTCTAAAGAATTTGATGTATCACAAAGTCAATTTGCAGTAAATAACTTCGATTTCAAAAATTTTTGACAGCTCAGGTATGTTTTACTTGTAACAAGCTTATCTGTAGGCAGATGACCATGTAGCAGAATATATGTTGTGCATGTTCTAGGTTATTTGTAGTCGAGTCACAGTCGTCAAGCATTTCGAAATATTTTGGTATTAAAAACGGTTGCTTATAAGGCATGCATACGACATGAATTACAGTTTGAGGTAAATAAATTGCGTACAGTTTGAGTAGCACACTGAAAAGCGCTAACAATGGCAAACAGTTTGAATAGCGTTAGTGTTTAGCAAATTTTAAACACAGAAAATTAATAGTTTTTAATTTTTTTTCTTTTTTTAAATTGTGTTCATGATTGGTTGGGCTCAATTCGTTGCATTTTGCAATTCAAATCGTTCGCTTATACCGTATATGTTACGATTCCTTGGAATTATAATATTTATTTATTAATTTTTTTAATTTGATGTAAAGTTTATTTGTAGCGTATTCCAGCTCTTATTTAATTTTTTCATCATTTCGCTGCCATCAAAACCAGACGCCTACAAATATGTTGTATATATTGTATAATATTGACAGCTGATTGTTCATTTTGTTAATATTCTGAGAATGGTTGCTCTGTTATTTTTGTTGTTGTACATTTGACAGCAACAAATGTCAAAATGTCAGCAGCGTGTTGGCATGCAGCCATGTAATATGTACGACAGACAGTGGCGTAGCGTGTTTTAAACTATGGAACGAAAAAAACACAATAATAATATACATCCCTTCCATAACAATGCATGGAACGCCTTCATAGCTGCCAGCTTTGTCATTGATAGCAACATATAAAAGAATAATTCACATATTTTTTATTTTATATAGAAGTTTGTTGCCACCATTGCGTTTCGACTATGGGTTATTCCAATTTATGTTTGAGAAAGATTGTATAGCATGAAAATAAATAAAATTTTCTTCTTTTATGGTCTGAATTTAAAAGAAAGAAAGAAAGACGTAAACTGGACCATGAAACCTTTTTTAAAGATTTTAAAATTTGGACTAAATGGAACAAATGAGTTAATAATTTGAAGGTTATGTATAATCCAAGCAAATGCGTAAGAGTCGATGAGCAGCTAGTGGCATATCGTGGAAAATGTCCAAATAAGCAATATATTCCTTGGAACCCAGCTAAATATGGAATTAAAATAAGGACACGGTGCGACTCTAATACCAACTATGCCTGCTCTTTGCAAGTATATCGTATGAAATCGTAGTTGTTTATCTGAAAAGAACCAAGACATCGAAGAAGGACTAAAAGGCCGTAATATAACTTGCGATACTTTTTTTCCTCATATGTCTCAATGATGATCAACTACCGCCAGGGTAGAAATCCTAACGTACCATGGACATCCTGGCATTAGGTGCAATGTTTGCTCTTCTGGATTTCAAGTCTCTTTCGTTCAAGACATCGAAGAAGGACTTAAAGGCTTGCAATAACTTTTTTTCCTCATATGTCTCAATGATGATCAACTACTTAAAGGTTTGCGATAACTTTTTTTCCTCGTAGAAATCCTAACGTACCATGGATATCCATTAGGTGCAATGTTTGCTCTTCTGGACTTCAAGCCTCTTTCGTTGGATCTTAGCAGCGGGTCTCCATATCTGGATATTACATCTTATGCACATATTCTGAAAAGAAAGTAAACTTCTCCCGTTGAGTAGCCATTGCAGTCTGTTTATTTTGCTTCTACAGCTAAGACAGACAATTTGTAGATACGCTTGGGGCTTTGTATTAAATTTGTGCAACTATGTATATAAAAAAAGGCAGACATGTCGGTCTATCTGGCTGTCCCAATGAACAACGAGAACTTGCAGACTATAAGATATACCCTTTAAGCTTGAATATTTGAACACTCTTCTGCTTTCTACAGATTACTTTTCATTCTGACAAACTGCCCTGCTTAACAAACCCATACCCCTTTGATACCTAACAAACCCATATTTACCAAAAAAAAAACCTTCCACTTCTTCTGAGTGTTTGTATGAAGTAATTTTGTTGTTGTTGTTGGAAAGATATCGAAAGGCATCTGCTTAAACCTTCTAGAAGAGGTGACAGATCAACGGACAGCCTCACAAGAAGTGGAGAAAACTTGCATGATCCTTTGTCTAGCTGACATTAGGCAGAATGATGGCAGAAAAATTTCCGGAAAGACAGATTTCAATGTAATACTCGTGCGGGAACAGCAGAATTCATCCGTGATTTAATTACTTGCAAGAAATATTGCGTTAGATTAGTTTTAGCTTGATCCTAAGCTATCTTCGGGCTTACTATATTCCACGGAAACATCAATTTTCATTTCCCTCCAGACCTTAGCAGGTGTCACCCCAGCATGGAGTTCAGGTTATATTTTTTGAAATGTTGAATTGTCATGGTCTGGTAAAAGTATTCTTTATTCCATGTGCATTAGGTTGTTTTGACTTTTCATTGCCGGTAAACCTATTGGTACACGGGCCTTATCGTTTTGGTAGAGAACAAATACCGTGGTCCCAGTAGCGACGCGAGAGATTTCAAGGACCTGACTGTAGCATTGCGGAATTCCTCGTCCTCGTGCTGTTGTGCGCTGGCAAGTCAGCTCGCTGAATTTTCACAGAAAAATATAATAAACCAAAAAATTATAAGGAATAGCCTATATGCGAAGCAGGCAAACATTTAACATGCTGCAGCCTACATTTTTATTTTATTTGCATATAAAATGGCAAACCCTTTCTACAAATTCTTTAGTCCACACATGATAAACCATTTGTTGCTCCACTGTGAACTGCAGTGTTTAATGGTTGTTTTTTTTCGATTATTTTGGAAGCCACTTTTCAAAATTTATTATGCAGAAATGTTTGTGTATAGAAAGTTGATTTTTATTGTTTTTCTTTTATATAAAATTTTTTTAGGGTGAACTGAAAAACAGATTTGTCACAGACTTCTTTTTTTTTTTTTTGTTTTGTTTTTTTGTTTGCCGTTTCGAGGCGAACGTGCATACGTCTTCTGGTCATAAATCTTCAATTTTCACTCATGCAAATTTTTTGCTATTTGCTACACAGGCTGCATTGTTCAAGCATTAAAGGCTTTGTTTTCTAAAATTGCGGATTGTGATTTCAGTTTTAATGGAATTGACTTCATTTTCGTATTAGATTATTTTGAAAAAATTTGTGCTAAATCAATAAATTTGTATCTTGATTTTATATATTAAAAAAATCTGATACCATATCCTTTTCTATACTAAAAATCCTTATTCTAGTTATTTAAAATTAAAATATTTTAAAGTGCAAAACTCTGAAAGGAACTTCGTAGCAACTCAATTTGCACGCCTGTCAGTGCAGTTTACTAGCGAAAACTTTTAATTTCTCGACTTAATGCCACAGCGGAAAAAAAATCTAGTCAGCTGCATTAAAAAAATGTATATATATATTGAAGACTATTCATTGAAAGACAGCAAGAGTAAAAAACACTTCATGAACAGTGCTGAGCTTTTTCATTTTTAGTTCGCTGATAAAATTTTTGTCCCTTCTTGCCATTGACAGTCAGCCGTTGTCATTGAGGACAATTTTTATGTACGAATTATTAATGAAGTCCTATGAGTGAATAGCGAAATAAATTTGTGATATTATAAAGCAAAAAAAAAAAATTAAAAGCTTTTGTAAGGACAGCTAAAAAGTGATTGAAAATTGCACCAAAAATACTGCATGCTTCTCTGAAGTAATTAATTTTTTTTTTTTTAAAGAATTATTGATACGATTTATTCATTGAAAACAGCAACTACCTAACTAAACAGTCAAGACTCAGCGAGATGGTCAAGGTTAATGAAGTCGAAAAGTATAGGGAACTTGTTTAGATTCTAAAAAACGATAATGTAAAACATCATATATTTCTGATCACTCGCCAATCATCGTGACTTATGGATCGACTGTGCAATTTAAAGGAAAAACCATACAAAACAATCATGGAAAAAAATTATATAATAAATCTTAGAAACTGGCTTCCGGATCAAATTAACCATGGAAGAAGAAGTCGAAACTGCGATAGAAACTCTCACAAACTCTATTCACGCCACGAAAATTAAATGTTTATACAACCAGACCTCCATTTCTTCCCACAAAACTAAGAAAGTAGAACAGACAAGGAAGCTACGGAACATTTGGCAAACAACTCGCAGCCCAAATGACAAAAAGGTATTTAATAAGGCGAACAAAAAAGAAGCGACTGCAAATATATATTTGAAGCATCGCACCAAAAGATCTTCTACAACAGCTAAAAACAATGGGCAACGTTGCAGAAGTAATGATGAAAAATCAAAAGCGTTTGCGCTTTACATACACTCAGTTGTTGAACCAAATTCAGAATTCAATGCAGAGACAGTTTCTGTGGTGCACAACTTTTTGGACTTGCCATGCCAGATGAGTTTGTCAATACGTTACACCACTTTCGCTGAAGTACAAGCAGAGATAAATACTTAAAAAAATCTCCAGAATATGGTAAAATTAATGTAATAACTATTAACAACTTGCCTGAAAAATTTAACAGATTGCTCAGAAGTATTAATGTCTCCAAAATCGAATAAACTGGAAGGCTGCACGTCGTTCCATTAGTTTACTTGTGAAAAAATACTTTTTAGCAGAATTTCAACTGTGTTAGACGATAATCGAATATTTTTAATGAATTTAAATGTAAGAAATATTGGGGCCCTTCTTAGTTGTTAAACGTGCATTTTATAGAGTCTGGCATCAAGGGGTTCTATATAAAGGCCTTTGCGAGGTTTCTAATGCTGTTTGTTAAGTGAATGTTGGGGGAGGTAAATCCATTTTTAATAAAATTTCTAGGATGGATAGAGACTTAGCAATGTCTTGATTTGTTAGCATATCTTGTGGGTGAAAGCGATGCTCAAGGTGTACAGCAAAGATAAGCATGTTCAGCATCGGCGCGACAACAAGCCTCATTAATGTTCAGCAGCGCGGCTTGTTGAAGGCTTGGCGTTTTACACTTTTGGCAGCCTTTCTGAGGCAAAAAGGTGCAGTTCTATGTGTTGAATCGCTAGCCAGTAAATATCGTCAAAATATCTTGCAGTCGATCAGCGATCAGCAGCTCGCCGCCAGTTCATTTTCTTGACAACCCTAAGGAGTATGCGCGTAGATTTTGCGCAGTCGCCGCTTGCTTTCTAATAAGTTGCGGAGTTCAGCTGTTAGTCTATACATGCTATCCAAAGAAACTAATCGATAAATAGCTTGTTACCTGAGTTCGATCTGAAACCTAGCTTAAGGATGATCTTTACAGCTGATTTAATCCAGTTTTTTTTTTTCGCAGTCCCCTTTGAGCTTTTAAGCTGATTTCAAAAATCTTTCAGCATATTTTAGCTTAAATTTTGAGTTTGGAAATTTGTGATGTTGTCATTCTGCAACAAGCCTTTCAATATGGTGGGTTTTACGTCAACTTTCTACACAAAAAAAAAAAAAAATAGATTATTCAAAAAATCCATTGATTCTTGACATAGCACGTCAACTTTAACTCTTTTGTGAGGCTTTGAGCAAGTGATAAATGGATAGATGGATAGATCAATAGATGGATAGATGGATTTATGAACAGATGGATAGATGGGTAGATGGGTAGATGGATAAATGAATAGATGGATAGATGGATAGATGGATAAATGAATAGATGGATAGATGGCCCTGTGCCAGATCAGAATCTAAATCTTTTCCTAAGATTGAATGTTTCCCTAGCTTATGCACCAAGCAGTGCATAACAAAAAGGTAGGAAATTAATAACAAAAATGGAACTGACAAAAAGTATTTTGCTCCACCCACTTCTTGCTGTATGAATAAGTGCCTTATAAAACATTTTCTTATGTATGAAAAGAAAAGGGAGGACGGAACCATCATAGATTGTTCAAATTCAATTGTTTATAAAATCATTTATTATACGATTTGGAGAAAGTTTTTGCACTTTGATTTAAAGGAATGTTATCTCTGAACGTTAAACTGGAGCCGATGAAATTTTTAGCGTTGAGTTCGATTTTATGGGAATGGGGGAGGGATAGCATTTAAAAATAAACTCGTTCTAGTCGAATGCAAAAATAACGAAGTCTTTATCTATAACCGTTTTCGAGAATCTTTCGTTCATATGGACGGACATGGCTATATCGACTCCTCTGTCGCTCCTGCCCATAATGGTGGTAACTTTGGGGGGGATCTCCGACCATTATTTTTAAAAGGGCCTTTGGTAAAATTAAAAAAAAAAAAAAGGACAATCGAGCACGAATATGAAACATATTCTATTAAATTTTTTTATATAAGAAATATTCCAAAATGGACTACACAAATCGAAAGCTCATCATTGCGATATGCGGGAAGGTTTCCATCAGTTATTTAGATACCTCTTGTCTGTCTCTAATACAGCTAACACATGCTTGTGGAAACTTCGTGAGTATTCAGCTCTTATTATGCTCTTCATATGCTTGCATCTAGCTGCTTTGAGATGACTTTTTGCACACTATGTGTATGGGATAGAAGAAAGGCTTATAATGGCCTGCATGTGCAATTTTATTTCACGCATTCACAAGCTTAGATGTTTATTTTTACTATTTCATACGCTTTAAAATTTTTCAAAACGATTTCATAAACATTTATTTTTATTTTCATAAAAATTATTGCTCAACACTTTTCTGCAAAAGCATGAAAACGCTTGCGCACTTATTTATTTTCTTCTGCTGTTTGATTCAGATTCATACTTAAACTTTTTGCTCAGTTACAGTGCAAAAATTACATTTCCGGTTCATTAGGAACTGTGACTGTCACTTGACTCCTTGCTGTGCACTGTGTCAATAGTTGGCTGTCGTGTCCTGCCAATGTCGTAGAAATGTATTTCCGTTGATTTCTTAAGCATATATACACGTCGTACACTTACAATATATAATACTTAGCTTGTGCAAGGACTTGCTACACGAAATGGAAAGAAAAATGTTTGTGTATGCTGGCAGTTTTGGTGTGTGCGCCTGCCATGTAATTAAAAAATTACAAAAGCATTATTTCGGTTTGCATTTTGGCTGCTCATTTTTTTTTTATTTTATTCATCTTACGTGCTGCTGGCAGAATAATGAATTAAATAAAATGCAGCATGCCGCATATGATGTCAAGAATGTGCGCATTTGTGAGCTGCATACAAAGTGCCCGAAAAGGTCCTTGTGACTTTAAAAAAAAAATATATATATATATGTATATGTATAGGTATAGGTATAGGTATATATGTATGCATATAGAAAACGAGCAGCGCAACAATAATAAAAAAAAAATGCAAGACGTGCATATTTTATGCGGCATTAAAATTGTGTGTGCAGCTAAAATAAAGGCGAAAATTAAAAAATAAAATTGCTTAAATGGCAAATTAAAATTTCATAGTTGGCGCACACGAAAAGGACATCAAACATGCATAGCTCTCAACTTTATTGTATGGTTTGCATATTAAATTTAAATTTGATCAAGTACGGCATGGAATTATTAACAATGTTATCTACTTGCCTTGAGTGTGTGTATCTCAAAGCAAAGTGGCTCGCGCTCTTCATAATGTTGGCACTCTTAAGAAAAAGGTTGGGTCAGAGACAACGGATCTGAGAAATTCTTAGAGTTAGATAATTCAATTTTCTAAAATTTTCTACGAAATTTTTTCATAGTCACTAAAAAGCTAGATGGTCACAATTTCGTCTCTTATTTATTACCAAACGAGCGGATAAAATTAAAACAGCTTGCCATCATCATGGAAATGACATAAAAACCACGTCTGTGTCACTTCAAATTGTATAAAATATATACAATATAGAAATTTCGTCTTTACCAAGAAATGAAGGTAGACATTGAACATCTGTTTGTCATTCGCGGGTTTCCAGCATAAGGGGTGGTGTCTGACAGGTAATTTATGGATAATGGAGAGTTTTTATTCTTAATGTATTACAATGACATATTTCAACTTTATATGAGATATATAATATATTATAGGTATTTAATTTGTGGTATGCAGTATAAAAGAAAGAAAGTCTGATTAAAGAATGCCATGGTAGCAGTAGCATTGCTTGTTATCGTACAAAACCTTTTTGTAATAATATTTGTATCACTTTTTCAATGTAGATCCAATGGTTTAGTCTTTGTGAAAGGCCCCACACTGCTGCATATTATGCCCCAAGTCTATTGTTCAATGTATTTTACTCTTTAATATGTATTTGGTTTTAAGCGGTGTTCTTACTTGAGGTAGAACATTACTCTTCGTGAAGAGAATGTAGTCCATCTTGGCTAATTCATCCCATCGTAGTATTCTTTTTAAAGTTTCGTTTATTATTACGCTGAGAATCGATGTGGAGAGTCAACATGTGCAGTTATCTTGAGCGTGTTCCTGCGAAGTTCTTAAGTAGTGTAAGAGAACTCCGCAGTGTGGCTTCGTCCGCATCTTTCCACATGATTTTGGTTTTCTACTTTGCTTAGAATGAATTAGCCAAGATGGACTACATTCTCTTCACGAAGAGCAATGTTCTACCTCAAGTAAGAACATCGCTTAAAACCAAATACATATTAAAGAGTAAAATACATTGAACAATAGACTTGGGGCATAATATGCAGCAGTGTGGGGCCTTTCACAAAGACCATCGTAGTATTCTTTTTAAAGTTTCGTTTATTATTACGCTGAGAATCGATGTGGAGAGTCAACATGTGCAGTTATCTTGAGCGTGTTCCTGCGAAGTTCTTAAGTAGTGTAAGAGAACTCCGCAGTGTGGCTTCGTCCGCATCTTTCCACATGATTTTGGTTTTCTACTTTGCTTAGAATGAATTAGCCAAGATGGACTACATTCTCTTCACGAAGAGCAATGTTCTACCTCAAGTAAGAACATCGCTTAAAACCAAATACATATTAAAGAGTAAAATACATTGAACAATAGACTTGGGGCATAATATGCAGCAGTGTGGGGCCTTTCACAAAGACCATCGTAGTATTCTTTTTAAAGTTTCGTTTATTATTACGCTGAGAATCGATGTGGAGAGTCAACATGTGCAGTTATCTTGAGCGTGTTCCTGCGAAGTTCTTAAGTAGTGTAAGAGAACTCCGCAGTGTGGCTTCGTCCGCATCTTTCCACATGATTTTGGTTTTCTACTTTGCTTAGAATGAATTAGCCAAGATGGACTACATTCTCTTCACGAAGAGCAATGTTCTACCTCAAGTAAGAACATCGCTTAAAACCAAATACATATTAAAGAGTAAAATACATTGAACAATAGACTTGGGGCATAATATGCAGCAGTGTGGGGCCTTTCACAAAGACCATCGTAGTATTCTTTTTAAAGTTTCGTTTATTATTACGCTGAGAATCGATGTGGAGAGTCAACATGTGCAGTTATCTTGAGCGTGTTCCTGCGAAGTTCTTAAGTAGTGTAAGAGAACTCCGCAGTGTGGCTTCGTCCGCATCTTTCCACATGATTTTGGTTTTCTACTTTGCTTAGAATGAATTAGCCAAGATGGACTACATTCTCTTCACGAAGAGCAATGTTCTACCTCAAGTAAGAACATCGCTTAAAACCAAATACATATTAAAGAGTAAAATACATTGAACAATAGACTTGGGGCATAATATGCAGCAGTGTGGGGCCTTTCACAAAGACCATCGTAGTATTCTTTTTAAAGTTTCGTTTATTATTACGCTGAGAATCGATGTGGAGAGTCAACATGTGCAGTTATCTTGAGCGTGTTCCTGCGAAGTTCTTAAGTAGTGTAAGAGAACTCCGCAGTGTGGCTTCGTCCGCATCTTTCCACATGATTTTGGTTTTCTACTTTGCTTAGAATGAATTAGCCAAGATGGACTACATTCTCTTCACGAAGAGCAATGTTCTACCTCAAGTAAGAACATCGCTTAAAACCAAATACATATTAAAGAGTAAAATACATTGAACAATAGACTTGGGGCATAATATGCAGCAGTGTGGGGCCTTTCACAAAGACCATCGTAGTATTCTTTTTAAAGTTTCGTTTATTATTACGCTGAGAATCGATGTGGAGAGTCAACATGTGCAGTTATCTTGAGCGTGTTCCTGCGAAGTTCTTAAGTAGTGTAAGAGAACTCCGCAGTGTGGCTTCGTCCGCATCTTTCCACATGATTTTGGTTTTCTACTTTGCTTAGAA